>CAXKVY010000458.1:0-600000 GCA_964058915.1 Tetropium fuscum | reverse complement strand
TGATAAATACTTTCTAAATTACGTATCTCTGATTATTTTCATTAGTGTGATGACGATTTGGAGGAGGTCATCAGGGTTTTAAAAGTACCTAAACAAAATGTTTACAAGAGGTTGAATCCCTATTTCTAGTATAAGTATCACATGAATAAATTTTTTTATTTTAAAAACGCAGTTTGTGTATTCCATCTGTATATAATTCCATCCAACATCCCTTAAATTCCTAACCAAATAAAATCGCACAGATCACTGACAAAACTACTAAAATGCTAACTCTATGGAATGACACAGAACACCAAGAAAACAGAACGGGGAACACGATGTGGGCTATGAAAAATCTAGAGCTAACTTATCTATGGAGCTAACGTAGTAATTTGTCCTAGCTCCAGATTTTTTAAGTTGTAAATAATCTGTACATATGTTAGGTATTTTTACTCCTTGTAGGATAACTATTAATTTCATTGTGCAATACGCAAATGGTAAATTTGGTAACTTATTAAGCAAAACAAATTAATTCAGGCTGAAATTGTCAGTGCTGCTAGTTTTTCTGTTACATATTTAGAGCATTAAACAAAAAAAATAACATGTTAGTAAATAAAATAAATAACTTCAGTTGTATAAAAATTTATTGTTATTTTACAATAGCGTTTAGCATAAAACAAACAAATAAATTGATTTACCAATGTACCATAAATACTCAACGCATCAACGGCCCAACATAAACTTTTTAAAAAAGATAAAATTACTAGATTTTTATAGCGTTGCCAAGTGCAACAGATACTTAGCTAAGAAAACCTGAAAAAGTGTTGGCGCAACCACTGCAACCAAACAATAAATTAAGGACGACTTAACTTTATGGATTACTATATTCAGTCCTTAAAAACAGAAGTTGGTTGGTGCGATCCGGCATAAATATAAGAATTTGAAAGAGACTTTTTGACCTACCAGTATCACGTCTAGATCTACTGCACTTGGTTTTAACCGAAATTGTTGTATGTTGGCAACATCGATTGTTGACAAACGAATTCTCAGCTCAGGGTTAAATGTGACAGTTCGGCAGTTGACTCATTCCAAAAATAATCATTACATTATACTATTTTCAGAACGGAAACGGAACGTTTTTTACTCCTCTGCGTATTAATCTCAAGAGCATTTAAATTGAAGTTGATTTCCTTCAAATCATAGTAAATATGTTTGGTGGAAAGAAGGCAAAACCCAAACGGGATCATTCTGGAAAGAATTTATCACAGGTAATGAATATAGCAGTCTACTGAGAAATATTAATAATATATTTTTAGTATGGTTTATTTGATATACCCACAAATTTTGATACTGGTCTTGGAGGTACTGATCATGACGATGACAGGGACAGCGACTTGGAGGCAGAGCTGGCAGCATTAGCTGATGGCGGTGGTGCTCAATCTAGGCGTAAGAAACCTGCCAAGAAAATTGTTCCACAGGGCGAGCTAGATGCAATGATAGCTGATAGTCTAAGAGATGTTCCATCAGATGAAGAATCTGTGGATGAAAATGATCCCGACTTATTAGGAGAATTGAATGATCTCACGGGTATGTGATTTAAGTATATTGAAGCACTGTTCATTGTTGTATACTTTCAGGAGGTGTAGAGGAAGAAGAAGCACCGTCTCCCTCTGATACATCGCCCAGTGATGCTTCAGATGTAGTGAATGTATTAGCAGAACGTTTAAAAAATTATGAAATAGCAGAGACTGACGCAAAGAATACTGGGGAGATCGGTAAATCTCGTAGATATGGAAGGGCTATTAAAACCCTAAAAGATTTAGTTAAACAGGCGAAGTCCGGGAAAAGTATTAACCTAAATGATGAAACAGTACCACCTGAGATTCACATGAATGTTAAAAAACCGTCTGGTGCAAGTGAGCAACAAGATACTCCTACTTCTATCCCCTCAAGACCTGCTCCAGAGATACCAAAGTCCCCCCCTCCAGAGCCTGTGCCTCTACCAGAGGCTGTACAAGAAAAAGTTGAGGAGAAAAAGCAAGAAATTGATCACGAGTTGTTGGAAATGCTTACTCAAAGACAGAAGGAATATAAAGTCGCTGCATTAAAATGTAAAAAATCTGGAGATGGACAAACTGCCATAAGATATGTTAAAATAGCCAAGCAGTTTGATGTTGTTATAGCAGCGGTACAGGACGGCCAGCCTGTTGATTTGCAAAAAATGCCTGGCCCTCCAGAAGACTCCACTAGAACCGAGCCTAAAGTAGAGGAGAGTGAAACTCAGAAAACAACTATTCCACAAATACCAATCCCGCCAGAAGTAGAAAACTTACCAGACGAGACGTTGATAACTGCTTCTACTGTTCTTGAAGCACTCGAGCAACGACTGGCTGTTTACAAAGAACACGAAGCGCAAGCCAAAGAGCAGGGTAACTCTAGTAAAGCGAGAAGGCATGGCAGAATTGTGAAGCAGTACGAGCAAGCTATAAAGATGCACAAAGCAGGGAAACCTATTTCAGTCGATGAATTACCAACGCCTCCAGGTTATGGACCTATTGCTGCAGAGAGTGGAGCAGCAGCAGCACCAACTCCAAAACCAGCACCTGCAGTACCAGGGGCAGTTCCTGTTACACCTTCTAGCACCAGTGATGGCGAGGGCGAGGAAAGGAAGCTGAAACCTAGTCCAAGTACTAGAATTTCAGGTAAGTTGGAGGATTTCCATTGTCGTTTGTTACGTTATTACCTTTGGTTGATCTATAGCTAGTTATTTATTTTTTAAAGGAAATCATGTTGCAACATCCCATGCCGACAAACAGGTACTTATATTACTTGCTAAACAGAAGCAGTTCAAGCAGGCTGCTTTGAACGCTAAAAATCAAGGGGAAATTACCCAAGCCAAGGAGTTCTTGCGCCAAGCGAAAGGTTTCGATAGGTTAATAGAAGCAGCGAGAAGTGGTTTACCTGTGGATTGGTCATCTATTCCGGTATCACCTGAAGGAAAATCTCAGTTAGATAATGAGTAAGTATAGAATATACACATATCGCCGAAATTCCTGGACCCCTCAATACTGTAGGGGACTCGAGTAGCTGCTAGTGGAGACGAACGGTAAGACCAGGGGGCACGTGATTCACAGATAGACCTTGTATTACCCTATTTAATGGAATCACAGGTAAATGGTTACAACAGGTTTATGGTTAGTCTTTGTTCAATATATCTACTTCTAGTTATATGTTCCATATACTTCTAGTTCCTTGTTTATTAGATTATATACATACACACGTCAATAAGTTCATGTTACGACAAGGAATAAAAACATAATTATTCCACGTTTACGACATACTGTTTTTCATTCGATTTGTCACTATCTGGCGCTATTTTTGTCACCATCTGACGCTATTTGTTTGTAAAGTTAACGTCATGTTTCACGAGAAAATGGCGTCTTTTATCAGAATGCCTAAACCCATAAGTTGCTTCTCGTTTGTTTTAGTTAATTGTGGTGACACTTGGTGTAGACGTAAGTTCGTACTTTGTAGAACATGGAAAGACATAATTTAGACCGCCGGACACAGTGGCGTGCTTGGTATACTCTAAAAGTGTTGTTAATCGGTAGTGGCTAAGATATCAACAATTCTATACACTTCAATATACTTCAGATTTTCTTTTTAATAAGGCGTGCAATTTGTGATATATGGATATGTCCTTATAGACCAGGGTCGATAATTTTTTAATAAAATTAATAGTAGGAACAAACCCATTGAAAAAGGAAGAGAATATAACAAAAATGAAAGGAAAAATAATTTAAGGGCGATCTGAGGTCGGGAAGTGGAGGGGTAAGTTTTTAAGGGCAAAAAACGGTTTATCTCAATTTCCGGCAAAATTACAAGTCCTATGGTAGAAAGTTAAATGGCCAAGTTCTAGGTAATAAAAATATCTACAACTTTTGTATTTACACTTTTTTCACATAACCTCAAAATTTATGTGAAAAATTCAAATAACCAAGTTTTTGGTTTTTTATTTCTTTTCACAAAAAATTTTGAGGTTATGTGAAAAAAGTGTAAATACTTACTTGTGCTTACTTAGTTGTAGATATTTTTATTATTTTCTATGACAAATGTACTTAATTATAATTTAATAAATTAACTTTTTTACTAAAAAAAATTGCAGCAGTCACATTGTTTAGATGAAATCCCCTTTAAATATTCTTTTAATAAAAATTAAGGGGATGAAATCCCCTTCTAAATATTAAAGCTAGATTTCTTTAATATTTAGAACTACTATTTTCGCATGTTTTTTGCAATCTTTATGTTTTATGGATTTGTAATTTTTTTGTTTATCAATGTAACATGGAATCTTAAGTTTTTCGAGTAATTAAGCTCAGGTCAAAAGCTCAAAATTGAAAATGATTAAAAAAAAAATCGGCTTCGAGTTTTTTTCGTTTCTTTGCATTTTCTGAGAACATTTATCATAGTAATGTATATTTTTTTTACACCATCAGAGAGTAGAGATTTCCACGAACAAAAAGCCCACTGACTTTTTTTAAAAAGCAGATATTTTGACGCGATAATTTTCAATTGAAAATTATGGTGCTTTTTCGACATTAAGTCAAAATAAGATGAAAAAGTAAATATTTGAAATAAAAAAAATTACAGTGTGTTTGACATGAAAAGGTGTTTTCACCAAATTTCTTACAAAAAAAATTTTTTTTGTAAAAAATCAAAAACCAAAAACTTGGTTATTTGAATTTTTCACATAAATTTTGAGGTTATGTGAAAAAGTACAAATACAAAAGTTGTAGATTTTTTTATTACCTACAACTTTGCCATTTAGCTTTTTTCTATAGGACTTGTAGTTTTGCCGGAAATCGAGATAAACCGTTTTTTACCCTTAAAAACTCACCCCCTTTCACTTCCCGACCTCAGATCGCCCGTAAGTTATTTTACCTTTCATTTTTGTTATATTCTCTTCCTCTTCCAATGGGTTTCATCCTACTATTATTTTTTTTCACTTTTTACTATTTCCAAAGGTTTCAGCCCTGGTCTATTATGATTAATAGACAGTATATTTCAAAATGGAATAATGTGTTAATAAAATTCTAGATTTATTTCTTAGATAACATCAAATTATGCAAAAAGACTGCGACTTTTAAAAAGATGCTAATTTTATTTTTGTTCCTCCAAGCCATGAACTGCGAGTAACATTGTTCATACATTTTTACTGATTTTACTGGTAATAAATTCTTTGCGGCTTTGGCGGCCTCTTTCACAATTTCTGGCAGGGTTAAATTTTCAATTTCACTGTTACACATGTTATTTTAATTGTAAGAAGCACAAAGTTTGAAAATTTGCTAAGTAAACAGCATGGCTTGTCAAAATTTATATATTTTAGATCTGTCAGATGGTCATGGCAATAGTTGATATTGACAGAATATTGTTGTATGTCGCGTTTCTATTGGTTACAAACTTGTCTCGTAATGAAAAATTTGTACCATAATGAATCGCATTAAAGTATAGATAGGGAATAACTAATAAACGAATTAAAGTATGGGAGTAGACAAAATTATTTAAAATAGCACTGCGTATTTTTCGACAAAATAATGCAGGTCCAAGAATTTTGGCGAAGTATATCGTTAGAGAAAATAATTCTCTTGATACTGATAGATGCCTATATTAATTTTTATTGTTATCAGATATGACATTGTGATGACAGATGAATGCAGTGAGGATACTACGGGTGACATCGACATATTAGCTCGTTTAGAAAACCAACTGCAGAAACAATTAAAAATGTGCCTAACCACTCGTGATCATAATAAGGCGCTTGGCGATGTAGCCGGAACAAATAAATTCGAACGGTTAGCACTGAATGTTACCAAAGACCTGGATGTGATACGCATAGCTCGTAGAACTCCAGATGCAAAGGTGCCAAGGTTTCATTACGAAATGAAGGAATTTTCTATTGTTAAGAGTTTTACTGAGCTGATGGATAACGACATGGAGTTGACTATACTCAGAGGGATTAATTATCAGTCTACTAACCCAAAAGAAATAGACACTTATGTTAAGTTCGAGTTTCCGTTTCCACAGGTAAGATATGTTTAAATCTGTTGAAGGCAGTGATATGATTTATTATATTAATGAAGAAATATATATTTAAAATTTTTTCGCTTCAGAAATAAGTGATGCTTCAGAAAAGCATCACTTATTGCCTATTAAGGAGTCTTCAGCTGTGCCCTTTTATTGTTCTGTTCTGTGTCATTTGACAAACCTTAAATATCTATACTTGTGTATAGAATCAATTTTTTTGGAGCTCAATGGAGCATATATAGCAAAAAGAAAACCAATTCCATTTGTGAGGACGCCTTGTGGAGAAGAGTCAATCTTTGTATATACTTCTGTGCAATAGTTGAAAATTATAAATTCAATTTTGCATCACTGGTAGTAGTGATAGTCCTCCCAAAAATTACTATCCTGTCTGTATAATAATGTCCTAGACGTTATATTTATCTATCTTTTTTTATCTATTATAATTGACTGAAGTCAACTGATAAGTAATACATAAATTGACGTTTTGTGTTTCTAAAATAGGAATGTAAAAAATGATTGTTTTCCATAATAAATTTCCCTAAAAATTAAATTGATAACGTCAATATGATTTATATGCTTCCTTAATGTCCAAGGTTCGGTTTGTTTATGAATAGAGATTTTTTTTAAATGTTATTTATAGGCAAATGTGTGTTAGTGATGCATTTGGTTTGGAAAACATTAACCTTTGTATATAAAAATAGCTGTTTATATGTGTATATAAATATATAACAAACTGAAATCTAGAAACATATTTATTTTTAGCTCTATTTGCCTAAAGGTAATTGTACTTTTTTAAATTTAAAGCGTGGATGTTATATTTATCAGAGCAGGGGATAGACAGAGTACCGCCTTCGTAGGAACCGAAAATGCCAATGCAGCGGCCATATTTACTCCATAGAACCTCAATACTCCATAATTAGCACCATAATAACTTATGGAAATAGGCTCGGATAAATAGTATTGTGAAACAATGGCTCAAAGAGAAAGATATTTTCATATGATAAATCCTGTAAATACGTAGCTTTGCGGTTGTGTAAAAATGGCGGACGGCTGCAACTATGCGGTACTCTGTCTATTTACTGCTCTAATATTTATTGTTATATTTTTGTCTTTCAAAGAAAAAGAATAAATAATACTTTTATTGGTGACATGTCATGATCTTTATGTCAAGACACTATAGTAGAATGACAGATGAGTGCAATAATAGTTATTTAACGAACTAGTGTATTAATGACAGCGATTAATAATCGAGATATTTTAACTATTGAGTTAATTGTTGAGATTATTAATCGCCTTTTAATATACGAGTTAGTTACAAAATTTTTTCGTCGACTGTACTTTGAATAAAGTGGAGAAAATCTTATTTTAAATTTTTATTTAAGAAAACTAAGTACAAATTCAATTATTCATTAATTATTATAAAGTATCATAAATCTGATTAGTGTTTGTACAGATAAATGATCAGTTTTATGATATTCTGAATTTAAATTTAAGTTTATGTCGTTATCTTGGATGATTATTTCGGCGCTGGTAGAACTAGTATGAGGAGTTTCTGTGAGTTTCACAGAAGATTTTTTTAGCTATGACAACTTTATTTTGTACTGAATTTTCAATATATCCTTCTGCAACAGCAGTGGATTTCCAATTACCCAATTGTTTAATGGCTGAAAAGTCTGCACCATTGTCAGAAAGTATGGAGGCAGAAGAAGGTGTTTTACAAAATTATATTTCAAATATTAAGCGTGACATTACTGACAGTGACAGATGGATGACACGGCATCTTGATTTGGAAATTTAAATTTATGCGTATGTTTCACTAAAATCGTTTATTAATAGAAAATCATGCATTAATAGGGGTCATTAATAAACAATTTTGTATACATTAATTAACCTCGTAAATACACGGTCGACGGAAATTTTTTTATTGCGCTAGTGCAATAAAAAACCAGTTTTTGCACTAAATATAGTTCAATAAGGTTTTGTTTTTTTGCATGAACGGAGAAAAAATATTAAATGTTACATTATTTTAATGGTATTATTAACATTATTTTAAGTAATAATAGATAACATGCTGATAATAATAATTGTGTTTACTAATTAAGGTTACTAATTATCTAAAAATATACAGGGTGTTTCTAAAGAGAATTTTTGGCAAAAATTAAGGGGTCATATAATTTTTATCCCTCAAAACCCCAAAACTCCTTCCCCTCCAAGTTTGAGCAAAAAAATATCCACTCTAAAAGAATTTAGAAGAAAGAAATTTGGCGGACAACTGGCACTAATAAAATTACAGTTTGAGGGTAAAAAAAACCAACCCTTATAATATTTTTAACTTTTTAACAGGGCGACATAAATATCTTTATTTAAATTGTTGTTTGCCAAGATAGCTTCGATCTTGCATCGAGTTTATTTGCGAAATTGATAGTTTCCTCACAAAAAAATTATTTACATCCCTTTTCAAATCAATTCACTGATGTGGTATTATTTGGTGAAACAGTCAAGTAGGCTGTCGTCAATAAAGTCATTATAGCATGTATTGCTATTGTTCTTGTTTTCTCTAATCTCTAGAGAGTTACTCAATACAAGTAGGTACATTATAGTTTACCATTTTTACAATCTGTATTTATGTTAACTTTAAACTTCATAATACATTTAAAAAAATACTTAGTGTTTTTAATTCTTATAAAACTCCTTAGATTAAACAAAAACAATGGCCGGAAATTGTTGATCCTGACCCACTGTGCATGTATGTAGGCGAAAATTAATAAAAACAAATTTTTTATCGAAACTTTCAAGGGCTGGCTGGAAAAAAAATATATGAAATGCACCCTTAATTTTTATATGTCAAAACTGTTTTAGTGTTTTTTATTATAGGAAGAATTATATAGTGACCGAACTTCAACTGTGAAAGACACAAATAATCCAGAATACAACCAGACATTTACCATCCCAATCCAGAGGTCTTCTAGGCAGTGCCAGAGGGTGTTTAAACGGCATGGTATTAAATTTGAGGTGTTCTCTAAAGGGTAGGTGTTTTAAATGTTTTCATAATACAAATTAACCACTTCCAACCAACAGATCAAGTATAATTTTAAAGTAATTGTGACTGATCCAGATTTTAATGGCAAATAATTAGTGTTTTCTTGCTTCTAACTGGTGTTGCTTTATTAACAGGTTACATAAAATAATTGCTTAGTAAATAATCATTATTTCATACGACGAGCTTATTGAATAACACGGAAGCCAATTTGATGCTGTTTCTGAAATTTTGGCCAGTACGGTTGGTTAAGAAACGTCATGGTAGAAGAGTGAGTTATGATGTATATTGGTATCAAACGATTCAAGATAAATATGAGGCATTAGGCCGTTTCACAAACAAGGTAAAATGTTTACATTGAGCAGAGTTTATCAAACATTTGCATTTTGAAAAGCATTTTGAAAGAGAACTGTGGTTTACCTGCAAGGTAATCTTAGATGTTGCACTAGTATCTTGCAATTCTTTTAACATATTTGTTAATCTATCTATATAATGGTAATTCCTTTATTTTTTATTTTTACAATAAAATCAGTGACAAGTAGTTTTGTGAACCTGACGTTATTTCTTGTGACAGGTCTATAACAGCCTATAATATTATCTAAACCTTCTGCTAACCTAGGATTACCAGGTTTAAATATATAAATCACAGGACACGAGTTTAAAAAGGGAAGGGCATATACAAATAAAGGAAGACATTTTTTATTAAACTATAACACAATTTATTTTATATAGAAAATAACAAAAAATTGCTATTTTGTAACATAGCGTGTGATGACAAAAACTTTAATAATATATTTTTTTAAATGTACTTATTAATTTTGATGTAGATAATATTTCTTGTTAGACTTGATAGTTTCCAAGAGCTTTTTGCTTTTACCTACCATATTGTAAAATTCTTTGCAGGTTAAATTAAAATTTGTTTTAATCTGAAGGTCTGCCTTTACATGGTCAACCAGGACCTTATTGCGGCTGTCGCTTCATGTTCCATTGCATAAAGATAAAATTCTTTCAGAGAACCGTACATTGAAAAATAAATTGTATTATTTTCAAAAATTATTTTGTAATTTTGGGCGCCGTGTTAAAAAGCTTAAAAACAATTTGTAATTTGAGCAATCTACTGAAATCCAGGACATCCTGCAAAATCCAGGACACTTGGCAACCCTATTCTAACCTAAGTATTTTTTCCACTGAAACCCTTACAATTTTAATTCATGATGATGATGAATTTAAATGTCTACTCATAGTGGAATTCAGAATTGTTTATTGCGACTGGCTTTCAAATTCAGAATGATCAAATGGAGCACCTGCTTTGTGAATCAAGACACCTCAATTCAACATAACCTACTTTTTTTGGATATTATTTGAGATTTATGAAATTAAAATTCTGAACACAAATTTTTTTTTTTAAAGTGGTTCTGAAAACTAGTTTCATTAGCCACAGAAAACAAATATATTTTAATATGGATTCGTGTTTATCTGGAAAATTAACAAGGTTGATTTCCAAAACAAGAAGTAAATAATTTGCCCATACAAGCTCTTACTATTTGTCTTCGTACATATTTTTTCTGATGTTTATCAAAGCGCTTCTGTGCTTGTTATGGCTTTAAAGTTATTGTTATAACGTATACAACACACATGCCAGTGTGTACATATACACACACCCTCTCATACACAAACATTGCAGAAATTACTACTTACTCTATGCATGAAATTCTGTTAACTAGAGCTCAAAAAATATTACTTCATATTGTTACGCCACTGGGTTCGTATAATAAGTGGTAATGTCCAGACTCCAAATACACTTTATTAATAAGTCACAACTATTTACAATGATAAATCACTGTCACAAACAATTTTAGTTACTTCTTATTTTCTCTTGTCTCTATGGACGTTTGAACTAAACTGACTGCCGTAACGATTGGCTGGCCCTTATATACTATTTTCAAGGTTCTAGAAACTTCTAGAAGCTTCTCGATTATTCCATCCTATTCTAGATTGTATACAGTGTGTTTCGAAGAGTTGTACAAGAAGTTGCCCACATATGTTCTTATGCGGCAACTATTATAAAAGGGGCCAAGGGGTGTATCTCGGTTATTTGAAGTGTTAGAGACTTCGTACAGGGGGGGATTGTATCAGGCAACCCCAGATGCGATGTTGCCACGTCGGGTGTGTTGTTGCCAGATTGTGCGGATTTTCCTTAGATCTAGGGAATTTTCATTATATTGTGCACAATCCCTGCTGACGATCCCATGACAAAATAAATAGTTTTTGCAGCATATTGTGCCTTACTGATGTTATGCTTAGGCTTCTATAGCATTCTTCAAGCCGTATTTTGTTTCCAGTGTACCAAAATATTTTTTAGAAGCTTGTCGACCTCTGCTTATATTTACACCTTTTTTTCATTTATATTAAATCTCATTTGCAACTATGTTGTTACAGTATTCTTTAAGTGTCTATTGTTATTACTTATAATGTTTTTCCGTAAGTATAGAGGTGCTACGCTCAAACAGTAGTTTCACTCAGATAAATCTCTTATGTTCTTCATATATATGCTAGTTCAGACATCCATTTCTATATTTTTACCATCACGCTTACTACCCACAAGCGGATTGCGTCTAGAAAACTTTAGTACAAAATATTCAAAGAAAAACTACTGTTTGTGCATATACCGCCTCTATTCTTGTGGTTTTGCTTTGCAATTAACAATAGTGTGTTTTTTTTAAAATTTAACCCCTTATTTAAGCGTTATGTGACCATTCTGGCATCTTTAATTTTGAGCATCTTATTCTACATAATGTACTTATCAATGAATTTGTATTCAATACTTATTAGGATATACAACTCAATTTGAAGAAGTGTAATACAAATTTTTGACAGTTTTTGAACATTTTGTTGACCATGAATCTGCTATTTTATTGCAATTTTGTGTCTTCACAGTTGCCTATATAAGGACAAAATCTTAACTCTCCCAAGTAATCGATAGTCTGTGAACATATATGCTCGGACTTTGTACAAATGAACACAGATAGCCCAATGGAAAACCCGCAGAAGTCAACTAGAAATTATTTTCTAACCAATAATAAAAAACTTACAGCAAAACTTATAACCTCAAACATAAATGAACTGTTAAACGCAGACAGAACTGTTGTTGGAACAAAAAAAAATTGGTATTGGGTGCATCCTGATAACCGAGTGCTACGGAATTGCTATGTTCAAATTAGTTACTGAGTGCAGTGCGTTTCCCTGAAGAGTTAAAGCACACAAAGACTTGTGCAAAGCTGTTGTCTATTTTGCTCAGTGGTGTTCGTTGTATTAAAGGTTTACAAAAATCCACGCAATGAAAACGTTACTTTCAATCTTAGCGCTCAATGAGGGGTTTACTGACAGAAATGAATTGCTGGCTGTCCAATTTTTACATTTAGTAGTTGGATCAAGTCCTTTACAAAATCATTAATTTTAGTAACTATGCACTTGCGTTCTTCTCAGTTTCCATTTTATCAGCTTTTAGGTAAAGATGAGAAAGTCGGTCACCGGTACATACTGAATTATGCAACAATTTATAATTATCTGCTTTAATGCTTATTGCTTATCTCTTGAAAAAATTAAATTGCACTGTGCCTCCTCCTTTTGACTCTTCATGTTGTTGGTGGTGGTATTTTTGTCATTTTTTTTGGCTCGTGCAAATTAAGGGTGCCATGTATGGGATGCTAGCGGCTGCTGTGCTGGCGCTAGCGACTACCTTTCTTGTTGCAGCGGCTTCTTCCGGAGCGACTCACTCATTGGTACTGTTAACGTCAAACTGCAACCGTTGGAGACGCAATGCGAACTACATGATAGTTTCGATGTAAGTACATTTTTAATATAGTTTTTTCACTGTGAAGAGCTTGGATATAATGTTATGAAATTTTATAAACTTTCGCTATTCGTTGTTTCATAATTTTATTCGAAACACGTCCTTTTAACTACAAACATTTGAATGTTTATCCAGTTGTATATGACAATTTGAAAGAAGATGTAATTAGATTGAAACTTTCATCACAAGTGCTATAGAATTATTTTAAGGAAAACTAAAATTATTGAAAGACTATTTCTCACGAAACCTGGACAGTTTTGATCGACGACATCACAATTTTGATCAATCCCTGATTCGTCAAAAAACATGTCGGCCAAAATCCTCCAGAATATGCGAGAAGTATACCAAGAAAAGTAGGCTAAACAAAAAAAATATATTAATTTCGCAAAAAATGTTTGTGTCCTGAGATGAAATTTGATTATTTTGGTTTTCACTAGTTGTTAGAGGGCAGAAGAAAAATAGGAGGCAAATTAGAAGTCCAAATCAGACTGCGTATTCCCATTGTTACACAACAAGTAGAACAAGTCCAAGAGAAGTGGTTGATTATCGATCAGTAAACACGTTAAATATACCATACCTAAAGAAATATACCATACCTATGAATAAACATTATTGATTATAAATAAAACAGCCAAAATTAACTGTTAATAGTATTAAGCATACTGAATTATCATTATTGTGATTTATAAGATAGCTTTAAGAATAAACAATTAATGTATAATTTGTGAATATACATTTTAAGTGATGCAACTTTTTTACATGAGTGATAGAGAATCACGAATCACCTAGTTTTTTAAATGTTAACCTTGATTTTATTTAATTAAGATTAGTCTTTATTCTTATGCCTTAGAAGTGCTCATAATTTATCTTTGTACAGCTTCTGCTATCCTGGAGTTAATTGTGCCTTGTAATTATGCTGCAGTGTCTGATTTGTAATATATTTTTGTTGATTAAATGTTATTTATAACATGGCCTTATTCTTTATTTAAGTAATAATTAAAACATGCCATATGCATAGCTATTACAAACAAATAATGTAAGTATAGAAAAATGTGTTTTTAAAATAATAAATAATATGATAATAATATCTGCCCTCATTCAGCGACAATGGTTACACCAGAAGTTGGATTTTGGAACAAAAAAAGGGGGGGGATATATTTCTGTTCGCATTTGCGCCCAGGAACGACTTAGGTTAGTAAATCCTAACCACCCAGCAATGAGGAAAACTTCATTAGTTCGGGAAGCATCAAAAATAATATCAAAATAAATCAAAACAGAGCATACTTCAGCAAAATTTGATGCTACGGTATAATTTTCAACGATTAGAAAAGCGCCCTAATTCTGTAATGTCTTGCAGGGTTTCCATTTTATTTTCAATCGCCGAGATACGGCTACAATTTGCAGAGGAAATATTTGTCAAATGTTGCTAGGATAACACTGTTGCAAGGTTTCTGCCGATCTAAGTAACTTATCTTCAGCCATCGATACATGCATATGAGGAGTTAAAAAGTTAAGTTTATTAAAGATTTTGTCCATTTAGGCCAGTGAATAGAGACATGAAAACTAAAAAAATTAACATTCATTCTTACATTTTTGAAATTAATTCATGAGATGAAGTAGCAACCAAACGAGACTTCGGCGAGGTCAGCAACATTGTTAAAATCGCGAAAAGTTAAATTAAGCAATCTCGCGACAAACAATCAATAAGTAACATTTTTGCACCAAATTTTGGAAATATAATATTAACATACTTGCAAAACTACAGTGCACTTGCTAAAATCGCCTAATATGTAAGTGTAAGTTTGCAACTATCCGATAGCGGCGTGGTACATTTTTTTATAATTAACTAACTCGGAAGATCACAAAACTCGACGAGTCACATTCCTATCTCTCACCACAGTTGTCACGAAAACATCTAATAACAATATTATATCTAATATTTGGTCTTCTCACTTATGTCATCTTATGTTATCACATGTTCATCAACTTCCTATTCATGGGCACTTAATATAAAGTATGTACTTAATATAAAACAAAAAATTTAGGCATTGGATTTTTCTGTGCTCTGACACATATGTATAGATGTTTGTGTTCTTTACTCTATATGTCTCTGACTCTATCGGTATTGATTCCATAATAAGGAAGTTTTTTTATTTCAATTTACCGTTCGCGAAATGCACGTGTGTCTGCCGGAGTGCGATGTGCGGCGTAACATCAAAGGTTGCAGCTATCAGTCGATGTACAATATTTTCATTTTCAAAGAAAATACCTAAATCCCTTATTCTAATTTATTATTGTATTTACTAACATTTAATTCACGTCGGCACTCGTTGAGGGTTTCGTGCAACGTTGGCCAGCATCCATCTCATTTTTAAATTGACTATTTGTATACGTAGGTGTGATTCCAATATAAATATTTCCTTATTTTTTAACTAACTTTTTTTTTGGGCAGATCAATTTGTCTGGAATTTTGTAAGTGTGCATGTACACGTATTTTAAATAAAAATACGAAATGCTCATGCATAAAAATGAGAAATAAGAAAAGTAAGTACTCAAGTAAAAAGGAGGAATGCACAAAGGCCTATTGAGGCCTAAGTGCTGTAGTGGATGTGAAACCACTACAATCCGACCCATATACATATATACATACATACATATGAAATTTAATGAATTTAATCCGAAAATATGTGCGATTTTGATTACGGTATCAGCCCGATACAAAAAAAATACTGCTTAAAGACTATAACGCACTAATGAGCAAATCTATTCGAGTTTTATGCATGATTTTTTCCAATACTTGATTGTTTAATATAAAAATTAAAATACCGTTTATCGATATTATTTTGAAAATTAAGGTAAATTTTTTATTGTTGTTGACAGTGACATCGATATTAACTAAAAATGTATATAAAGTTAGCAGGGCAACATGGGCAAATCGAAAAATTACTATGCCGAAAACTTTGCGCTTATTAGCTGCTAATTAGTTGCGAGTCAACTGAATCTGTCGCTAGTGTTTTTTTCCCGGGGTACCCTGCTAACTTGATGTAAAGTTAGCAGGGCAACTAGAAAAAGAAAATAATATTGATAGACCGTCTAAAACCACTTATTTTTTTAGTCGCTAATTAGTTGCGATCGAATAACGTCGATGCGATTTTTTTAAAACAATTAGTTGCTAGTTTATATCAACTTAGTGTTATAACACTCGCTAATAAATAAAATGCACTTGTCAGGATGATACTTATATTAAAAATACTTTAATAGATACACAGATACAAGAGGATACATTCGCTACAATCAACGACCCGTGAGCTGGTCAAACAAAAAGTGTCCCTACCTTCGGTTACAATAAATTTTATATTAGCCTAGTTCAAATTTCTACAAATCAGGATAAAGAATGCCTAACGAACATTTAGAAAGATCCAATAAGCTTTCACTATTTATTGTTATCCGTTTTAACTGAAGCCGCTGCAATAACCATAAACAAATCACATTTATTACTAACGGACTTCAAAGGTTTACAGCAAGTGGTAAAACTATAACATTGCCTACGGTCTCTCTTTTATTACGTCCTATGAAATTATCCCTAAAAAATTATAACAGTTCGGCCTTCCCTGACCTATTCTCGCCCCGAGAATGCTAAGATTTGACTTATGTTGACCATATGACCAATACAAAACATTTCGTAAACAATTTCTACTTATTAATGTCTCTCACAGGTAGCAGAATATTAGCGGTATCTTTACTTCTCAATCCGCCAATTACAAGGTGCTTACTTTCTTTGAAAGGTAACTTCAATGATTTACACATTCGCATCTTATCGTAAAAGTAATCTTCTACCGGCTCTCCCATTCGTTGAACTCTGGCTGACATCTCTTGAAATTTTTCAGCTAATGTTCTCTGATCCGAATAGTTTCTCTTAAACTTTTCCTCAAAGTCTCGCCAACTACGAATCTCTGTTTGGTGATAGCGATACCATTTCAATGCACTTCCTTTTAAATGTTGTCTCGCCATTTCCAATAAGATTGAATCACTCCAAAATTGTCGTCCGGCCGTGGCTTTTACATCTTCCAACCAATTTTCTGCTCCTTGGCACCCACCTTCACCGTCGAACATATCTAAGCCCCTACTTAGATCCGGCATTACACTGTAGGTACGCTGCATATCGGTTGAAACTTCTCCGGAAGCCCTTAAATTGCTGTTTTCTTCCCGACTGGTTGACCCTCTCAATGGTACTTCTCCGTGACTGTTATTTTCTTCAATGTGTAATATACCCGAATTTTCAATAAATCTTTCCCCGATTTGAACTGCCTGGCGTTGTTCAGATTCACCGAAACCTGGACACGGTGTACTTCTCCCTGAGCTAAACATTTTGTTTCCACTTCCTCCTCGAATCAGCAAAACGTCTATATATTCACTTCACAAAATATCCGCTTAACTGCCTCAAAATACACTGTATACTTCTGGATTCACTCTGATTAACTGCACTTAAACCAGAATTATCCTCACTTCTGAATTGTTATAACACTCGCTAATAAATAAAATGCACTTGTCAGGATTATACTTATATTGAAAATACTTTAACAGATACACAGATACAAGAGGATACATTCGCTACAATCAACGACCCGTGAGCTGGTCAAACAAAAAGTGTCCCTACCTTCGGTTACAATAAATTTTATATTAGCCTAGTTCAAATTTCTACAAATCAGGATAAAGAATGCCTAACGAACATTTAGAAAGATCCAATAAGCTTTCACTATTTATTGTTATCCGTTTTAACTGAAGCCGCTGCAATAACCATAAACAAATCACATTTATTACTAACGGACTTCAAAGGTTTACAGCAAGTGGTAAAACTATAACATTGCCTACGGTCTCTCTTTTATTACGTCCTATGAAATTGTCCCTAAAAAATTATAACAGTTCGGCCTTCCCTGACCTATTCTCGCCCCGAGAATGCCAAGATTTGACTTATGTTGACCATATGACCAATACAAAACATTTCGTAAACAATTTCTACTTATTAATGTCTCTCACAGGTAGCAGAATATTAGCGGTATCTTTACTTCTCAATCCGCCAATTACAAGGTGCTTACTTTCTTTGAAAGGTAACTTCAATGATTTACACATTCGCATCTTATCGTAAAAGTAATCTTCTACCGGCTCTCCCATTCGTTGAACTCTGGCTGACATCTCTTGAAATTTTTCAGCTAATGTTCTCTGATCCGAATAGTTTCTCTTAAACTTTTCCTCAAAGTCTCGCCAACTACGAATCTCTGTTTGGTGATAGCGATACCATTTCAATGCACTTCCTTTTAAATGTTGTCTCGCCATTTCCAATAAGATTGAATCACTCCAAAATTGTCGTCCGGCCGTGGCTTTTACATCTTCCAACCAATTTTCTGCTCCTTGGCACCCACCTTCACCGTCGAACATATCTAAGCCCCTACTTAGATCCGGCATTACACTGTAGGTACGCTGCATATCGGTTGAAACTTCTCCGGAAGCCCTTAAATTGCTGTTTTCTTCCCGACTGGTTGACCCTCTCAATGGTACTTCTCCGTGACTGTTATTTTCTTCAATGTGTAATATACCCGAATTTTCAATAAATCTTTCCCCGATTTGAACTGCCTGGCGTTGTTCAGATTCACCGAAACCTGGACACGGTGTACTTCTCCCTGAGCTAAACATTTTGTTTCCACTTCCTCCTCGAATCAGCAAAACGTCTATATATTCACTTCACAAAATATCCGCTTAACTGCCTCAAAATACACTGTATACTTCTGGATTCACTCTGATTAACTGCACTTAAACCAGAATTATCCTCACTTCTGAATTGTTATAACACTCGCTAATAAATAAAATGCACTTGTCAGGATGATACTTATATTGAAAATACTTTAACAGATACACAGATACAAGAGGATACATTCGCTACAATCAACGACCCGTGAGCTGGTCAAACAAAAAGTGTCCCTACCTTCGGTTACAATAAATTTTATATTAGCCTAGTTCAAATTTCTACAAATCAGGATAAAGAATGCCTAACGAACATTTAGAAAGATCCAATAAGCTTTCACTATTTATTGTTATCCGTTTTAACTGAAGCCGCTGCAATAACCATAAACAAATCACATTTATTACTAACGGACTTCAAAGGTTTACAGCAAGTGGTAAAACTATAACATTGCCTACGGTCTCTCTTTTATTACGTCCTATGAAATTATCCCTAAAAAATTATAACAGTTCGGCCTTCCCTGACCTATTCTCGCCCCGAGAATGCTAAGATTTGACTTATGTTGACCATATGACCAATACAAAACATTTCGTAAACAATTTCTACTTATTAATGTCTCTCACAGGTAGCAGAATATTAGCGGTATCTTTACTTCTCAATCCGCCAATTACAAGGTGCTTACTTTCTTTGAAAGGTAACTTCAATGATTTACACATTCGCATCTTATCGTAAAAGTAATCTTCTACCGGCTCTCCCATTCGTTGAACTCTGGCTGACATCTCTTGAAATTTTTCAGCTAATGTTCTCTGATCCGAATAGTTTCTCTTAAACTTTTCCTCAAAGTCTCGCCAACTACGAATCTCTGTTTGGTGATAGCGATACCATTTCAATGCACTTCCTTTTAAATGTTGTCTCGCCATTTCCAATAAGATTGAATCACTCCAAAATTGTCGTCCGGCCGTGGCTTTTACATCTTCCAACCAATTTTCTGCTCCTTGGCACCCACCTTCACCGTCGAACATATCTAAGCCCCTACTTAGATCCGGCATTACACTGTAGGTACGCTGCATATCGGTTGAAACTTCTCCGGAAGCCCTTAAATTGCTGTTTTCTTCCCGACTGGTTGACCCTCTCAATGGTACTTCTCCGTGACTGTTATTTTCTTCAATGTGTAATATACCCGAATTTTCAATAAATCTTTCCCCGATTTGAACTGCCTGGCGTTGTTCAGATTCACCGAAACCTGGACACGGTGTACTTCTCCCTGAGCTAAACATTTTGTTTCCACTTCCTCCTCGAATCAGCAAAACGTCTATATATTCACTTCACAAAATATCCGCTTAACTGCCTCAAAATACACTGTATACTTCTGGATTCACTCTGATTAACTGCACTTAAACCAGAATTATCCTCACTTCTGAATTGTTATAACACTCGCTAATAAATAAAATGCACTTGTCAGGATGATACTTATATTGAAAATACTTTAACAGATACACAGATACAAGAGGATACATTCGCTACAATCAACGACCCGTGAGCTGGTCAAACAAAAAGTGTCCCTACCTTCGGTTACAATACATTTTATATTAGCCTAGTTCAAATTTCTACAAATCAGGATAAAGAATGCCTAACGAACATTTAGAAAGACCCAATAAGCTTTCACTATTTATTGTTATGCGTTTTAACTGAAGCCGCTGCAATAACCATAAACAAATCACATTTATTACTAACGGACTTCAAAGGTTTACAGCAAGTGGTAAAACTATAACATTGCCTACGGTCTCTCTTTTATTACGTCCTATGAAATTATCCCTAAAAAAATATAACATTAGCAAGTCAACAATGTTACAAAATTTATTAAAAAAATAATAAATTATCTTATAGTACGTAGTTTTTTTGTCGTTAATTAGTTGCGTATAGACAAAAGCGAAAGATATTATTTTGAAGAAAAGGGTATTTATAATCTTATACAGTACTTGGCAAAAATTGTGCACTATACAGAAAACCTTTTTGTTTTCAATAACGATTTTCACCAGTATCTGCATTAATTATTACTTATTAATGCATCATTAATTTATATTTAAGAAATATTCAAATAGGCCCATATTCAACATCATGCTTATCAGTTCTATACTTTCTTTCCACAGAAATTTTTTTTAAGTGTTACTTCATTATTTTAATTTTGATGTATATTTTATTATACTACTGCACTATTCCTAAAAACGGTGTAAGATATCGATTAAAATTTGGTATACCTTTTTTTAACAAAGAGAGGAATCGAAAAATGTCAGAAAATTTTAAAATTTAGTAACTGTCATCGCATGTATAATTTTAAATATAATGCGAATATTAGTTTAAACCTGCACGAGCATATTAGTATGAATTATTTTAATTTCTCAAAAATTTCATTGTTGTCATTTCGTACTTTGCAGGCTTGAAACTCGATAGGAAATTTTTAATGAAGTAGGTACTACATTTTTACTTCTCCTGTATACACCCAGTTTTCATTTTTCTGGGTTTATTGTTTAACGCAAAATCACTTCTTATGGCTTTATATTTTATTATCATTACATTTTAATTGTAAATATTTATTTAATGACGGATTAATAAAACTGTAACCAATACACTAAAAACTTAATTCTCTGAAAGAAGTCTTAGACGTCTCTGAGCTATTAAAAAGGGACAGTGTCCGAGGAAAACAAAACGCGTAGCAAACCTAAGTAAGTAGGTAGGTATTTATTTGCCATAGTATTTATTGGGTCCAACTATTGCAAATACCGAGAATGGACTACCTGACCTAGCACTTGCTAGCAAATATATCCTTGTTTAACTTAATAACGAAGCGCTATGTATTGTCAATACACACCTTGAATTTGTAGTGGGAGTGGGGCGCGATAAAAAGAGAATCGATTGTATGGTGGTGAGTTTAAGGTGACGCCGATTGTACCTACCTATTGTCTGTAACATATATGAGAACGAAAAAATTCGCATCATCAAAAGCCGCATCGTCAAAGGATGCGGCTACGCTTTGACGAGATCAAAGTCGGCTTGCGCCGCTTATCAAAGAACGGGTTTCCCTTTGACGATGCGGCATTTTTTCAATCTCATATATGTCTGTTACAAACTATACTTAAAAAGGACAAGAATTTATGTTACTGATATTAATAAGGTATATTATATACCTACATAAGTGTAACAAGATAGTAGCTGTATCGCTATATCTTGTGCAGTGAAATAAGAACATGGATCCCTCCACTTACCTTGTAATGCATTTATATATTACAATATACGTTTCTGAACAATTGATGGTTTTTCTGCAATTATAAAAAGTGATAGTTTAAAATGTCACTTGTTTAAAAGTTTAAACGTTTAAAAGTTCTCAGTTGAATCGCGTCTGAGGTTTATTATTTCTCCACGTTTCGGCACCGGCTTTGGTGCCATATCCAAGATTAAAGAGGTTTAGGAGGGGTTCGACCCTTCCTAAACCAATGGTACCTACCCCTTAACTATATTCTACGAGTATATGATATTCGCTTTTAAATTGAATTCATAAAATTCTAAATGTGTGGCGGCTCATTATTAGTTATTGCAAATTGCAAAGAAGAATGTCTTTCCTGGTAGATAGTTAAGGTAGGTAGTGGATGAACAAACAGCACAGACATTTTACGTCACTATCAACATAGTGAAACGGTATTTTTTTCCGGAGGCAAGGAAATAATAATAATAATGATATAATCAGTGTTTATAAACACTGATGTAATGTATTATAAAGTTGCTTCAACCTGCGTAAGTGCTTTACTTCTATGAATGCCTAGGAACGGCCTTGTTATTGTATTGTTGATTTATAGGTACAACTTGGTAGAAAACATGCCGATTGGAAAAATTAGGTATAAAAACTATTAATAAATTCTTGTACTATTATGACATTGTTTTTTACATATTTAATTTTTATTACGCTCCATACGATAGAAAGTTTTGCTGGTTGCCTACATATAAGAATTTTGTATGTAAGCATGTAATGAAATAAATAAATAAATATTATGCATGGGCGTACTCCGGTATTTTCCTAGAAGGGACGGAGAAATCTCGGGAGAAATTAACTGCGACGTAGTAATTATTCCGAACGATATCCTCCGCTTCTTCACGGCGTTTTACAAACATATTTTGTTGACCGGCAAAATTATTTTTTAACTTCGATTCTGTTATCGATACCTATTCTTAGTTGACGAGTTCAATTTTCTGATTTTTGCAAATGGTTGGTATAATGGCTTTTTAAATTGTTATTTTAAATGGATATATGTTTATGTACAAGAATAAGGGGTTCCTTCGGGATAAATAATTGCTAAATGGATAAATAAATAATTGCTTAATGAACCACATGGCTCATATATGAGACCTAATACAATACAACAACTTTAAACAAGGTAAAATAAACTAAACAGTGCAATGCATCACATAACTATAATGAATGTCCAAATAAAACAAGATTTCCTTAAAAAAAACAAAAAATATTTCACAAACATGGCCCTATGAATAGCTTGTCCATTTTTGTCTTTACATTTTTCGCAAACAAAAAAGTTTGACCTTATTGTTTTAAAGAGCAAACACGAATATCTTCTTTTCTCAATTTTCTTAGGATTTTTATGGTTTTGCCATTTTTTTCAACCTGAAATAACTTCATCCAATCCTGTCTGTACCCACTTTCAAAATATCTATAATATACTACCATTTCTCGGAAGTGCAATTAGGTAACATTTACCGTAGGTAACATTTTTGTATACCTATGTAACTACTGTTCCATAGGCAAAGATTTAGTATTTAGTAAGTGAAAAAATTCATTTAGGTACCTACCATCTTATCTTATGCTAAGCTCCGATGGAAAGAGCAAATAAATAAGAAACGAAGCGAGTAGTTTAAAATATAAACAGTCAGTTTACAATAAAATTCTAGTTTATTTCTAGAGAATGTAACAGAATTAACTAAGGCACATCACTGGATGTACTTTAGAATAATTTGGTTTATTTTATTAGATAATAGTGCGTTATTGTAAATTAAAAAGAAGGTACCATCTTATTGTCTTTCTAGGTGAAGGATGCACCTATACTAGGAGACCATCTGGTCACTCCTATCAACACCAGCCATATTCTGGTTTTAATCAATTACAGCAATCCGTTTTTATTTTTCTATCTCTCTTTTACTGGTTATTTTATCAGATACATCAGTGTATATTGTCGATATTAAAATCACCTCTCTTTTTGTCTCTTCATTTCAACACTACGACATTATTCTTCCTCTTTAAATGGCGGGTGGCCTAAGAATCTCGAATATTCCAGAATCTTGAAAAATACAGTTTTGTAGTATTCTTATGAATACGAAGAGATTCGTGGGCCGTGGTAATATGCAACGAAAAAATTCTATCTAACAAATTTTAAACTCGAGGCGAGAAATCTTATTCGCGGGCTGCATGTGGCCCGCGGGCCGAGGCTCATGCCCGCCGTAAATAGTAACGTAAGAAGCACCCTGATGAATGCAGTGCTATATTTAAATATGATTTTACTAATAATATGACGTAGGCGCAAGGCGCTACTGATTTGGGACATTATCACATACTCCTTTGTAGTTTGTAGTGGAACGATAATGATTGCTGACTAAAGCGACTCAAGAAAATCGAAATCACGTCATACACGGTTGCGTACGCGTGGGGCTGGCTTTTAAACAAATTATTGACCGTTGACATTTACGTAACAATGCACAAATTGACGCTCATGTCGATGCTGATGACGTACACACGCCTATGTTCAGGGTAGATATCTACTTTTAAGCTGTAAATATTTATTTGATAACCTTCAGAAGCTATAATGTACATAATATACACAAATCTATTTAATATCTAGGCACATTGCAAACGTTGTTAACTAGTGAAATTATAACATTCTATAGGATATTCTTTGATGAGTCGGGTATTTAATATAAAAAACAAAGTAGGTATGCAGCATTTGTTGGATGTTCTTTCTGGTCTTAGCGAAGAGTATAATGATAATAAACGTATAATAGAATAAAATGTGTGGTACTGGATAGGAAGCAATAGCTTTGAATTTTAAATACCTTTGAACCCAGGACCCTTGCCTATGAATTCTAAACATTACCACTGAGCTATAGGCGACCTGCGAATTTTACTCCAGCGCCCCCAAGTAGTAAGTTCTTGCTAGTCAATTTGCATTTTGACAGAATATAATTACAATTGTTTTGCACTCTTAAGTTATTAAATTGTCCCCGCTGCAGTATGGATAAACGTTCATCATACTCTGGAAACAATTGTTATATAGTGGGCTGTAAAAATAATTAGAGAAATACTGACGGCACTGTGAAATTTTACACTTTTCCTAGCAGAGCCCATGAACGTACAAGACGAGATATTTGGTTAAGTGAAGTGAAAAGAAACTGGTAATTTTTCCCCTTCTATGTTCCCCTTCTATGTTCCCCCTTCTATGTTCCCAGTGGAAAAATGTGAGAAACTAATTTGCTTGAAACCAAAATATATTATTTTTCTTTCCATTTCCACTAATAATTATTGTAAATATTTATATTATAATACAAACACTTTCACTTTCACTTCTTTGCACAGCACCACACCAAACGTCAAACTAGTTTGTTGTCTAGTGAAAACTTGTATGATTCACTGAGGGAGGCGCTCGCAATCAATATTTGCAGGTCGCCTATAGGGATGCTGACAGAATATTGACTTGTGAATGGCATAAAGGTATCAAAAACATTGCTAAATAATTTGGGAGGCTATCATTGACTAAATGGCAAAAAAATCGTGATAAGCAACCCCAATATTCCCAACACACCGATTTTGTGTTTATTCTAACTATAATTGGCAAACATGTCCGCAATCTTGAATATTGACAAAAAATTCGTTATCAGTTATTCCAAAATTCCCGAGACACTGATTCTGAGCGGATCCTGACCAAAAATTTCAAAAACATCTGCCATTTTCGAGCCGCCATATTGAATATACATTTTGTCAAAGATTTCGTTATCTGCGACCCCAAAAATTCCCGAGACGCCGATAATTTCCATAAATGGCAGAAACGTCCGTCATCAGCGAACCCAAAATTCCCATTCCTACACCGATTTTTAGTTAATTATGACTACAAATGGAAAAAATGTCCGCCACATTGGGGCCGCCATCTTGATATTGATTTTGACAACAAATTCGTGACCAGAGGCAAATAAATCGCAAAAATGTCCGCCATATTCCAGCCGTCGCGCCCGCCATCTTGGAGATTCATTTTGACAAGAAATACTTAATATGTTACTCCAGAAACCCCGAGATACAGATTTTGACGCTTCGGACCAGAAATTTTGGAAAGTCACCAGTACTACAAAGTACTGGTAATAAATATAAATAAATCGAATATTTAAAAAATAGTAATAACCGTAAAATAAAAAAAAATGCGGTATTGGGGCTGATTATTGTTCAATAATTCTGCATGAATTAATAGTCAATGGCGATGCGGCAGCCATTTATTGGATCGATTTTGATGAAATTTTGGTATGTTATGGGATATGGTGCGTGGCCATTAATTAATGCTTTAAAATTTTAGAAAAGTTTTTAGAACTGTACAATACGTTATTATTGATATATTTTTTTAAATTTTTTGATACGCCATTATAGAGTGGAGGCATTTGTCTCTTCGCATCCGCACAACCATAACGTCTTTTCATAAATAGGTACTTGAGTTAAACTTTCGCGTAAACCCTCCTTGATTTTTTTTAACCGGGTTGCACTTGAATTAAATTCAATATGGGCACAGCGAGTTCCTTCTTTTTATGTTAACCTTGTTTACCCTTTTATGTTTACCTTGTTATATTTACCTTGTTAATTTCGCTTTCAGGGAATGTTTTTAATATTGCTATTAAACTGTGGCAAATTTCATCGACTTGCAAAGGGATTCAGGGGGTCGTAGGGAGCCCGAATCATTTAAAAAATTATAACTCGGAAAGTAAGCCTCGGCCCATAAATTCTCTTTCAGAGAATATTTTTAATATTGCCATCAATAACTGTACCAAATTTCATCGACTTGCAAAGGGATTCAGGGGGTCGCAGAGAGGTCATTTATGGTACATTAGGCGGTAATAAATACAAATGTAAAAATTGTAGGTTTTAATTGTGCCTAAGTTGTGTTTGTAACCTTTTTCTAATTTTGACATGTAAAGTGACACTTTTCAAAACCCTTTGACGTTAGGAAACGTCTTACTTTTCACAACCAGTTACGAAAAGTGGTTGTGTAAAGTGCAACTTGTTGTGTAAAGTTCATTTCATAGTAGGTTATTTAGACCTGACAAGCTATGAAAGTGACGAACTGTTGTAATGGTGTGCATTACAACCTATTGGATTGGCAAACACTATTTTGTGTAACTCGCATCCTTTTGCGGAACTTGCTAGCGCTCTTTCCGCAGAACTCGACTTTGAGTAACGACTCAAAATAGTACTTTTCCCAACTGGTTACATAAATAGCTATTAGTTACGTTATTAAATAATTCAGTGTCATAATAATAATTATTATTATTGTGTTACTTAAAGGTTTGAACTAAAGTTAAGACCAGACTAAGAGAAAGAATTGAAAACCAGATATAAAATGTCTGGTTTTCAATTGTCATTTTTTTATCGCGGGTTTTTATTAATATTTCAAAGGTTTTTTTCCCGATTCTTTGAAATTTGGCAGTGTTATTTTTAGTAATAAAGACCTCTTTTAGCCCCAAGTAAATTAAAAATATTAGGTTCAAATGAATGTTTTCCATTTTTTTAAAATTAATTTGAGAAACAGGGTGTTTTATTTTTTTAAAGTTAGTAAACATAAGTATCTTAACTTATTATATAATATTTTACTGTACAAAAATGTATCTGCAAAACAAAAACGCAACATTAACTAGGTAATATAATATTTAATTTTACCCAAACAAGTCGTTTTTAACTATTGACATAGCCCCTAAAATATTTTTTTGAAGCCCCTGCCACGTCTTGGCAGTTAAAGTAAAGTAGAAAACAGCAACGTAACTTAAAAATCACACAACGGATGTGAAAAAATTCAGTGCTAAGTTGCCATTAATTGTTTGTAATATTTGAGCTATTTTCATGGCTAACTGGAATAAGAAAAAATGAGTACGTTCAAAAATATTATTCTTTGGAATGTTTTCTTTAATATTATAGCATGAAATTATTTATTTGACAACACTGTTTTTTTAATTATTAATTCCTAAAAAAAATAAAATGACCTCTGTGGGTCGTAGAGGGACCCCGAAACATTTAAAATAATTATAACTCGGAAAGTAAGCCTGGGCCCATAAATTCGCTTTCAAGGAATATTTTTAATATTGTTATCAATGACTGTGCCAAATTTCCTCGACTTGCTAAGGGATTCAGGGGGTCGTACTTAAATGCGACTTATGTACTTAAATAACTTTTGGCTGCTAACTTCACACCGGTCAATTTCCGTATATTGCTATACTAGCGTCCCCAGAGAGATTAAGAATATTTTGAAATTAATGTTTTTTGCTTAAGGGCAGTTCCGCGATAGCTGCCTTGCGCGCCCTGTTTAGGTAATCTGTAAAGCACTATTTCCATTTGAGTTTGGATATTGCTATACCTACATATTGCTACTACTCGTATATGCTACGAACCAGAGACAACCCAGAATATTGGGTATCCCCTGTTTTAGATTTCCTCTTATAATTTTGGTCTTGACCCCATTTTGCCACTGGCTGTAAGAAAGCACACGTTTAATAAAGTTTGCTGTCAAAAACGTGGCGAAAATTTATAAATAGACTCTGAAGTTTATAAATAGTTTGTCTTAACTTGAATCATCGTGGAGGTAAGTCGATATAAATCAAAATCATGCAATGAAACTCAACATATTAAAAAAAATAGAAATATGTTCCCCAGGCCAAAATTACTTTGATGTAATAATGCGATATATTTTGTCATCGGTTTTCTTTTAAGAATGTAGTTATTGTTATTAGTTTATAGTCACATGGGTAGCAAAATACCGTATCGTCCAAAATTTGATGTTTTGGAGTTTGACGATATGTAATTAAGTATTATTCAGGAATCTAGCATCCAAAAAGACGCTTTCGAATGGCGTAAGAATTATTAAAAAATCTTTAAAAATAAACTCTGAAATGCAAATTAAATGGAACTTGATGCAATATTTAAATTCCAAAGATTCTTCGGTGTTTTCTCGTTTTTTGCATTTTCCCAATCTCGGCCGATATCGCGCCCTCTGGATATGAATCCGGCATATAATTCTGGATAATATCCATATTTTTAAAATTATATACCCGCGAGTTCATAATACCCCAGATCGAATGGTCTTTACATTATTGACTATATAATTATATTAAGTATATATAATTTTAAGACTGAAAGAATTAATTGAAAATTTCTATATATAATTCAACGATATAATGCTTCAATTATTTGCCACAAGTAGATAATAATTATTATATTATCTAAAAATCAGTAGACACGTGTCGGAAGAAAATCCTTGTTCTTCATCTTTTACCATTTTGAAGGCTACTAGTACCTTCCCTACCATAATTTTTGTCATCTATTGTCATTTGGAAATTATTATAGGTACATACCTATAATTATTATAGGTACATACCTATAATAATATTGTCTCTCAAGGCTTAATTATATCTTTTATAAATTATTGTATTGCTTTTTAGTCCAGATAGTATTTCTAAATCTATCCATGTTGGTCCAAAATATGAATGATTTCAGTTCGCTTTCGTGCGTCAGAATTTGGGTTTTGCACGTCACCCTGATTTAATATGTGTATAGGTGTATTTCGGCGACACTAATTGCTAGCGTGATACGCCGACCGTTTTGCACCTTATTTATTAGAATCATCAAAGGAATAATGCACGTTTTAAGTATGACCTGCGAAATATTTTCACGAGCACGATCAAGACACTTGGTCAGCATCTGTCAGACTGCGATAAAAGTGTGACATTTATTTAAACAATCAGGAGATTATTATTAAAATTCATTTCGCGGAATCTGAGCGTCAACGGAATCTGAGCGTCAATTTATGTAATATATAGTGACTCAAGCTTAATTGGGAAAGGTCCAAATGCGAGAACGATAACGGTTCCAAAATTTTATTACATAGGTATACTAATTTCAACCAAGTTATCTATCTATATAAAATATCTGAATTTCATTAAACTTATTCATTATTTTGTCAATGTGGAGGTACAGAGAAAGGAACAGAAATATTTGTCACAAGAAATTTTTATATAAAAACGTTTTAATGTACAGGGTGGTACAGTTTTATGTTTATCTATTCTATGAACAAAATACAAAATAAATGTTTTACAAAATAAATGAGGAAAACCCATAAAAAAGCTTTTTATAGGGTATCATCAATACCTCCATAGATATTTTATTGTATGATAGACACCATGACATCATTTGAATATGAACACTTATGTACTCAACACTTTGATATTTGCCACCGTTCTGTAATCAACTATTTCTTAAAATGATCTTTAGGCAGTGGCGGCTCGTGACTAAAGCATCAGGTAGAGCAGACAAATTTAATATTGATATTAAATTTGGTCCGCGAAGTATTAATGGCGCCGCAGGCGAAAATTTTTGAAACTTTCAAGGTCACGCGTTTTGAAATTGAAATAAACAAAATATATTTTATTAGATTGTTAAATATTTTTTATAAACTAATAGGTATTACGTTTGTCGAATTTACGATCAATGATTCAACGAATTTTAATTTTCCTTGCCTTATTTCGATTTTTTTATTTAACTATAGTTTGTCAATTTACTTTATGAATTTTAAAATAATAAACTTTTTCTTGAATTTTTGAAATGAGTAGTTTGTGTGTTTGAAAAAAAAGAACAGCTCGTATATCAGAACGTTACAAAAACATATATCAGAACGGTATATCAGAACGTTCCAAAAATGAACAGTTCAGCAAGAACCAACGGGAAGTTCAGAGTTCAGAAAAAAATCACTTCGGATACAACTACATTAATACTTTCAATTAAATAATTTTTAATGGTTTTCGACAGACCACTAAAACTAGGATTCATCGAAAAATTCTTTGAATTTATTATGATATTTGGAAAGACTTGCAAGCTGGGTGGTAATAAATGCTTTATCATCAAAATCTAAACTGCAAATTACAACGCATAAAATTACAAAATACGAATATTACGAATAGGATAAGAAATATTTAAATATGTAAGGTAAGTAGGTACCTAATCAAATCACGTCAATCACGAACGACGAGGTGAAAAGCCGAGAAATCGAAGCAAAAACTAAATCCACATACCTACTCTACCCGGTATTGTATCTTGTACCTGCACAATACAACTGTGATCTAAACTCTAAACTGAAAACAGAAAACAGTGAAATCTGAATCCTTAATCGTATGACTTTGTAACACCAATCACTAATTAGGGGCTGAAGCTGATGGGCGCGAATCGTGGACGTTACATCACTCAAACCGCGCCGATGGGCAAGCCCGTAGCATAATATACAAAATAATGCACCGAACAGGTGCGCCTGCGGAAGTTCAACCCTCAACCACTGGCTATTTTCTCAACCCTTACCACTTTGGACAATCCGCCTAATACGCGCCATTGAGGGGAGAGAGGGGGAGAGGAAGAGGGAGAGTGAGGGGGTATCAAAAGCCTCGCTAAAATCAAACATTGCCATGCATACATACCATGCATACATACCATTGCCATACATTTACTTTCGTTAGATTCACTGAATACCTTAATAGAACTGAATTCTCTAGAAAACCCTGATTGCATTGGAGGAGATTGTATTTTGTTATTATATAAATATTATATGAATATGAAAGGGAGAGGGAGAAGGAGTGGGAGAGGGAGAAGGGGGAGGGAGGGAGAGAGAGACAGAGACAGCCCTTACGCATGATTTTAAAGGCCAACGTATTTTATCCAAAGGGGTTTGAAATGTGAAAACAAACACTTTAGCGTCTCCCAGGACCTACTAGGAATGCCTATAGGTGTTTTTAAATGCCAAATGTTTCTGGTCATACACTGCTTGAAAAAATATCAGGCATGAATTTGAAAAATTGTTATTTGTTCTACAGGAAATCCGCAGGACTGTAGGTATATAAAAATTAAACAGCAAAGACACAAGAATTCTGTTAACAGCATACATGCTATAATTACCAAATTTATTGAATTTAGGTATATCGTGAACAATAATAGGGAACCTGAAATCCATATCTTGTGAAACACCCATATTTATTTCTTGTTTGGGAAAATTATCTAAAAGCATATCTGTTTGCGAACGGCCTTGTAGATATGAACTTAAAAGATAAGCGCTCCCGACACCAAAACAGCACGATTTGAAAATATATAGCAAAGTGGCCTGATTAATGCGGTATCAAAAGCCTCGCTAAAATCAAACATTTCCATTGCTGTACATTTACTTTCATTAGATTACTGACTACCTTACTAGAACTGAATTCTCTAGAAAACCCTGATTGCATTGGAGGAGATCGTATTTTGTTATTATATAAATATTTTATGAATATGAAAACTACAGTAGTTAGACAAAAATTGTGTTTGGCTGCAGTTATCTTACATTAGATAAGTTCGTGATTTGAGACGTCAATTCCCTTTACTTCAACTAATTAAACGGTATTGGGATCACATCAATTAGAGAAGAATAATTAGCGGTGATATGAGCAGGTTTATTTACCATTATCTGTGTAATATTTATATCTCCTAACTCCTAAACAACATATTTCCTCAGTATTTCGCATACCTATATATAGAGAGAGATTCATCCAACTCATTGGTAAACAGGTGGCTAATTAATCGGGGTGACCGGTAACAAACACCAAACACAAAGAAATTATTGGCTACGCAGAAATACAAGACTATTCTTTGTAATTTTTATTAATATTATATTTAAAAACATTTCTAGAAGATACACATATGTTGTTAATATATGATGGCAACTACAGATAACAGTCCAAAATTTGTTGTCATTATCTCACTCATTTAGTCTATCATCAAAGGAGGTATCTTTGAGAAGCGGTGTTGTCCAGCACCCCAATAAATCTGGAAACACTCCTGGAACTCCTAACTAAACTATCGGACATAAAAAGTGGCGCACCTAGATTTTGTCCCAAATTTGATGTTCAATAACTTTTAAACCAGCCTATCGATTTTGATAATTTTTTTTGTTTGAAAGGGCGATTCTTGCGGATGACTATTTTATCACAGCCTTTAAGAACCGATTATGATTTTGATACGAAATTTGAATGTCGCTGTGGAGTGAAATTTTATTTGTATTGAATTCTTAGGTTGGTCACGGTGTTTACCATTCTTTTTCCAATATTCTCTTTTTTGAATCACCTTTCTAGCCCCTTCAGCAACGAAGATGCGACATTTTAGATGAAACGGTGTTATTAAGTTTGATATTTAACAAGGAGGCTATGGTAACGGTTAACACTGAAACGTCAAAAGATTCAGTAGAAATTCTCGTGAAAAAAAAATTCAGTTCTACGTTCTAAAAGAAAATGCCAGTGCAAATTAGTCCAATTCAAGTAGCTAGAGTTGGCTTTGGTAGAAGATGGAAGGAGTCAAAGATATGCAGCTCGTATTGTTGGCCTACCAGAAACAACTGTCCGAAGAGCGATCCAGCGCTACCGAGAAACAGGCAGACGTCCAGGTTTGGATAGTTCCAGGATTATGCAAAATATTGACGATCGATTTATTGGTCTGCAAATATCGAGGAATCCCTATCAAACAGCTGTGATCACAAACCGAAATTTAAGAAATGCACGAGGAACAGTTGTATCAGATCGAACAATTTGTCGGAGATTCAGGAGTCTCGGTTTTATCGCAAGAAGACCTGCTATTGGAATGCGATTACTTCGACGACATCGAGTAGCTCGTTTGGATTTTGCTCGAATTCATCTTGTTTGGAATGAGTCAAGTTTTATTCACTGACCAATCAAGATTCATGTTGAGATCAGTAGACGGGCGTCAGAGGGTTTGGAGAAGGCGTGGGGAAAGATACGAGGATGGTATGTTCAGTGAAAGGGAGAGTTTTGGCGGTGGTTCACTAATGGTATGGGGTGGAATTACCAGCGATGCTCGTACATAATTATTTGTGTTTTCACCACGGCAATCTCTAAATGCAGTTAGATACATAGAGATCTTGAATGAACATGTTGTCCCATTTGCACTTTACATTGGCGAAGAATTCCTCTTAATGCAAGATAATGCACGACCACTGCATACAGCAGTGATGATAACACAATTTTTAAATGATGTCGGAATTAATCGTATGCCGTGGCCCGCTAAAAGCCCTGATATGAATCCCATTGAGTATTTATGGGATGAATTGGGACAACGTGTTAGTAGACGCAACCCAGAGAATCTGAATGAATTGAGGATTGCTCTTACAGAAGAATGGGACAATATCCCTCAAATCACTATCACAAATTCGATTGAAAGCATGCCTAGGCGTATGGAAGCTGTTATAGCAGTCAGAGGAGGAAATACTCGTTATTACTTAGTTTGTTGTTCAGTTATTTTTTAAGGTTATTGTTTTAATCATTAATCGTTTACTAAAATGTCGAATAATTCTTTGTTTGTTATTTCTTTTTGATGTTGTTTGTACTTGTAAGTAACAATTATTTCAGCGTCCGTAATCGAAAACGCTAAACATTTCTTAAACGATGAACTTTTTAGACATTTCCAGCTCCACGGCCTCCTTGTTGAATATCAAACTTAATAACACCGTTTCATCTAAAATGTCGCATCTTCGTTGTTGAAGGGGCTAGAGAGGTGATTCAAAAAAGAGAATATTGAAAAAAGAATGGTAAACACCGTGACCAACCTAAGAATTCAATACACATAAATTTTCACTCCACCGCGACAATCAAATTTCGTGTCAAAATCATAATCGGTTTTTAAAGGCTGTACATATTAAAAAATACATTTTTTTATGGAAAGCCAATTACAAAATAGTCATCCGCAAGAATCGCCCTTTCAGACAAAAAAAATTATCAAAATCGATAGGCTGGTTTAAAAGTTATTGAACATCAAATTTGGGACAAAATATATGTGCGCCACTTTTTATGTCCGTCAGTGTATATCAGTCCTCATCAGATTGAAATTACAAACTTCAAACGTTCCTTTTCGTCGTCCTACTTACTCCTGAAGTGACTCCTAAACGATGGTTTGTTTAGACATTATATTTCCATTATTAAGCTAAAAAATTGTTTATTTATTAAAAATATATTTATAATAAATAACTTCATGCTCATGTTGAATTAACTTCATCAACGCGTTTCTTGGGAGACAGTATCCCCAGTAGGCCTAATCCATGTTGCTGCCATGCAAAGCCATGTTAGTAGAAGCTTCTGGTGAATAGTATTCGGTCCCGATCACTTGCAGTCATGCTTTTTATGTCTTCTCTTTCACGTTCTTCAAGTTGTTCTGCCAAAATAATATCTTCATTTCCACACGCTTCCGGTGTGTCCAATTGTAAAATATTTTGAGACTCATTCTCACTCAAATCATGAATGTTGTGGAATTCTGATGAAGTGTTCAAGCATGCCTGTCCTTCACATTGTCCACAAACTTTGGATCATGGTAGTCCTACTTTTCCACATTCATACTTTGTACTACAACCGGTCTTACAATTGCAGAAGATTGTGTTCAATCCCAACCCCATTGGTCATCGTATTTTCCTTGCCAAGTCTGTATCTGGTAGTAGACCCGGTAGATATTCTGTCGAGCTGCTGCACTGGTAGGTGGAAGAGATGACAGTTTAACTTGGTTAGAATCGAAAATTATTTGTTTATATATAATGTAAACGTTTTGCACACCACCTCAAAAGGGTGTGAAAAAGAATGCATTATTATTTATTATAAGTAAATTTTTATAAACAAACAATTTTTTAACTGAATTACTAACGAAAATATAATTTTGTAGTATATTTATTGATTACGAAAAGTGCAATATACCTATTTGTCGCTACGTAGTATATTATAATTATCTATTTAAAAAAATGAGCGCTCTTTCTTCTTCACGATACCTCGAAATCGGTAGGTGAGATGAAAAAAAATTATATGAGCAAACATGTAGAGGATTCTATGCTTTTCCAGTTTTGTAATAACCTCTAAAGACGTCAGACGCACAGGAAGCGAAATTTTCGATAAAAATATATTTTGGCGACCTTGTAGCATAAGGATGAGTACATGAGATTTTGTGGTGCTTCATTTGAATGAAAACCTCTGTAAAAATTTAGCTTGCTATCTCTCATTCCGCAGATTGAGCCTTATTTGACCTTATTTGACTGGAGTATTTTCGGCTTTTGACTATCAAGGATCCTACTCATTATACGCATTGTTTACGTTGGGCCAAAATAATGATAAGCCCAAAAATATCTCGCAGTCGAACTGTCCATTCCTGTGTTTAATTTTAACTGTTAAGAGTTGGAAATAGGCCCAATCTAGGGAGATCCTAGACTAGGGTCCATACATCCGTATAATAAATAATAAAGTCCAGGGTTCACTTGAGCAGTGTGCCAATTTATTTTGAAAGCGGGATGTCCCAATGCAAAATAAACTACTTTTCCGAACCGGTTATATGCGGTATTGTAAAACATTAAGTGGGAAATTGCATAACATTAAAAAAGACGCCGAAATTCCCAAACAATTTTTGAGGTAAGATTAGACTATGGCATTTTAAGACGTTTATTTTTATATTTTATTTATATCGCGATATGCGTGCGTAATATTAATTTTATTTATAAGCCAAAGACTTTTTGGGCAAATCTAAATTAAAACTGGCAGCTACGGGTGCTTCAGGACGTAAGGAAAGGAGCTTTCTAAATAGTATCGTGTGCAAAGTACCTTTAAAAAAATCCCCATTTATCATAATACACTTGATCAAATCCTACTTATTTTATATTACTTGGTAATAGTTTAGGCAACAAGGACGGAAAGTGATATTTTACTGGACTAGTATACCGGGTGACCACGGATCATGATAGACCCCCGCCACAATTTTGAGCTATCCTAATGAAATTTTGCAGCAGTAATGTACGTCCAAAAAGACTTATTCTGTCCTATCCGATTTTTAATCGAGGTCTGGTTTAGACGGAAGTGACATCAACTTCGGAATTTTAAATTTTAAAGTGATCGCCCTGTATATGTTATTGCATTTAGCATTTGGATTGGCTCAGCGAGAAAATTTTGAGTACGTTAGAACTATTTGGGGATTTTTTAAGCCCACTTGATTTTGCAATCCAATTTCATTTTTGAATCCAGAGTGCCATGATTGATCTAATTTGGTCCAAATGGACTGGTATACCTCCCAGTATACCTCCCAAAAAATTAAATGGACAAAAAAACCAAAACAAAAATGACATCTTGGCGTGCATTTAAATTTGATCAAATCACTTTGTATCCATTTTGACCATTTCCTCAAAAGATGTAATGGTAAACCGATACCATACAATAATACATTTCTTATGGAATCCATTGATGTGTCCATCTTAGATAAATCTGCAGAGTGCAAGTAATAAAAAAAACGAGATTTCAATAACAAAATGTTTAATTTAAAAAAAAATCAAAAAAAATTGTCTAAAATCAATAATTTTGTCTGAAATATCAAAATCAATCACTCGGAAAAAAATAACTTCTGAAAATCCTATGAAAATTAATTCCCGCCGGAATCAGACTGGAGCGTGCTATACCCGGTGGCCCTGGAAATTCACTTTTTTTTTACCACTATCATCTGGTCTGTTTTCGCATTGACGAGCGAATATAAGATAACAATCTAAGATATGTATCTGATGGTGAAGATGATCGCCCTGGTTGATTAGAGATAGACTACATACTCAGAGAGTACAGACCCAGCATTGAATTACATCCACATATTAGTAATTAACTAAAATTGTTTGTCAATTCCTCACCAAGCATAGACCGGTTTCGAACTTATTAGTTCTCATCAGTAGGTATGCTATAGGCAATGGAAAAGCCAAACGACAAAAGCCTTTATCTATCTATACTAAACTAATCTTGAGCAGACTAAGCAGTGTATTTAATTGTGGCTGTAATTCAATGCAGGCAAGGGTCTGTGCTGTCTGAGTAGTTGTTTTCTGCAAACCAAACAGTTGTAGTTTGACCTACTAGGGCTAGGGGTCGCTCTTGGTACCTGCATGGCAAGACGCTACCTGTCATAGGGCTTCTCTGATATCAGATAGGTAGATAAATGGCCATAGAGGGAGATATGGATTTATATATATCTCGCTACTAATAGACTATATAGATTCAAAATTACTCAAAATAGAGATATTGATATTGAGGGTTCGTTAAATGAAACAATTATAATAGTGTAATATTTCCTTTTAGAGTAGGTACTATGAAAGGAAATATTACACTATTATAATTGTTTCATGCTTCATTTTATCGATATAGTTATGCTACGAATATGAAAAACTCTTGCCTATATTTTTTGGGAGAACATGTGGAAGGAACTATAAATATATACCGAGCACTTACGACGTCGGGAAACTGGACACTAATAATCGAGAACGTAAGAGAGTTATCCTGCTTAAGCTGCTTAAGTAGTAGGTTATATATACTATGTTGTTTTCCATCCATACGATGAGTTAAAAAAACGACCATTGACGCACATTTTCACGCATCTTAGGCGTGTTGCGTGGTGTACGAGTAAATGTACCTACCATCGGGTGTTTGTATTAATATCATAAATATATTTATCGCTTTTTATAGCTTAACGATCTAAGGTTGTGCAATACGCCAGTCATTTATTTTTTTAATAAATGAATTACTCATTAATAGTTAAAATTACATTTATAATTCCTCCCGCATTTTTAGATATTTTAAGCTGGTCTGAGCAAATTAATGCATACCTATCTTATCTAATAATTATAAATACTGGTCGTAATTCGGAAATGTTTTGGCATTGTGTATGCTTCGATGTGTGATGCGATAGGATCTGGCTAGCTCCTATATACATATAAGATTTTTTAATTTTGTTGAAATAAAACAAGAAATTGCGGGAAATTTCAAACGCATATTTCCACTAACATCGAAACACAAAAAAAATCCAGTGCGGATGCAAAGAGAAAAATCGACTGGAATGAAAATTAAACTCATCTAGCAACTCTCTTCAACAGGCATGTTAAAACAATTAGAAAATGATTTTCAAGGGCTCTCCAGACGCAGGTTGTATTTACATTTGTACAGGGTTTGATATATTGCTGCCAAATTTCCAACCCCTGTTACTGGGATGTAATTCGTACCCTAGCCACTTTTGCCTTTGCAAATAAACTGAAAATTTGGAATTTTGGATTTGGAGCCTTCGTATATTTTTTGGTAAATTCTAAATTGTGACATTAAAAATTCTTGAATGTCTTTTTTCTTCGTGCTTGTATTCGGAATCTTCTCTAAAAGTCTTGAGTGGTACGGGACGTTATCCATGACTATAACGCTAAATAATTCGAATTGAATAATTTCGAATTGAATAATTAGTAAATTATTCTTAAATCACTCCTCAAAAATGTCATAATTGAATAATATTTCGAATTGCATAATTAGTAAATTATTCTTAAATCACTCCTCAAAAATGGGAGTTCATATTTTTGTGGTAGTCAACGCTTGATTCACCACAAAACAATTCTACGATTTTTCATTATCGTCGCCTTTTTATTGATGATTATAAATGTAAATCCTATTTTTCTAAGCCATCGCCATGACGTTTGTTTGCTAATTTGCTACCGACCGCTCGAAGTCAATTCAATAGTAATGAATCGACAGTTGGAATTTCATTTTTCCTATATATATCATAAGTTGTGTCTCGTAGTAACTTCACATGTGATGTGTCAATTTCCTTTGGTTTTCCTGCGTCAAATGGTACTTTTCTTTCAGTAACTCCTTTTTTAAGTCTTTTCTACAGCCCTAGTCACTCCTTCACTGGAACTATATTTTTGTATGCGTTTAATACAATTTGCTGTGTCTGTACTTTTTTTTAACTGGAGTTGCATTTAAATCTTCCTGATTTTGACAGGCTAGGCTGAGGATCTTCCCACGGTCTAAACATTTTACTATATTTAAAGAACACTTATGAAACACAGTTTAATTAAATGCACTTTAACACGCCAAACCCAAAAAATTCAAAAAACACTGTTCAAATAGACTCAAATCAATCACAATATTTTTGCCCTTTCTGCCCTTTATTTTTTTAGCTAACGCACAATAACTGTTTCGATGTTAAACAGGGCCCTCTAGCTACCACGACAAAATCTATTGAGTCTTGACAGTTTATATTGCAGATTATTAAGGAAGAAAAGTTCTTTTAAACGAGCACCATTTTATTTAATTCCGTTAACCCAAACCAGTGATCCTCATTTAAAAAATACCAAGTTTAACCTTCTCCCACCTCTTTATTTTATGAGATACGCTAGAGACAAGGTTACTAAAAGGAGATAGGTTGCACGGTAACTCGGCGGGGGGAGAGACGTGACAAGGGGATGTCGCGTCATCGAGATTGCCAGATGTTTGTTTACGTTTTATTTGTTTGCGTTTTTAGCTTTAGCCAGAGACAACTTTAGCTAGTCTAGATACATTTACTGCGTTAGTTTCTGCTTATAGTGCTTGTGTAAATTTCATTGTGAATTAAGTGTGTGTGTGACGATAAAAACTAGTATTATTTTCGAACATTTGTTATATTATTATAAAGACTGATCAGATTGTCTTCCTTCTTTAAGGTGAGTGTTTCTGCTATAAATCTGGTATAAAAATTGTTTTGATAAATATTTGTTAATATAGATGCCTGGAATTCGAAAACTACAAAGAAAGATGGAGAAAAGTTGATGTTCTTTACTTTTCCGAAAGATCCTAAAATCAAAAGGGATGGGTACGAAAGTGTCATCGTATAGATAAATGGAGTCCTATTAATAAACGGATATGCAGTAAACATTTTAAGCTTTCCGACTATGAAGACGAACTTCAGGCCAGATTGTTGAAACTACACCCCAAGAAGCTAATGGTAAAAGCTAATGGTAAAAAATGGTAAGTTCAAAAGTTGCTAAGAAGGCCTTTTATTTTATTATTTTTTTCAGCTATTCCTTCATTATTTTTACCAGGCGGGGAAGAAGAAAAACAGCAAAGTTCAGAAAGAGCCAAGCGAATGATGCGAAAAGAAACGAAGGTAATCGTGGAAGATTTACTTTCCAAGGAATTCCAGGAAACTCCTTTGGAATTATGTGAAACAACACATAAACATTTGACCTTTTTAATATGCTAGATTCGTGCAAATAGAAATGTTCATTCTTAGAAAGCAATTCTACGATAAAATAAAAAAAAGTGGATGAACGTTGTTGGCTTATATTTTTTTTAATGAAGAGTTGAAAAATTTCAATCCACAATGGAATTCATTTCGAATTTCAATCACTAAAAGCATAATATATGCTTAATACCATTGTTTTCAGATAAATAATATAAAATTAACGAAACTAGAATGAAAATTTGCTTTTAGAAATACTGAAAATACAAAAGCCAACATTAATTTGTATATTTTAAATACAATTCTCTTAAAAATATGTATTTGTCGAGATGTTCTAAAGTGGTTCTTTTATAATTTTAATTACCACATATTTATCGCTGTATATTACAGTAGAGAGTGTATAGTGTTGAGACGTGAGTAGAGACATAGGCGTAAATTAAGGTAAATTTACTTTTGTTAGTAAATATGTTTTTTTGTTTCATTTTTAAGTATGAAACTGGTATAAACCTTATAATTTCAGTGATTAGAATTTTTTGTTCATATATTAAACAAATTAAGGTAAAGATAAATTTACAGTCATTAAAATAATATAAAACTTTAAGCATTTTTAAAACGTAATATCCAATAAAAAGGATGCATCTTTGAAACTCTTCAATACTATAAATTTAAACGGGCAATCTGGGTGACGTCACGCCCGCGCTTTCTGTGATTGGTTGAAAGTTACCATGCAACCTATCTTTTAGTAACCTTGCGCTAGAGCAAAATACGCTATACCAAAACAAATACAAATTTTTCAGTAGATTTTTGAGAAAAATCTCGTGTTCTGATTGGCCATAACAATTGCGCCCTCAAGCGGCCATTTCGAATTTGAACTAAATTTCCAGCGATTTCTCTCGACCGATTCACTTATTATTATTTTTTCCCTTATTATTATTTTAAGTTATACGATAAGTAGTTTCTGAGATACAGTTGGCGTCCATTCTTAGTTGGCCACCCGGTACATAATGCATTCAATATATCAGTATATTCTACACATTGAGTGAGTTTAGATCACATCTTGTAGTGGTATATACTTACATTACAAAGTTATCATTTTAGTAAAATTAGGCCAAGCCAGATACGAAAATAAAAATTTATTCAAAGGGAGCACGTAAAAGGCAACATTTAGAACACATACTTTGTTTCCGTTACTATTAGGAAAATTTCCATCATTATCCACTACCAGATATAAATAAACATGTAGGCGAATTAGGCCGCTAATGAAACATGCATTTAATCAATACGACAGAGAATAATTATTACGAATGTTTAAAAAATACAGCCTTCGTACTAATATAAATAGTGAATTTAAATTAGGATTATGTATAACAAAATATGTTGCCGATGATAACGTATAAGCATACAGGTGAAAATTTAGGCTGATATACATATTGACGATTATAGGTAAATAGGGTATTTGTGAAAATTGCGGAAAGGAATTGTCTGATTACAGTGATTACACTACAATAATGTTTACAGATGTGATAACTAGTTGATTAAATAGTGAATACTTGATTAATATTAATTGTATTTGGTGATTTGGTTATAGAGTCAGTGACGTGCCCATGGGGCGGGAGTCTAGATGCAGAGTCCCTCACGACCCCCCAAGACCCCTACAAATTCAGAGTTTCCAACACAAAAAGTTTGCAATACTTAGTTCTTAGTTATATTTAAAAGAACATTATTATTACATTATAGATTATACTATAACAAACCATTTGAAATAACAGGAATAGTACTTAAATATGCGTGTGTTTTTGTCAGTAAAAGAAGAATCAACATTGGATACTTTTTTCGGAAAAAAAGCAAAAAGAATCCAAGTCTATACCAATTACCAGCGTCGTAACTACGAATTATGACACCCAGGGCAAGCACCATAATTTTGCGCCCCCACTCTCCCAGTGACGGCTCGTCATTGCAGAGTAGGGGTCGGCCAACTGAGGGATTATTGGGGAAAAATTGTTTACGCGGGGGCAGAGAAAACGTGGTAGCGCCGCAAGCGAAATTTTTGTAGGAATTTGAAGGTCATGATATTTTAAAACGCCCCAGTGTTCGTCCCTGAAACTATATGGGGCATCGGCATATTAAAAATATCATTGGCAGTTCGACCCTGACTGACATTGGAAAGGCCGTGGAACCCTTCCGTAAAGTGCCTTTAGAGTTTCAGTCAAACGTATTTGAATTTGTCATTTTGCGCCCACGGGGCTTGCCGGTTGCCCTGCCCTAGTTACGACACTGCTAATTACACCATCTATGTCTACAGCATCTATCTCAGAAACTCATATTATAAAAAAAAACGTGGAAATCAGAAACAGGGGTGTCCCTGTTTAATTCTGTTAAGAGCATCTTATTTTAGTACGACATTTAATTATACAACTTGCCTGCTTTGAAATTTGCAGTCAGTGCAGTCACTCGTTCCCGTAATAGTTATTTGACGTTGGGTAAAAATCATGTATAAACGTCGATTACAACGCCGTTTACTTTTTGTATTTTTCCAGTACACCTTTTCTTATAACACGTGATTATGTAATAGATATTTTATCCCTTGAATTGCGCTAGATGCCAATTGCGTTATAACCGTTTGTTTACCGTGGATATAGCGGTTTTTAAATGGTTTTATTTAGCTTGACATTACATTTATTTGTTTGTTTATGTCTGTTTCAAATCTTGTAACAGCATTTTCAACTACTTCTCGATGAACTAGAGACTTGGAATTTGGTAGGTGTATATTGTAGTATAGTATAGTATTATACTATACTATACCATGATACCAAGACTACAAGATATACTAACGCGCATGCGATCCCCTATCTCTCTCGCTCTGCTGACGTCATTCCGTGACAAATTTCAAATATTCAAATTTGACACATCTTTAAAATACATCATTTTATAAGTTTAAATACATTATTTTATAAGTTTAAATGCGCTATTTTAATTATTTTGGTCATTTGTGATTGTGATAAACAATGGTTTACTGTGCAATGAAGGGTTATACCAATAATAATAATAAAAAAAGTAAAAATTCTTCCAGTAGGTACATACTTTAGTTTTCCAACTGCAGCAGAGATTTGCAAATTATGGGTGCAAAAGTGCTACCAAACGCATGATTTTAATATTAAAAATGCTAGAATATGTTCGAAGCATTTTTCTGATTATGATTTTCAGGTTATAGACAAATTATTGCAATTGCCCAAAAATAAGTGGAAGTTGAAAGATAATGCTGTACCTTCACGTCTTTGCCTTTTACTTTTTTCTTTAATTATGGATGACATAATTAAAGAATATTAATATTAATAAATAATTAAGAGTATCAAGTATATACGTTATAAAAGAAAATCTTAGCTAAAGGCTAAAGATGCCAAATAAAACTCAGGTTATGGTTATGTCAAAACTTACCTTTCGTGCGGTTGTGTGTACATGCTAAATTGTGCCTGCCCTAAATAGTAAAAAAACTGCACTATGTACGAATAATAATTATTGTACGAATTTAAACAGCAATATCAATTTAACACTAAAAAATCCAAAAACCAAACAAACAACATCCGACATCTGCAAAATCGGAACAGCAACACGACACGGGAGAAAATAAAAAATAACCGAAGCTAAATTGGCGCGTATGTTTAAAGGAAATGTGAATATTATTAGTTATTTTGTGACGGTTTTCATAATTAATTATATAAAATAAACTAATGTATATTTATATCTATATTTTGTCTTTATTACGCGTTCACTTGCTTTAACTGTAAAGACTCCGTGCAGTTATAGAAAAGTAAAGGTCTAATGCAGTAATTACTAATTAATGTACAGGTTCTTTAGAAACAATCCTTCTACTAAGTGCTATTCCAGTTCAAGGATTATAGACGTGGATAGTCATTGATTCCAGTTCGTGCCGTAGTAGACCTTCAACGCAAAGTACCAGCTCCCAGCTCTCCAACACCAGCTATTTGCCAGTGTTCGGGGTACGGGCCCTTTAATGAGCGGGAATATCATGTTGGTTGGGTTGTCTTGTTCTTTTTTGTACCTACCTATACGGGGCGTTTAATAACTTGAGAGATTATTTTTAATTCATGGTAATATATTATGCTAAAAGTAAACGTTTTACAAAAAATAAACCCAATGAAAGTGCTTTAATAAACGAGAAAAATTAAAATATGAAATGTTTCTCAAGTTCGTAAACACCTTGTATACTTAAACAATGTCCAAAATAATTATAACAGTCGGATCATAACGAAACTTTATAATAAAACCATGTTAAGAGCTTTCGTCTCCATATATCGCCATGCATTTTTGTCACGGGGTGACGTCATGCGCGAGTTTGTTCTAAACACGTTTCCCAAGTGATCATATCTTGTACTCTTAGTATCATGATACTATACTACAATATACACCTACCAAAATTAGTATTTATATTTATAGTATAATATATTATAGTATAGCTCCGGTGACAATAGTGTTTAATATTTTTTTATCACAAAAAATCAAAGTAGCGCATGAAAAATGGTGAACTTTCCTATTTATAAACCGATTTGTCTCAAACTTGAAACTTTGCGGTGTAATACAATTTTTGACTGAAACTTAAAAAATCAAAATGGCGAACTCTCATATTTATGAACCGATTTGTCTCAAACTTGAAACTTTGCGGCGTTTAAGGTTACTGAATACAATTTTTGAATCAAACTTAATAAAATCAAAATGGCGGATCCAAAATGGCGGACTGTCCTATTTATGAAACGATTTGTCTCAAACTTGAAACTTTGCAGTGTTTAAGGTCACTCAACATAATTTGTGACTCAAGGTTTTTAAAATCAGAATGGCGGCTACAAAATGGCAGACTATCGTATTTATGAACCGATTTGTGTCAAACTTGAAACTTTGCGGTGTTTAAGATACATCAATAAAATTTTTGGCAAACTTAAAAAATCAAAATGGCGCGAGGGGCCCACTTCCTAACTTCCTAATTCGCAATTCATCGTTCATGTAAGTGTTATTAGTTTTAATTGCTTCTTATCATTTTTTACGTTTCTAAACATTTTCCACCGGTTAAAATATGTTTAGGAGGTTTCTTTACTTACACAAAGCCGGCCACTGGATGCGCAGCGGCCCTGGTAATAGAAATGATCGGCATATTAAAAAAAGAAGGATCGTGCTTATGTGTTTTACACTGAGAAACAGCAGGTATCTACTTACGCAATAGGTTAAGTAGAGATCCAAACATCAAGTACTCGATAAATTAGCCAAGATAAAAATTTCCAACTGGAAAGATGCCGTTGAAGTTTTTAAAAGCCACGATTCAAGTGAATATCTTGCACAAATGTATAGCGTTAGCCGTGTCGAGATCGCAAAGTAGTTCTGATTTCTCTTAGACATTATTTTCCTTTTTTTAAAGTGTTCGGAAACACTTATTAATGAAGTTTGATATGTATTTTGGACCTGCATTTAATTTTTCCCATTATTTATTTGACAATTCTTATAGACATTACCGATTTTCCTTTTTTTTGCCAAATATTCAGAGACAATTATCAATCAAATTTGACATGTATTTTGGCCCTGCATTTAATTTTGCCCATTATTTACTTAATAGTTGGCTAATTTTTATTAATAATTAATAAACAAATTGCGGATTGTCGGAAAATAATCAACAGAATTCGACCAAAATCTATACTCGGGGATTTTCGAGGTCGCTGATAACGATTTTGAAGTAAAGATTCGAAAATTCAAAATGGCGATTTCAATATGGCCAATATTTCAGGTTAAACTGATATTAGAAAAAATCGACATATTTAATTACAAAAATCAATATATACGTTTATATACAACAATGTATTGTCTATGAATAAAAAAAGTCAGTTTTCCAAATACCTATATACCTAATGTTTTAAGAAACAATTTTTTTTATTTGTCGTTTGTGTGTAAATATAATCTAATATAACATTAAAAATATGCAATAGAAAAAACGTATTTATCTTTAATCAAAAATGTTGATCATTGAGAATGAGTTTTTAGATTACCTATATGATGGATATGTCATTAAAAAACCATAAAAATTAAACTATTAGTGATTAATAAAATATTGAAAATAAATATATTTTTTTAAATAGTGTACCTACCATACATAAATATTTTATAATAGGTTGTTAACATAAAATTATAATACACATTTAAGTTAAAAAATATATAAACTGCTGTTCAAAATTATGTTTAGGTATTATACAGGGCTAACTAAAAGGTTGTTATATAACCCTAATTTTAAAACACTCTGTGGAATAATTTCGTAACCAAATTTTTTAAAAATACCAATTTTTGTTAAGAACCATTCCTTTCCTACATTTTGTTTTTTGGTCCATGTCTTTAGATGCATTAGTTCAAAATTATCGCACCATACAGAAATCAATTGAAAAAACTTTCAGGGTGAGAAAAAAAAATTTTTAATTAACAAGAAAACAAAGGAAAACAAAGAAATAAAATTATGTGAGCTGATCCCTAGTAGGTTGTGTTGCCACCTCTAGCTCGGATTACAGCCTGAATCCGTCGTGGCATACTTCTAATGAGGTTTTGAATGACGGGTTGAGGAATATTATCCCACTCATGAAGAGTAACCTGTTCCAGCTGTTGAAGGTTCTGTGGGGCTGGTAGACGTCGTCTCACTGCTCTCTTAATGATGTCCCATAGGTGTTCGATGGGATTTAAATCCGGGCTTCGTGCTGGCCAGTTCATAACATCAATATGGACTTCATTCAAGTACTCAACACAAATTCTTGCTGCATGTGGTCTTGCATTATCTTGCATGAATATGAAATCAGGACCAATAAACGGAGCATAGGGCATTATATGCTCCTGGAGAATGTTCTCTACGTAGTATTCCGCATTCATTGTCCTTGCATGAATAGGGACTAACTCCGTACGGCCATCGAAAGAAATACCCGCCAAAAACATTTTGGAGCCACGACCAAAGGGTTCGTTAAAGGCAAATTGAAAGCAGCTTCCATTTCCCCTTGTCTTCTATACACACGTTGCCGCCCATCACAAGATTTTAGGCTTATTCTTGTTTCATCGGCGAATAGGACTTTCCTCCAGTCATCGATAGTCCAATTTTCATGTGCTCGTGCAAATCGTAATCGAGCTACCTTCTGAGCCCTGGTAAGTTCTGGTGCCTTTATGGGCCTTCTACTGATCAAACCTGCCTCCCGTAGTCTTCTCCTTACAGTAAGAGCAGAAACTTGAACATTTCTAACCATCTCAAGTTCACTCTTCAATTGCGAACTTGTTACTGTCCGATTTCTTAAAGCATTTTGGCGGAGAAATGGTCATCCCTAACATTCGTCGCCCTTTTTCTACCCTGCCCGTGTCTCCTGGAGTGAGAACCAGTTGCCCTGTGACGTTCTAACATTCGACTTATTGTCGAATGGTTAACACCCAGAATTCGAGAGACATATCGCATACTTCTACCCTCTTCAACCAAAGTTTGCGCTCTTACACATTCCAATGCTGTCAAATGTCTCACACGATTCATTATTTTAAATTGCTAAATATTCCTCAACACCGTATTGTCTTTAAAAATGTGTCAAAATGAGATTGCATACACCCAATCATTGTTTTTTGGTTGACATACGCCGCCTACGTTTTACATATCACTTGTAACAGCAGAGTAAATTAACAGTAAACTGTTGGTGACAAATTCATTTTGCTCTTAAAAATGAACCAATGTATCTAAAGACATGGACGAAAAAACAAAATGTAGGAATGGAATGGTTCTTAACAAAAATTGGTATTTTTAAAGAATTTGGTTACGAAATTATTCCACAGAGTGTTTTAAAATTAGGGTTATATAACAACCTTTTAGTTAGCCCTGTATAATACCTAAACCGTCCTCAGTTAACAAAAGACTGGATATGCAAGTTGAAATTAGTCGTTTTATCTACAGTATTCTAAAAAAATATCAAAATTGGACTAAAAGTAAAAAAGTTATGAGACCTCAAATTTTAGCAAATATTAACGTGGTGCGATAATTTTGAACAGCAGTGTATATATACTTACATTAACTACATTCCCCATTAAATTATTTTTTTTATTAATAATATAATAGCTATATATGTACCCAGTTGGGAAAAGTACTATTTTGTGTAACGAGCAGATTTCTTCCGCAATAGAATGCGAGTTACACAAAATAGCCCAACGTGTTTCATACTATTGGAAATTAGGCTATGGAAATGAAAAACACTGTACTTGAATGAAGACTATTTTATTAAATAGCTTTGGTCTCTACTATATACCGGAAAGTGCGTCTGTATCCTATATGAACATCTAGACAACTGTTTTAAGCTAGAATATATTTCTCACGTTATGCACTAGCAATAGTCCCTAATGCCCTAAGATTAAAGTGAGTTATTACGTCTAGGATTAAAGTTAGTTATTTATTATAAACAACTTATAGACTTTACGACTAAGAACACTTCACTCGGACCCTTAGATAAAATAAATTTTATATTTTATGAGAAGAAAACTATGAATTTGATACGTTTAAAAACAATCCAGTAGGTTGTAACGGTGTGACAGCTGGTCACTTTCATAACTTTTCAGGTCAACATAACCTACTAGGTATATGTAATGAACTTTACACAACCAGTTGCGTAATATTTTACTTTTCGTAACTGGTTGTGAAAAGTAAGACGTTTCCTAACTTCAAAGGGTTTTGAAAAGCCTCACTTTACATATAAAAATTAGAAAAAAAAATGTTATATTAACCATTTACCTATATAATTTTTTGTACTTTCGAGATATACGCTGTTCATTTACTCGCTTTAATTTTTTTTAAATCATATTTTCTTTAATTTCGACTCTCCCTGTTACTACCGAGATAGTCATACCCCCTCCGGTATCAAGCAATAAATCAGCTTCCCCAGACAATATTCCTTGACACGCCACTGCCACTGTATATACTGGTTTACGTGATTTGAAGCAAGTTTCAATATATTGTCTGTCTAAGTATGTATTATAATAGTCGATTACCATTAACGACCCCAGATTTTAAGATTACCTAGGTACCTAACAGATATCTAATACATTTTTAATTGAATTGCTTTTAGTTATCGTCACGTAAATATGTATAGTTGAATTGTGCAATTATTCAAGGCTTTAACGCAGCTTTTATTTTTTTTCAAATTTATTATTTTCCTCCTCAAAATCGCAGGGATGTTTCCGTTTCTATCCGGAAGTCCGGTCGGTACCTTATGATACTTAAATATTCTAATTTTAATATCATAGGCGTTTTTCCGAATTCTATAAACACTGGCTTCCACCATCCACCCCCGACCTTAATCATAGCGTTAAAAACTATTAAAAACGCGTGTCATGTTTGTTATTATTACAATTATAAATGTACAGTTCACGATATGAACTCTAAACGATACGGGGGATCTCAACTGAGTTCTGACGTCAATGGGCATGCCTCAACAACGTGTAGTACCCGTGAATTCTGATGCGATGACGCCTGGAGTCGAGGAGATACAATCCTACTATCGACGTAAGATATGCGGGATGTAACGTTTCGTCTGCAACTTTAAGTCCCCGACAAATAACGACAATTTGTGACAATCAACGAATAGTTTTATGTACGATTACATTATAAACTCGTCTTTATGGTACAATTTCGCGGCCATAAAGTGACACTTTATGGTATTTCTACCATAAAGTAACTTTACACCATGTACAATGTATGGTATTATAATGTAAAAAAAGTAATACGCCGTCTTCCTCGAGATACAGATTTCGAGTGGAATCGAACTTTAAATCACAAAATTCGTCAGTCGAAAAAAAATAATGATTGGCGACCCCAAAAATTCCGATGTAAATGACCCCTTCCTAAGTTCCCGAAAAACCGATATAGAGTCGAATCGGACCATAAATGGCAAAAACATTACCACTGCTCCATCGAGATGTTGACAGCTTATTGACTTTCTGAATGAGATAAAGGTATTTACTGAAAAATAATTTGCGATATAATTGATCGTTTTTTATGAAATTTTGTGTTTATGCATCTTAATATAGGAGAAAAGTTTCAGAATTGTACCATTTGTTATTATAGTGATGAGTTACGAGGAGAACTTCTAAGAATCCAATATTGGGGACAATGGAAAAGTGGATTTTTCAATATTTTGCTTGTATATTGTCGTAAGAAAAACTATGTCATAACATCATAAATACTATTGTTTATAGTTTTGTACTAATTTTAGACTAAATAGTGTTATTATATATTATATTTGAATTAAACATCCTGCAGATTTGTCAGACGCCATCTGTTGAAGAGCAGATTTTGATCCCAATAAATGGCTGCCAAATTTATAGGATGTTTAATTCAAATATAACAACACTGTTTAGTCTAAAACTAGTACAATGCTATAAACAATAGCATTTATTATATGGCATAGTTTTCTTGCGATAATATACGAACTATCTCTATATCAATAAATAAAATTGAAGTGTCTGTTTGTCATATCACAATAACAGCTTTTTACTAAATGCATATGAAAGTATATACGGCATTTATAACAAAAACCCAATTTCTAAATTTTTTGTCTATCTGTCTGTTTGTTCCGGCTAATCTCCGGCTCATTCACATGCAGTGCATGCAGATAGCTGATATCATAAGGAGCAACCTAGGCTACTTATTTTAGAAAAATAATCAGAGTTCCGCGCAATAAATTAAATTCCGTGAAGTTGAGAACAAAATCCAATCTCCGAAACGGCTGGACCTATTTTTTAGAAAAAGAATTGGGGCTTCACGCAAAAAAAATAAAATCCATGAAATTGTGAACATACTCCGATTCAAATAGGGAAGTATAAATCCAACTAACAAATAATTAATTATTGACGTAAATCTGCAGAGTATTTTTAGCGATTTTTAGTTGCTTCGAGTAATAATCTTCGATCCTCGAGTAATAATAACCACGGGCGCCCCGTCGCCGCACCCCTCTCCCCACGACTTAATATCCCAAAGTCTGCCTGTCGCGCGGGCTAGTGCAATGTTGAATTCGCGCGGACGATGTTGCGGGTAACAGCTAGTATTTCATAAAATATAGAAAAATCCACTTTTCCATTGTTGCCAACATCGGATCCTTAGAAGTGCTGCCCTTAAGCGGTAATCGGACGGACATTTTGAAAGTTGTTTCAAATCTGACGACGGACACAAGTAGGTACAAAACATTTCCCCGACAAGAAATTGCAATTTCAGTTTTCCCAATTCAAATCCAAATATACTCCCCGACTTTCGTAGCGAATAGTGTAATAATTAAAAATAACACTCAACAGATTGGAAAAGCTTCAGATTAAAACTTGAAGAAAATATCAATTTGTCAATGCCTCTAAGAAATGAAGAACAATTAGATAATGAGGCAGAATCATTTGTTAATGTTATCTAACAAGCTGCATGGGATAATACTCCAGATATTATTCCAAGAATTAAAGGTAACAACTACCCCCAAAGAAATCAGAGCTCTTATTTTTGAGAAAAGAATGCTCAGAAGAATCTGGCATCAAACTAGATCACCAGCCGATGAAACCATATTAATAATGCCACACAACAACTCAAAAGAGAGATTAAAAAACCAAAGATTACTGTCTATTACTGAAGTCTATTACTGACTACCTAAGTGAACTGTCAACTGACTATTATTCACTTTGAAGTGCTACCAAGAGGCTAAAGAGACCAATACAGCAGAACCCACCAATTAAAAATATAGATGGTACGTGGGCAAAAAGTAATATGAAAAAAGCCAACAGGTACACTGAATATCTTGTAGAGACTCTCCATCCGAATGAGGGAGAAATACTCTCGACTGGGAGAATCTTATCTAGGAAGAAGGTGCAATCCGACCCGCTACCCCGAAAGAAATTATTAGAAATTAGAAAACATTAACCCGAAAAAAGCCCTAGGATTTGACCTAATTACGAGGGAAATTCTAAAACATCTCCCACGTAAAGCCATTGTAAAACTTACCTATCTTATTAATGCATGCATCTGTTAGATTAAAATATGTACCGAAGACATGGAAAGTAGTAGATATGATAATGATCATGAAACCTGGAAAACCTCCAAATGAAGCTTTCTCCTACAGGCCAATCAAAACATAATTTCAGACCATCAGTTTGGATTCAGAGAGAGTCATTCAACTATAGATCAGGTCCATAGGATCACATATGTAATTGAAAAATCGCTGGAGGAAAGAAAAGTTTGTACTACCGTCTTTCTTGATGTAGCATAGGCTTTTGATAAAGTATGGCAAGAGGGATTTCACTATAAATTAAGCAAACTCCTGCCTAATCAGTTCTCACAATTAATAAAGTCTTATATTTCAGATAGAACTTTTGGAATTAAGCAGGAAGACGCTTATTCTGAACTTAAAGAAATCAAGGCAGGAGTACCACAAGGGACTGTATTTGGGCATGTCCTTTATCTACTATACACCAGTGATATTCCTGAATTTTAGAGTATGACACGAAAGCCACCTTTGCTGATGACACTGCTATAGGCAAAGATCACCAGGAAGCGGCAATAAATCTGCAAATATCAACACCTGGACTAAGCAATGGAGAATCAAACTAAATGAGAGTAAATCTGCCCATATTAATTTCATAAACAAAAGAGACCGACAGATCCCTGTTACCATAAACAATATCCAAGTAGGTACCATATGCTGATACAGCAAAATATTTGGGAATAACACTGGACGCTAAGCTACCCTGGAGAGCTCATGTCAAAAAAAGGAGAATTAGATATCAGATTTAAAAAAATGTATTGGCTGCTTGGACGAAATTCCACACTGTCAATATATAACAAAGTACTTTTGTGCAAACTAATTCTCAAGCCCATATGGACATATAACATCCAGTTGTGGGGTTGTGCCAGTAAGAGCAATCTACATACATATAATCAAGCGATTCCAAAACGAAGTATTAAGGAGCATTATTAATGCCCCCTGGTATAGCAGAAATAGTGACCTCCATAGGGACATGGGAATGGACACCGTTAACCACACCATCAGCGAATTCGCCAAAAGTCACGAACAGCGACTTCACCGTCACGTCAATGTCGAAGCCATCCAGCTCCTCGACAATACAAACCAGATCAGAAGGCTCAAGAGGATCAAACCCTTCGAGCTAGTATAATTTTGTGTTAGTGCAAAAGCAGAGAACAGTGCCTGTGTACACATTAATATTAGTGTAATTAAGTGTTAGAAAAATATAAGGACCACTAGTGAGTAAGCACAGATTTAGTCGTCAAGTTTTGTAGCAGTAGTAAATTAGGTTAGAAAAATATTACTCATTGACCTAAGTTCAGATCAGACTGTAATTACAGTAAATGCCATTGGTGTTTATGAAATAAAATTTTAAAAAAAGTAGGTACATATTGCCAAAGTTTACAGAGTGTAAACTATGGTATATCTAACCACAAAATGGTACTGTCGACAACTTTACTGTTGATTTTCGTTGCTGTTGAGTTTCGTTACTGTTATAATTTCGTTGAACGCTATTTAAACTAACTTTAACTTAAATCGACCGTTCAGCTGAACCTCCAGTTGCACAGTTCTTTTTTGAACTGAGGTCATATAACAGCTAAATTACCGTTAATCTGAGATCTACAGTATCAAAAAGTATATAGGTAGGACGAAAAACATTGTCCACATATAATATCTTACACGACAGGAACCCATTTTGCCAGTGGCAGCGGTAGGGTAGCTACAAGAGGTGAGGCAAGAACCATTTTAATAAATTTATGTATTCTCCTGCCTGGCTTACATCGACGATCCACGGCACACTGACGGCTGAGTCAAGGTCAGAATTGATTTCGTGGAGTAGCCAGAGCCTACTCGTCTACGAGGTGGAAATGAAAAAACTATTTTGGGCTGGTTATAAGTATAGCGGAAATCGATTCCAAAGCGCTTCATATACCTATGCGATTGGTAAGTGAAAGTTTAAAATACCGAAGTTAACATACCCACGCCCCTCCTAATTTAATGATACAATAACATAATGAGCAAGAGATATTTTCCTTATTAGTAAGAACCATAGGCCATGTGAATGAAGCGCACCAACAGACTTTCTCTTGGATTGTGGTTTGGATTTTGGAACACATAATTTAGAGATTAAAAGCGCTTTGAATTAAAAGTCGAGTTGAGTGAAAATGCGATTGATTATTATACCGTGTTAGGTATATAATTTGTTTTCGGCAATTTTCAGAACTTTTGCATGAATATAAAATTCCTATCTGGATATAAAAGACTGTTCCCAATATTGCCTTCGTCAGAGTTGTTCTATTGTTCCTTATACCTATTTTCATATGGCTTGTATAGCTAAATAAAAGTAGTTTTTAATAAAAAAATATATTCATGAAAAGATATTTTCATAACTTTATACAAATACATAATACTTAAAAACAATAATAAATAAGTACAATCACAGATAAAAGTGTTAAAATCTTAACGCTACATTACAGAATGGAATGTGATATATACAAAATGAAAAGGACAATGAAGCAGTCGTGAATTCTATGTACAATGGCGAGGAAGAAGCAAAAAACGTAAAAATCACACGATTATAAAAATAAAAAAAATATGTACAGCGAGTGAACAGCCTAACTTGAGCTTATTATAGTCATTAAACGACCTCTAGAGAGAAAATGGTACCGCAGCCGGTTGCAATGGCCTTAATACCGGCACTATATTAATCCTAGGGGTGTTAACTCTGTCTTTAGCGTGTCTCTTAACGTGTTTGGCCAGATGGTCCGATCTCATGAACCTCCGCTGGCAGTACTCGCACTTGAATTTTTTTTCACCCGTGTGAGTTCTTTTGTGCCTGGATAACTCGTCCGATCTCGAAAACCTTCTACCGCAGTCTTCCCACTGACAGACGAACGGTTTTTCCCCGGTGTGAGTCCTGTTGTGAGCTTTCAGATGCGAGGACTTGAAGTAATTCTTCCCGCAACCCTCGTAGGTGCATTCGTACACACGCCTACGAACCTGCTGGATGGGTGGAGGGGGTGCAAGTAGCACGATCTGGGTAGGCAACATCGTGCCGTCGGCAGCGATGAATATTGTTTGCGGATGATGTGTGGAAGTCATCAGCTTGGGCGCCAAGGCAGGCAGAGGAGTCGTGAATTTTGCCGGATGCGCCGGTTTTGGGGCCTCCTTCGATATGTTTTTCTCGCAGTTGTAGATTTGTTCCTTCCTGTTTCCCATCTTGAACTTAATGCTCTTCAGGATGTTCTCTTCTCTTGGGGGCGGTGGTATAGGCAAGGGTATGCAGGAACCGTCTTGGTTCGCTTTCATAATAACTGAAATGGTTCTTTGTACTGTCGCAGGCTGGATATAGCTGGTGGAGTTTTCAGAACGGATTCGGTGAATCTGCTGCTCTGGCGGTGGGGTGTTAATCAGCAGTTGACGGGCCAGTTCACTGTCATTCCTGCAATGTCTTTTCTTCAAGGGAAAATCCAACTCCTCGCTCTCCGAGTCTGACGGTTGCGGGGTCAAAAGGTTAGGAAGAGGCAGAGCTCTCTTCTGTCCCAGAAAATTCCTAAGCTGGAAAATTGTTGATTGCTGTGTGGACTCGTCGTCTGACACCTGCAAGTAAAACGACTAAGTAAGACCAAGGAAATAATAATGTTCACATTTAATTGAGGCACGAGTGACTAATATGAGCACGCTTTAAATTAAATTGTAACATTTCTATAAATAAAGGTATCAGCTCAAGCGATAATGCGCCGAAAAATAAACAACAATATCATATGGGGTGTAAAAGATATACGAAAAATGTAGCTTTAAGGCCAAGATTTATTTAATATGAAAATGGGGCCAAAATAAGTATTAAGTTTAGTTTAATAAATAGATAATTAAACTTACATTTTTGAGGGGTGGCGTGCTGGGTGGCGAAAGCAAGCCTCGCTCCGCACGGATCATCTTCGCAAATAATATAATCACTTAAAAACTAACACTAGAACTTTCAAACGGCCGCGTCTATGTTCGACGGGATGTAAGAATTAAAATGAGTTCTGTATTTTGAAGCTTTCAGTGATGTTATTGCTTTGGCATGGGTTGATGGGGTGTGTTGTGAGCTGCATCCGCAAACAAGCCAATAACAGCTGGGGGCTCGTTCAGCGCAGCCAATGGCAGGGCGCTGATCACTCGTCGGCAGCGTGATCGCATGCATGATGTTCACGTGCACACCGGCTGATAACAGCCGCGCTCTACCGTGATTGTGACGTCACGGAAGCGTGCTGGATCTGTGAAACGTCAGAGGCAAGCCCGCGCTAGGTGTGTTAAACCATTGCGTGTGTAATGCCCCCGCTCGTTGCCAGATCCTCTCAATTTTATTGGATTGTAACGAATGTGGGCGCCATATGTTGCCACTATAATAATAGTCAACAATCATTATTTACAACTTAAAAGCAAGGTAGGCTATTAAAGTCATTCCCATCTTCTCTAATTCTTGTTACAAAATTAGTGTATTATACCTACATAGTCTGCAATCCAGGTTACAAAGTATTGTACAGGCACAACAGGTATACCTACAGGTACAGGTAGGTATACTAACTTATGCAATTGTTAGTGCTTACCAAGATACCAAGAATGGGATAATTTATTAATTTAACCAACAATTACGTTGTCATATTTCTGCTACCTTATAAACTAAAATTGAGGAATAAGAAGCCCGTTGAATAAACATGGCTAGGTAGGTATGTTTAATTTATGTGTAATACCTATTAGACCTCAAGGTCGAATGAGATTTTTATACATAGGTAATAAGGCCTACCTATGACTTGTTTTAGTAGATATAGGTAAGTACCTATGGTAATACCTACATGACATGTTTTTGTATTATTATACCTACTTTGTAATATTTAGTATACCTATAAATACATACCTACCTAGACTTATTTTTGATATTCTGTGCGACGATTTAGGTATAAAATTACTTTATACTTTATCCACCTACCTAGGCGAAATATTTGACCAAAACAATCAGGATAATTATATTTAGGAAATACGATTCATAATATAAATAAATATAGGTACCTCGATAAGTACCTAGCTAGGTTTGCTCAAGCATTTCAAGGATTTCTTAAATATAGTAAATAACAGATAACGATCAATCTACATATTTCAATCGGAATGATAAAATGATAGTGTGTTCTCGGAGTTTTACGATACTTATAGGTTTTGTTTGCAACATGGCAATGCTGTTTGTTGCTGTATTATAGGTATCCGGACTGTATTACTCAGTCAGCGTATTTTTACTATAAATTTGCGGGTCTAGCGGTAATGAATTAACGAATTGTGCCCGATTGCATAGATACATATAAATTATTTCCAATCCAATTTTAATCGAGATTTTTGGAAGAAATAAATACTGTTATTAAATTAATTCTAGGGAACATTACCTACCTAAAGTAAAAACTAATACCTACCTACCTAATATTTGCTTAAACGTCAGAGAGTTCAACAAATATTTATATAATCTATAATTTCCTTCCCATAAGTATTTTTTGAATGATTGTGGATCCGCGGTCGCTGGGTTAAAATTATAAGGTTCTATGTTACAAAAACACAAACCTGAGAAAATCGGTTTTAAAGTTTGAGCATCTCAGATGAGGGAGATCTTGATTTTTTTAAGAACTTCAATTATTAGATTGCCAAAATTGTAACATAGAACTGTAATTTTAAACGAGTGAGTTGTTGCTAATGGGAAACCTATAACATGTAAATAAATATGTGTGAAGTTAGAAACGTTTTTGTTCACAATGTTGCTACCTTGAATTTTGTTTATAAAAAGACATTGCCTTTCGAATCTTATTTTCTAGTTTATTTTCGAAACCCTCTAGGAGTCCTAAAATCAAGACGTTAGGTAGGCTGTACTTTTGAAACAAAATTTCGCTCCTAGATAACTTTTTTTTTCAAAAACTGTAATGTCCACCTTGATTTTTTCACAGATTATGTAAAAAGCTACGCCCTCGAGGCCTATAATTAGTTTTCTTCAAAAAAATATAATTAAGGCTTAACTGTAACAGTAGATATGAATTTTTGCCCAATACGACACACTTCTTCAATAAATTAATGCACCAGCAAAGAATATCCAAAAGTTCGAAGTTAATTTTTGTCTAGACCTCCTTTCCGATTTGGATGATTTTGTATGATGATGATAGCCTCTTTATTCAAGAATGTGAACATTCTATAGTTTTTTCACTTATAATACCACTAGAGGTTAAAAAATTTCCGGATTAAATTTAACCTCATGTGGTATTCGGTAAGAAAATTCCACACCAAATTGTTTGAAAATTAAATAAGAATTTATTGTTTCAGTCTCAACAACACTATTTTTTTTTCAACATGACGCTAGCAAAACAAAATGTTTTGATTGACTTAATTGTTTAGGTACCATGACAAGTAGTTAAAACCTTAATGTAAAATGTACTTGATTTCCGAATCTGTCAAGAGGTGGTACGACGTGAAAAAAATGTTTCGCTTCAGTCAAGAAAGTAAAGAAAGTGTTCGTCAGGAGATTCAGCAGTTAACACCCGCGAATACAAAGAAATCCAAGTCAAGCATATGGAGGCGGTTTACAAACTTTTTGTGGAAAAACTGGCGCTTATTCTTGAAGACTAAAGACTATGGGTTCAATATGCGGAAAAAGAACTCCGAAGATTACAAGGTGAGTGTAGTGATGTAGTTTTATGGAATTCCACAGCCAAGCAGTAGCAAGAATATTTTTTTAAAAGGTACAACCGCCAATTTGATCCATTTTCTGATATAGAATTTGAAGATGCAAGAGCTGCAAGAAACAGGAGAGAAAGACAAGTTCCTCCGCATTATCAACAGACGAGTTAAAAAAATATTGAGCTTTGTGACGAAAATACCCAGGAGGGATTGCAACAAAAGTTTTTCTACATTGCTGTTCATGAATTGGTCTGGAGAGGGAATGAAGGAGCTCCAGCATGTAGAGAATATTTCCTGGAGGAACTTGATAACCAAAGAAAACCAACAGGTCGCATTAAATACAACCCTGTTTTCTCTAAAACCATCCAAGGCGGTTAAAAAAAATGGTTGACATTAAGCGGTTAGTACCAAACATAGGACATGGAGGTAGTCACTCAATGAAACCATATCTGCAAATAGATTCGGGCCGCCATCAAGAAATAATTAATGCAATGAGGTCTGCTTCAACTTCTGTAAAGTCAAGTCATGACGAGAGAGTCAAAACAAGAACGAGGCGCTGCTTCCAATCTACCTCCTGTCATAGTTTATAAAAATTGCGTCTTTCATATATACATTAATTATAATAGTCAAAATAACATAAATAATTGATTATTAATATTTGAAAATTTTATAGCTACCTGAATTAAAAACTAAAAGCTGATTCATTTTATTATTTTTTTTATTACAACAGACAAAGAATAGTTGAGAATTCTCTATTTATTTGATTTTCGTATAGGTCAAACTATACGGGTGTGCAAAATTTCAGCGCAATCGTCTGAGGATAACTACTTTAAAATTCAGTTGCAAGATATGACCTGAACAAACATACATAGATACATACATATAAAAGCTTATAAAATAAGTGGCGACATCGGAATTTTAGCCCGCATTCTTTCCGTTGCGTTATTCAACTCTCGTGTGGCGGACTGTATTTTGCTGGGAATCTGAAATGTCCAGAAGGTAATTCCTTTTGGCTCACCTATAGCACAAGCTAAGAACCCAAGTGCCGTTTAGTGGGTACCACCTAATGGCACTCGACTACCTATGTTTTTTAGACCTGCATGGCTCATAGACATACATGTTATAAATACCGGTACCGGTTTGCATATCAGCCGTGAATATATTTTTATCAGTGGACGGGTACGTGTCCGATTTAGTGCTTGTATGATGAGACATACAGTATGCCTACGGCACGGCACAGGCCGTAATAATACTTATGTGTTATTGTTTATATTGTGTACCAAAGAGGCCAAGGGGCGTGCTCGCTCATGTTGCGATAAAAACCGCGTTATTGTAATGCGTAATTGACTTAATTGTCTCTATTTATAGTCATGATTTACATGGTTCGGTAGTCGGAGATTAGGCGCGCAATTGCGGTGAAAATGGCTCCACGAAGTTTCAAAAACCAAAAAACATTCTAGTCAAAAGAGTGGTTACTGTACCTCCAAAAACCACCACCGACCTCAAAAATAAAATAGAATGCTCACCAAGCATAAAATGTGGCACTGCCATGCGAAGACGATGGTTTAGGAGTTTAGGGGTTATCGGGTTATGCTAATATTTTTTATTATGTTGGGTAACCTTTTTTTTAACCCATTTAACGTCAAGTATAAGGCAGTGGGAAGTGCAAGAGGCTAAAATGTCGACAGTTTACCATAGAGGATTATATATACGATTTCCTATTTTAACGGAACAGGAAACAATTTGAATTAAAGAGAACGGAACGGAAAATAAAATATACCTAAGCAAACAAAAAAGTATGATCTCACTGCTATAAAACAATTCTTTAAGGCGCGTGTTGAGCCACAACCATCCGCAATATCCCGCGTGACAGGCAGCCTTTATGATATTAAGTCGTGGGAGGGTGAAGCGGTGGGAGGCGTCTTTCTATGCGGCGGTGGCGTGCCCGTGGGGCTTCGTGGTGCTGGACACTGCTATTTTAGTTTATTTTATTATTACTCGAAGCAAGTAAAAATATTCGGGAATTTATATTAATAATTAATTATTTGAAAGTGTTTATATTAGATTATATTGGATGTATACTTCCCTATTTGAGTCGGATTTTGTTTTTTTCACAATTTCGTGGATTTTAATTTTTTGCGCGGAACCCTAAGTCTTTTTCTAAAATAAAAGTAGCCCCAGTTACTCTCCTTATAACATCAGCTACTGTCCGTCAGAATATGTCCAGCCGTTTCGGAGATTAGCCGGAACAAACAGACCGACAAAAATTAAAAAAAAAATGTTTTGTTATAAACCAGGTACCACCGTATATATACTTTCATATGCATCTAGTAAAAAGCTGTTATTTTGACATTACAAGCATTACTTCAATTTTATTTATTTGTATGGATAAAGAATGAGTTCTTTCTTCAATCCACGGTGAAATACGAGTACCTACTATGTAGCTATTACATTATTTAAAAGGCTTAGGCATATATCGGTTTTCTAACATGGGCGCCAGTCGTTATTTTCGTTTGCTAGGGGTCCAAAGTCACCATGTTAATATTGGAATATTGCAGCATAAAATTTGTTTACATCCCGTATAACCTATAAATAAAGAAACTCCCATGATGTTTGACCTTATTAATTCCTTGTACTTTGGATTTGCTACGTTTCATGAAATCATACCTTGTTGCTACGAATCCGATGAATATTATTCCCGCACGTTTGGATAAATATATTCGTGTTTTTAATACCACTATTTGCGTTAATCAAATGCGTAAGCGGCGCCGTTGCGGAGGCTAGAGTTAAATTATTGATAAAATGTGCTTCCTATGTTTTGTTAAATAAACTGATAAAATGTGGCGAGGGCCACATGGCTAGCCGCTTTCTTGATTTTACACCATGATTTTACAGTTAATCCATAGATATAATCAGACATCTTTGGAATACAAATCGCAGGCACTGTGAATCTATAATGTGGGTATTACAAAAACCATAGTTGATCATTCAGGATGTGGAAAAAGTTCGTTTCAGTAAACTAAACCAAATGAACAGGAACATTGCGTAGGAGTCGTGGGACAGTATAAACAAGCAAAAATGAGAACCAGACGCATTTCACAAAAATACATGATATTTTAGTAATTTTGTAATAAACTATGAAATATAATAAATTCACTCAGTTCCAAAAGAAACCCGATTTTTTCCCATCCAGGGTGCAAAATACTAGAGATATTCAGCCACATGATTTTTATATTTTTTCCAACACCTTGTAGATTACACGAGTACTTGAATAAAAAAATCTATACAATCTTTTTGATAAGGCTAATTGCTCTTAACGAACATTCTATTTTTTGATCATTGGTTTATCATACAAGTAAAAATCTATGTGAAATCCAAAATTATAATATATAGGGTGTTCTATTTAAAATAACAAAAATGCGACGTCAACTTCCGGTATAACTGGAATCGTTAGGTAGACACCGTTATTTTATAGTTGAGAAGGACATGTCCGAAAAGTCCGAAGTAGTCTTTGAAATAATGTCTCGTCACCGTGGGACACCCTGTATATCACGTAGATATTTATTTATTTATTTATCAAAAAATAAAATAGAATATAATAGGCTTCATTGACTTGTTATATACGGAAAGGTTGTACATTTATGTTCATAATATTTAAAAAAAGAATACAATTATTAAAAAGTACCTAAATACAATAAAGTAAGCTATTTAAATAAGCTAAATCAATGGAATCATCAATGGAATACAAACACTGAGAAAGTATTTTTGTCAGTATATAACTGGGCATTATATTTCGGAGGTGGTAGAATTTATATATAATAATTTTCTAATTCTATTAATTAGGGTAAATATATTTCCTCAGTCCATTTTAAGTTTTTATCTAATATAATTCCCAAATATTTTATGCTTTCATGAATTAAAAGCAACAGTGCTTTTAATTCATGAGTACATTTACAGTTCATTGTCACTGAAACATAAATTTTGTTTCATCCAAATTAATTGTTAAAAGATTTTCTGAGAGCCATTGTTGTAATATAGCAAAATCTATTTCAGTTTTCTCTTTAACATTTTTCCAAATATATCCTTCCACCAGAAGAACCGTGTCATCGGCATTTGCAATTATTTTGCTATATATGATATATTTATAGCATTTCTTTGACATAAATATTCAATAGAATGGGTCCAAGGGTCGTTACTTGTTATAAGGAACGTAACATTAATTATATTTACGATTTTTAAACATTTTCTTCTGATGGAGTTGAGATAACTAGCAAATATTTTATTATGGTAGGGGAGAGTAGTACACAATGATACGATTTTTACATTATAAGTCATAACTCACAAATGAATCAATTAAAGATACATTCAATATGTATCGTTTATACCTTACGGTTTAACGTGTTTTGGCATAGTAAATTTCAAAACATTCTGTAACGACTGTAAGACACCCTTAATTATTGATCAATGTTTATGTTTATTTCTAAACTGCATTCCCTTGAATACGAACCCAAAGCATGCATCGCTGTTGAAATCCACTTCAGTGTTTGTTATTTTAACCATATGGCCAGGGTGAATATTATATTTTGATGCTTTATCTAATACGGGCGGACCGAAGCCACTTATGCTGAAATAGCTTTATTCTATATGAAATCTGAAAACCTTTTTAATATTGTAGTTAACGTGACGTGACCTGGTTGTGCTTTGTGTTTGTTTTGTGCAATTGAACTACAGTAATTACGAGGTGAGTTTGTCTCACAGAATAGCCAATTCTACATATATTATTTCTATTCATTTATCATATTTATACATAATATTTCTTGATTCATTTATTTACTACGATTGTATATTTTAATATAAACAGTATAATAATGACAAAGGCATTATACCTACACCATTTATGTTATATTTTGTTAACTGCTTTGACCTTATAGTAGTACGTCGCGAGTTGACCCTTCGTACTGCTGCTAGTTATGCAGGGTGGGTACTTCGCGAGTTGACCCTTAGTACCTTAGTGCAGGCCTAATAATACACTGTTTACCATGGTAGATACTCTGAACTAGCTCCTTGTCTTTCTGGAGAGGTATTTCGCGGGTTGATCCTTAATACCGATGACCCAGAAGAGTATTCCCTAAGTAGTTACCAAAATTACCAATTGAACTAGCTCCTTGTCCTTCTGGAGAGGTATTTCGCGAGTTGACCCTTAATACCGATGACCCAGAAGAGTATTCCCTAAGTAGTTACCAAAGTTACCAATGTGAACTAGCTCCTTGTCCTTCTGGAGAGGTATTTCGCGAGTTGACCCTTAATACCGATGACCCAGAAGAGTATTCCCTAAGTAGTTACCAAAATTACCAATTGAACTAGCTCCTTGTCCTTCTGGAGAGGTATTTCGCGAGTTGACCCTTAATACCGATGACCCAGAAGAGTATTCCCTAAGTAGTTACCAAAGTTACCAATGTGAACTAGCTCCTTGTCCTTCTGGAGAGGTATTTCGCGAGTTGACCCTTAATACCGATGACCCAGAAGAGTATTCCCTAAGTAGTTACCAAAGTTACTAAAGTTACTAATGTTACCATAAACATAAGTATTTGAAAGTGAAAGTGACAGTTTCACTATTTTGAATATTAGTCTTTTGATCACGTCAAATGCCAGTAATGCCATTTATTCTATTTATAACCCTTTTGGCGAATTGGTTATTCAGCTATGTTTTTATCATTTTCAGATATGTATGTGTCATCTCCACCAACCGCCTGCCAATTGCCTGCAAATATATTTTTAATATGTGTAAGTTAGTTTAATTACTTGTTTAATTCTCTGGAGATGTTTTGTTATTGATATTAAAATAAATATTGTTCAATTTTGACAGTCCAGTCATTACATTAGCCTCACACGACAAAAGAAAACAAAAAAATATATAATACATTTGTATTATAGTGTACCCACTAGTGGTGCACATTGAAAGAGGTAGTACACAATAAAACATATGTGAATTTACAATAAAAATGTACTCAAATAAAAAACATAGACATCCGTGACAAAACATTGATTAGCACGCACAGTTTTACAAATCTAATCCAAATTTGAAATAAGAATAGTCTTTTATTGCTTGTGGTAACAGGTTTCGGTAATAACATGACAAAATCCGATTTCGTAGCCATATGGATATCATGAATATCCGGAAAATAAAAAGTATTAAAGCAATAAAACAATAAACAATAAAAACAAAAATAAAACAGTAGAAACAAAAAGCAATAAAAATACATGTACCATTGTGTGCCACTAGTAAATGTTTCATTGTATACTGCTATGCACTTAAAATTTTAACTTGCTATAACTGCCAGTATTTTTCGCCACAATATTTACAGGTTAGAATAAATATACCCTAAGTAGTGATCATCATATTAAATACAAATTTATGTATATAAAATATACATTTCTGAATACTATACCTTTTTAAAACCACACAGAATTTGGACCATAAAAATTATGTGTGAGAATTCCTAAATTCATGGTACCTAAGAATCAAATTTTGATTTTTGTAAGGGTTTAGTTTACACCCCGTATATTCTTTTTTTGTGCACGATAGAAACATGATATTCAGGCGATTTATTACCAATGAAATTTTCTAAAACGTCCTGAAACCTGTATTTTGATATTCCATATTATTCGGAAGATATACGCATTCAAAATTACATTAAAATTTTGAATTGTTTCAACCTATTGGCCACCAGTGTATTTTTCCGGATTTATTTATTGCAATAAATTTAAAAGTGGAGAGTAAGACATCACAGATTTACAATTAAAATACAAAAACTAGGCATGGTTAAGTAATAATTTTTTTTACTTTAGTTTTTTAGGCATGGTACTAGTATTAATTTTTGGATTTTAGACTTAGCTGCATGATTTAATTGATTCGGTGGGTGCTTAGCTTATGCCCAGGTACCGGAGTGACGTCATTTCCCGTCACCCATTACGTCGTTGTAGCGACGTAAAACTGACGACAATACGTCTCATCGAAATGACGGCATCTTTCTTCACTTCAATCTAGAATTACGCTTAAAAATAAAACTCATTCCGTTATTCATTTTATAAATATTTCAATGTTTCACATTCTATAAATTCTTCAGTTTTGATTCCAAAACATTATCCCACAAAACGTCTTATGCAATGATAGTGTACGTTTTTACATGAATTACATGAAAGTTCTATACGTTTTTCTGTTCCTTTTTTTTACAGTTGTCGTATATATGGCGTCGCTCCTACGTGTAAAAGAACACATTTAAAATCACAAATGGACGTGAATAAGACGTCAAGTGACGTTACTATGCTGCCTGAGGGAACACCCACGTAGTCGACGCCCCTGCCTCTATGTATACTTTTGTAACAAACAGAACAAAGATACATTGTAAATGACAGCTTTGGGATTGTGAGCATGCAGCGGGAGAAGTTTTATGAAGAAAGCTCAAATGTAATATGATCTCAAAATATGAGATATCACCAAAAAACATAAGACATTTGGCAACCTCTAATTTTACAGCTTCGATTGATGTTGAGAAATGATCATGTGAAGGTAAATATCCAAAACCAAAGTAAACACACCTATAAATACTTACTAATGTAAATACATAGTAATATTTGAGTGGATTAAGATTAAAAGAAAGGGACCAACAAAACAAATGGTAAACATCAACGGCGACTGTACATTATTTAATTTACTTGTTTATGATGTGGAAGTCGAGGTCGTAAAAGTGTTAATCTTTGTTGTACTTTTAAAAATGTTTAAAACGCCGTTCTTTACAATACGGTTCGCTTACTGGCGATGCAGCATGAATCATTTAAATGATGTGTCACGTAATCTGAGGTCACACCAACGAATTTTATACACTGGTGACACCAACAAATTACCGGGGTCTTCATTAATGATTGTAAACCACGTGACCTCCTGAAAGTTTGCAACCCAAAATACATGATTGGCGGAATTACGGTTCTTATATACATTTCCATATGTGTAAAATTATACACATTGCATATTTAATATTAACTAATCTTTACTTGTCCATATAGAGGAGTATACAGACGATGTATTGTGATTGTGCAAAATGACAATGTTTAATAAAAAAATAAATATTTATTATAGCAATTTGAACACTCATTTGACCTCATTTGATTTGAGGCAGAGTGACGTCACAGCCTGGATTTAAGTTGGCAGCATTATTTGTCAGAAGTCTAAATAACCCGACTCATAGCTGTAGTTGTTTACGCTTAGTTTTGTGGTTATGTTTTCTACGTTCTCTAGGAATCGTGTTTTGCTTTGTTTCTGTACATTATTGTAAGAAAATGGCGTCAGAATTTTAGAAATGAAGTACAGAAAATCTGCCGAACATTGATTTTAGTATGGTGGATGAGTTTTACATGTCAAATTTTCGTTATATCAGTATATGTCAAGTGTCAAGAACAACAAAGTCAATTTCAACGTTAACTGTATAAAAGCAGGTAACCAACTTTCGAATATAATACTAATACATCGTTGTGTCATATTCAAAGTCGTAGGCTCTGTGACGACACTAAGGAAAAATACGTGACGTCACGTATAAGCGCGCGCTTTATTTTTGCACTCCAAAAAGAAAATACAAAATATGGGGGATTTTTTTATAAAACACTATCACATAAAGCTATAAAAAAAATCACTGAATTCTCATTACTGGAAATATTAATTTTGAAGATCATCGTCAAGCAGTTATTCTACAAATGGTTATCAAGTTTTATTAAGAATATAAATAGGTAAGTATATTTTTTCATTATTATTAATAAATATATTATAAATACCAAAAGATACCAACTTACATGTCACTGAAAGTGAGGTTAGATGACATAAAAACATATAATGTTACCTAATAACGCATTTTATAATGTTCCCAATGATATATTTACCCGCAACTTCAGAAATATGTAGACAAATATGTATATAAATATGGTTATCACTAAACATTGAGCTTATTCACAATAATTAATGTGCAAATTGTCCAGTTAATGTTTACTGGAAAATATGAAATAGGTATCTTATATTAACACATAGGAAGGAAACCAAACTGACTGGCATACTGTGGGTATCTTTTATATTCTATTTCCTGTACTGTTTGTTATTAAATTTATCCAATGAATAAAACCAAAAATGCTAATGATGTCAAAATAATTTTTTGGCTATGAATATCATATAGGTAATACCAATTAGTAAAATTGAAACAATCTGGTTCACCTTGTTTTGTTTACAGAATCTAGACATAATATATATATTTAACTATTTATAATTCTATTATACCATTTATTTCCAACTGGACTTTCAGCTAAGGAACACTCAAAGCTAGAGTTGAATCACAATAATAACAAAGAATTAGTTCCTTATCCTTAGTAGGTATACCTTATGATGGCTGAATCCATAATGTTAAATGGCAGTTACTCGTGCTTGTGCTGCCACCTACTACAAATAGAAGCAAGCTCATTTGTATATCGAATAGTAATCTTGTATACCGACAGTCTGATGTAGAAATCATTGTTGATTGAAAGGTGAGTTGCAGTTACTGAAAGTAGGTGGTGCTGAATGTCATGTATTCAGGATTACCTACCTTACGTCGTTGACTGAAGGAGTCTTTCAATCAACGCTTAAATCTTACATCCGTTATGGAAGTAATTATATTCACGGTTAATTATTATAATCACTATCGGTTAACTTTTGTACGAGGATATGCAAAGGATTATATTTTTAACGTCAGCAAGGAAGGATGTTGTTCATGTTCGTTGGGGTCGCCTTGAACCGGATGTATCTACTATCTGGACTTCTATTAATCGTGGATAGATGGGTCAGTGCAGTGCTCAGTGCTCATTTTATTTGATAATGTGTTCTGAATAACTTTAGGTAGGTAGGTAGGTAGGTATATCGAATTTTTCAGCAGGACAGGCAAATCGAGTTTATTATTAAAAAATGGAATAAAGGAAAATAACTCAGGTGTAGCAGATCCAACGTTGACGTTGTTATGGTTGTGTATGTTATCTTAGGAAATAATTTACTGCAGGGTGTTGAATCCAAGCTTATTTTACTCATAAGTGTACTTTACTTCTGACATGCCTTTTTGTTTATTGTTGTCCGACCCGGGCGCGATGGGTCATATCTTGGCTTCTGTTCAGCGTAGGGAGATCGGTCATAGGTATACAGTTTATTTTACGTGTAATTTAATAGATATTAATTAATGATATATGTAGGTACCTGATTTTCCGCCCTGCTGCCTGGCCTATTGAAGGAAGGAAAAATCAATATATCTTATCAATTTCTATGTAAACTAATTTTAGAAATCCTTTTGAGTCTTATTTAACGTCATGTTTTGTTCTCAAATGTCATCCGTTCTCTAGCAATCGTGTGTCAATTATTATTACAGACGTAACAACTGTCAGGTCAACTGTTACTCATCTGCTATCTCATATTACTCATAAATTCGTACATATCAATCAAGGAATTAGGATTAGCAATCATATATGACTCCTAATTACATTCATTAATAAAGCGGGTATGATTAGAATCGTCATTGCTCGCAATGGAATACAAGATTAGATTTGCCAGCAATCGGTCCGTTATAAAATGTAAAGCAGCCTGAATAGCCAAGAAGCTGTAATGGTAAAAAGTCCGAGATGCCGTGTACGTCTGCCGGCTTGATAGATGATGCAGAAGGTCCCCCTGAATCACTCGGTACCCTCAGTTTGGCTTTTGTAAAATGATCTGTAAAATTTATGACCTCGAGAAGGTCACTCCGAATGGACCAAATGTGAAACCTGTCTGTCGACTAAAAAATATATTCTCGGACTCATCAGATATGGGCAAATAAACGATTTTTTTAAAAAAATTTTTGTACGAGATGTGAAGGTCCTTCAAAATCTTTTCCAACCTGTTTTCCCACATGGAAAAAGTACCAAAATCTAATCGGCAGACAAAACTATTCATCAGAATTTTTTTTGGCGACTGAAAATTGGGAAAATTAAATTTGATGTTTTGTCACCATTTTCGGAATTATGGGGGAAAATGTTTGTCAACAATTTTTCCTGCTAGTTGGACCCATAAACAGTGGTGAAAAACAACTGACAGACAATTTCATCCCTTACACAATTTTTGATCACTCTTAAAAAAATTCTAAAATGTGCCAATTTATAATATAGCGGAATAAAGTGTATATTTATCTACAGTGTCCTTTGTGCTGGTGCAATTTTCAATAATATGTTGACCGGAAACCAGAAAAACCTACCACTACCATGACCAAGTTCTCGGAATGTAATTACAGCACAACGGATTGGATCACCTAGGCGCTTCCTTGTATCCTCTTCTGGGAGGTAACTTTATTTTACAATTGATCATGTTGACTTGTAGGTATGGAGGGAAATAATTAAAGTTGGGGTCCGTACATTACTGCCTGGGGCAATTTCAACGGGAGCCATTACCACCATGAATTGCCTAGAAATGCCACATCAAGTTTGCCTAGTACCACCAGGTTTTTGTAGGTTGTTTAGGTTTGCGTTTTTATGTTTAGGTGTGCATTATAGAAAATTTATTACACTGATGGTTAACGAATGGTTAATTGGTTAACGAATGTGTGTGAACTGTGTGTGAACTGTGAAGAGAGTCTGGTAGGAAACGAGAAAAATGCACGGGAAGCCATACGATGCCGTATGGAAAAGGTCGCCTTTTAATCATTACGCATATTGGAGGTGATAGTCGATTTCTGCCTAATGGAGAATTGATATTTCAATCCAAGAAGGCCATAGACTACCATGAAGAAATGTATTCCGAAGTATACGAGAAATGGTTTGCCGGCGTACTTAAATATTTCGAATCAGGTGTCGTGGTTATGAATAATGAGCCAGAGAATAGCCGAAAATGTGAAGAAACACCCCAGCAAACGTGGAGAAAGAAGAGATCAAGAATGGTTAGCAGAAAGGGTAAGGAATGACCAAGAAAATTACTTGAACGCGGAATTATTGAAAGTTGCTGTACATGTCCATAAATATAAGAAACTGGAAGTGGATGAACAGGCATTGACGCATGGAGTCGCATTGTTGAGATTACCTTATCACTGCGAATTGCACCCCATTGAATTGATCTGGGCCCAAGGAAAAGGGGAAGTGGCGAGAGTGAATCGAACTTTTAAATTAGCTGTAGAGAGCCATCTTCGAGGAGCAATGGAAAAAGTCAGCAGAAAATTGACAGAATTTCACGCTGACGCTATTAATCACGCGATTAATACTATTAATCACGCGATGAAAGAGGAACAGACAATGTGGGATGTGGATTTGGTAGTTGATCAAGCCATAGAACCCATTATGATTAATATTGGAAATGGTGATAGCGACAGTGAAGATGAAGTGGAAAGCGACTGAAAATAGTGATATTAGTGATCATAATATAATTAAATAGTGACAGCAAATAGTGATATTAATTACACGTTTTTAAGGTAAGTATTATGGTATTAAGGTGAACGGTATTAAGGTTTTTTATTTTTTGTCGATAATTTTTTGCTTTATTTTGGAATACAAGTGTATTTATTTTATTTACCTTATTGTTTTTATTTTTTGTTCGAGATTTTTTTGCTTTATTTTCTAATATATATTTGTTTTATTTATTTCATTGTTTTTATTTTTTGTTGAGAATTTTTTGCTTTATTTTGGAATATATATTGATTTTATATTTCCGTTTTCCAGTTTATTTTTAATGGCTACTTAGCTATTTTGTACATATTTATTTTTGTTTCTTGTCGGAAATATGGTTACTGGCGACGAACCATCCACTAAAAAATGGCAACGCGCTGAAAACGATACTTCATGAGTGGTGTGAAAACTCTCATTCAATATCAGCGGTGGTGTTTACAATATGCATATAAAAACCTTCTACTTTCAACCCCCTAACAAAAAATGCCTACGCCCATGAGTAACACTTTGTAAGTCAGAGTTGCCGGTCATTCAACTATCCATACTTCTTAGAACCACATTCGAAATTCCGAGGCACTATTTATTGGGTTATAAAATTTACATTTGCAAAACAACTGCTTTCAGTGCACATACACAACTATTGAATTTTATTAGGTTAGGTACAGTGGGTTAGGCCGATGGCACTAAACTAGTAAACTACTGTCATTCTCGTTGATTTGAGTTACTGAATACTGATTTAAGAACGAAAGGGACGCGATAGATGTTCTTCTTTCTGATTGGTAACCATTTCTATTCGACTTGAGCATTTCTATTCTAGTTACAGAATGTGGATGAATATAGTGGTAAGAATTGGTGAGTGCACTTACCAGTTACCTTAATTTGATATTTTTAAAGCCCTTAATCAAATAATTGGGATATGGTATTTTTCTTTCCGTTAAATCATTCAATCAATCAATCATTAAATCACTTATCTAAGGGAGCAGAAAATTAAGGAAAGCAAATATATAATCAGGGGCGGCTCAAGATAAAATTTTTCCCCGAGCGAGAGGACATTTTGATTCCCCGTCCGGAACTGCTATTAGGAACTGAACACTAATAAATTTTGATACCAAAATTTTATTAGTGTACAGTTCCTAATAGCAATAACAACAATTACTGCAAAATTATTAATCTGGCTAATCCGACTAGTATTATATACTAGTATACTGATACAACTAGATATTATAATTAAGTTTGTTCTGGTTGTGAGAAATACGCGAATTTAGATATCATGAATATGCGCAGTAAGTAAAGCAAACCGAAATTTACTAACAGCGCATTGTATGTATGTATGTATATGGGTCGGAGTGTAGTGGAAGGTAGTGTTACACTCCCATTCCACCACAGCACTTAGACCTCATTAGGCCCTTTGTGCATTCCTCCTTTTTACTTGAGTACTTTTCTTCAAACCATCCTATTTATTACGGGTGGCCTGGTGGCAAAGTCTCTACAATTTGTATGTATGATAGTATGGTTCTGAGTTACCGAGATTAATTACTCTGGTCCTCATTACCATTTATCTGGGACCACGCGTCCGTGGCAGATGTGTTGAGTGTTCCCAGGTCTCGGGCAGACGCCACAGTCCGGGCCCAAGCCTGCCTAGGTCACCCATCCAAGTACCACCAACGCCCGCCCAGCATAACTTTGAAGATCTTACCGGTCATGTCTAAGCGGCTAGACAGTCCCATTCAGTCACCTTAGTCGCCTCTTACGACAGGTAGGACGTACCCTGGGTCTATTCTACAATTGTGGCCCCGAACCCAGAGGGAACTAACAGCGCATTAAGTAAATGTGCATTTACTAACTGCGCATATGCCTGACATCTGAGGTCCAATATTTCTCAAAATCAGAACAAATTTTATATATCTATAGTACAAAAGGTAGTGAATTTCTTTGGTACTTATTTCCCCATTAAACTGCCATAAGATTGTTCAGTTGGGATCAGTACAAAAGCAGAATAAAAACTAAACTTAAACATATTTAAAGAATAATTGCCCTCATTCAGGCAGTCCTGAAAAGTTCAAGACGGAATTAATGAGACTACCAAAGTTTTTTTTTTGATTTGGCCAGAGTCGTTTGATTTGGGCGTCGATTGGACGCCCCGGCCGGTCGCCCGGGCCATAACCCGCCCCTGGATATAATCATTGAGGAAAGAAACAAATATTCTTATTACATTTTCACTGTACATTGGCGAATATAAATACAATTAATTTGCTAATTTTCCTATGAAAGTTTATTATTACCTATGAGATTGTTTAACTTTTTATAGCTTTTGGAGCAAAACATTAATTTTAACGTTTTAAATTATCTTCAAAGACGATATTGACCTTCTATATCTATTTATATATAATCCTTGGGAATTTATGATTATTTGAAATCGAACATATATTACCAGATTCATTCTAGTCTGCCTACATGAGAATATACCACCATAAAAAGATGGAACTGACGATAATTTGACGTTTTACGACTAATAGCGAAACTTACTATTCATGGCATTTGAAATATCTACTGAAATATATGCCTATATGAATTTTGTAAACAATATAAACCAGTATAATACACCTAAAAAAATTAATATAAATCTATAAATCTAGTAGAAGTTTTCCATTCCATTGGCATGAACATGCTGCAATGGAACGATATCATTATGATATTCGTAGAACGCCATATCTATCTCAGTGCGTACTTTGTGTATCTTTGTTTTTAATATAGGCCAAAAACAAAGAAAGAAATACAAAAAATCTGCTGATCGCAGACCGTGTGTTATTGAAAACTAACATTGGTGGTCGTAAGTTACATTACCATAGCGCAATATTTTAACACGTTCACTAACGCATACTCAACAAAGACCAAGGCATTTTTTTGATATAAAATTAAGGTTGGGATTTTGTACAGTGAGAGGCATATAGATGCATTTATTTTGGTAAAGTATACATAATTAAAAATGAAAATATGCATTTTTATTGTTAAAATCACATTATTTTCATTGCAAGCGCACAGAACAGGCTGATAAGGAAATGTTGGGACAAAAAACTTGCATTATAATATAATCATCACTATAATAATAGCTAGCACCTAATTTGATTATCAAATCCTATGTAACATTTTAATTATTCATACTTAACCAAAATAAATGCATCTATTTGCCTCTCAGTCTACAAAACCCCAAAATCACAGAGATCATCACCATACGCAAGGTGTTTGCTGATGTGTTGAAAATTACGTCCCAAATCAACAGATACATTAAAAATCCATTCGGCTGTCATAACCGTAAAAATAAAGATAGACCAAAAATTTAAAAAGTATGTTACAAAGAGTAAGAAAGGCAAAAGGCTATTGTGCAAATTAATTTACACAAAAAAAATAATTTGACATAATTTTTACAAAATCGATTTTACAAAATAAATAAATTGAAATAACTAAAAGACAATTTTTCATATAAAGAAAAGAAACCAATTTTACGTCAAAGTGCATAACTTTACACGAATTAAAAACATATTGGGATGATGTGTTTCTAATATTCATAAAGAAATGATTGTATTTGGCAATTATCCCACTTTCACTCATTATTTCAAACTTGAATTTTTTGTATAATTCTGTGGATTGTGTTATTACTGCTTACAGGCTATAGATTTTTTCCCGAAAAAATATATCTTTAAATAAATAATTGGCTCACACAGTTTTACGTGTAGCCACCGGCAACAAACAATGCATGGAAAACATGCTGTATGGAAAATAACATTTTGAAGACGCAATATTGTTCCTAAACACATTTAATTTAATACGACTAAAACATCAATGACAGTACAGTGAACAATGAACAACTTAACACAAGAAAACTAAGAGCAGAACGTAATAAGAAACAAAGAACAAAACAAATATTAGTTGAATAAAGAATAGAAAAGAATAGGAACGTAGATATAAATAAATATTAATATAAATTAAATGTTCGAAATTGCCACCGTTCCTCTAAACGATTGAATGTTTCCTCCTACTTACATATTATTTAAAACAATCGGAGACACTGCTCTTATGTGGTGCCGTATTCGTTCCTTCAGTTCTTCCAGATCCCTCGGTTTTGGAGAGTAAACTTTGCTTTTCAAGTAACCCCAAAGGAAGGCATCCAATGGGGTTGAATCAGGCGATCGAGTAGATCGTGTAAATATTAACGGATATTTACTGCATAATGAGGGGGTGCTCCATCTTGCCGATACCAGATTAGGAACAATACGGCAATTGCGGGGGTAAGTCGTTGTGGAGGAAATCTAAATAGGCTAGTTAGTCGGTGACATTCAATTTTTGAAATGAAAACTTCTTTAGGCGCGCTGTGCACTTTTTGTGGGTGTTGAATAAGACTGGTCCGTCACGCATTCGGCTATGTAACAGCTCCTGCGGGTAAAGTTGGGTAAAGCGCGCTTTTAAAGCATTTCAAAGACCCTTATTGTGGTAGAAACAGTGTATACAACCTCTTTCACCAGTGCGGCATCTAGTACACGCCCAAAACCCCGGAATATCCGTAAAAAAAGCAAATTTAAAAAATATTGACGTACATGTCAGTTCCTGACACGGGACCTACAAAAATGGTCACAGGCCCTGAAAACAGCACCAAAATTGAAGATGTGTGCAAACTTGCGAAGAATAGACGTATCACTGAGCAAGGTACGTACTTCACACACCCTTCAACAACCAAGAAACCAAACATCACAGCTACAAAATCCGCTGCGGAAATAAAAACGCAAAATAAGTTCCAAAGCCTGAACACGGCAGGCAAAAACCAAGGATAACCAAGTACCCCCACCGGCCAAACTAGCAAAGATACGGAGCCCGAGGAAGGCGAAATCGAGCCAAACAGGTCAAACCGCCACAAAATTCCCAAGTTTTCACTGCTATCGTGTGGTCATAAGCACACACCCAAATTTTTTTGGTTGTCCCACAGTTGCGCAACAGTTTGATTTGCGTGCGCTCACATGCGCAACTAAATGGTCAGTTATTTTAGTGCCAGCACACATGTTCAGTTTCATTATGGACTTGAGTGCACTTGAGCTGATAAGGAGAAAGAGAAGACGAAAGAAATCATATTGGGTATATCCAATCACCTCACAGCGTTTGTTAAAGGGTCAGTTTCCTAAATTGGACAAAGACAAAGAAGTTTTTAATTATTATCGCATACGTGTAAAAAGCTTTGATGAACTTTTAGAACGAATACGACCTTACATCACATATCAAGATACAAAATGGAGAAGAGCAATCGGTCCAGAAGAACTTTACCGGTCCGGTAAAGGCTTTCAGTCACTTTAAGGTAAGTAAAAAATAAAAGCATAAAATAAACTATTTATTTTGTTTTGACATTTCTACATAATAAAAAACACAATTTAAATATTCTATGTGCGGTGTGTAGGAAATTCCTTCAGGTAAAGTGTAAAAAATCCGTTGGGGGAGAGTGGGGATCAAAACTGCTGGCTCTACTCCCTCGTGAAATATCACTCGCAACTGGATTAGGTGTAGATGCTCCTGATGGATAGTTTTCTACATTGTACATGTGATATGGATGTGGTCGTGGCACAGAGTTTCCTGCAAAGTTGGGATGGCTATAGTTTGATGTGTTCCATAACTATGATGCATCTCATTAAAAGAACCTTGGTTTGAGTGCATCATACGTTTTAATGTCGCTAAAAACTCCATTTTTGCATCAAGATTTTGTGTATCTCTCAGCTTTTCGAATGCTGGTACTAAAAAAAGAATAAACGGTTTATCTTCATCGATTACTCCTTCTTTCTTTTAAAATACTATAAAATACTATCGCTTTTAAAATACTCAATAAGGTGTCTTCATGACTTGGAGTTTTCTTCCTTGCTTATCTATTGCGTTGGTATTGCTGGTTGCTTAGTTTGGGTGGCGGTACCAGGCTCAGATGTTTTATTATGGTCGTCGTCTTGTGATTGGTCTGATTTTACAGTACGAGAATCATCTTCACTCCACGAGTCGTCCTCCTGTGTTGGGCTACATTCGCTTACTCTTGGCCGGTCTTCCTTTGTAGGCAGCAAAAACAATAATTGGTCAAAGTATATATATTTTCTGCGCTTATTTGCAGCTTGGCCTGATGGGTCTTTTTTTTGCTTCATAAATTCTCTCTGAAAACATGTTCGTAGGTTTCTCCACTTACTTTGAAGATCCTTTCCTGTGGACATAAAGAAGAATTGTAATCAAATTTTATGTTCTGGTATATATATTTCTTATTGTAATTTTCTTTTAGTCATTAATATAATGATATCTTTTTTTTCAGTACCTTGCAACAGGAAGGTACCTTGCAACAGGAAACAGTTTTCGGTCTCTTTATTATTAATTTCTTATTGGATACACTTGAACAAATATGGAGGTATCTTAAAGATGATTTTATGTCAGAAAACACTGAAGAGACATGGCGCCAAATTTCCGAAAAATTTGAAGCTATAACTAATTTTCCAAACTCTTTGGGGGCAATTGATGGAGAACATATAAGAATTAAAAAGCCAAATCGGACCGGTTCCGAATTTATGAACTGCAAACATTTTTTTCTGTGGTTCTTATGGCGGTTGTAGATGCAGAGTATAGTTTCAGTTGATATTGGATTAGATGGTAGTACCAGTGATTCACATGTATTTCAAAGAACAAACTTTGGCCGAAAACTTCACGAAGGTCATTTGAATTTACGTCCAAATCAACCACTACCGAATGACGAAGAAGCAACACCGTTTGGACGACGGTATTCTTACTTAAGTATTCAGAAAATAATTTACAATTATCGGCTTACTAGGGCGAGAGGAATGGTCGAGTGTGCTTTTGGCATCTTGGCAAACAAATGGAGGATACTGCATAGACCTATAGATGTTAATATTTACCTGCAATTCCTCGCGTCGTCGAATGCCGATTTTCATGGACGGACAACAAAACATTTAAACTATTTTCATCATAACAACTTTGGTACGTCCACTTGTCGGAAGATCTCTAACAGTGCCATGCTCTCTATACTTCTCTTCAATCCTCCTTACTCTTCACTGACTCAACTGACTGACGTTCGTACTTTCATATTTCGAATTGAACATATCACAAACCTCGTTGTGTTAGGGTTAAATCACCGGTTAAATCACCGTTCATAATTAATATTTCTAATCTTTCTTTTTCGGATAACATATTTGCTTCTAATGATTAACAACCCTTTTGACAGTGACTACTCTTACCTGTTTTGTTTCAAGCGAGCCATAGCACACTTCTTCCAATCGTTTTTTTAATGCAGCAGTGTGATATTTTTGTGTACTCCTAGACTTGTCATGCTTTTAAGAACTTTTTATTAATTAATAAACTTTTAAGAACTTTTTATTTTAAACTGTTTCTCCAAATAAATGTAAAGTGTGCTATATGCCGGAACAATATATTGTTGTCATTTAAAAAATATTGATGACGTCACATCCGGAACACCTAGAGCCCCATCCCTGTGCCCCATCTTATTATATATTAACATCAAAATAAGCGGAATTAAAAATAAAAATCGGCGTGTCCGAAGATTTTAGACAGAAACGTCACTCTTAAGAAATATTGAATTTATCCGTTACTTTTCTAACGCACTGTATAAACAATTAACTTAGCTATATATTTGAACTCGTTTATTTTAAATATATGCCACTATGCCCCTTACTCTTTGATAGCCCCAACCACAACCTTGTGCTTGTGTCGCTAATAATGGTTTATCCTAATTAATGGATAAATAAAATAATTAATTAAAATAATTATTTCATATCAGATATCCTTAATTTTGGACCAGAAATAAAGGTGCCCGTAAAATATTTTTGCCTCAGAGCCGATTACACCGCCACTGCGGCGATTACACAAGGTTTTTTTCTCATCTAGTGATGATAAAGTGAAATCATTGACACTATAAGTGTCCTTTGATCAGTGGCGATCAGCCAGAAAATATTCTTCCCAGTCTCCCAGTCAAATTTTATTTTCGATGCAGTAGCTTTATAATAATTTGATATTATTACATAAAAACAGAAATTGAAAAGCGTTTTCATTAAGATCTATTGAAAGGCGATAAACGGATAAAACTAGCGTGGCATTTGTTGACGAGCTATGGGGGGGGGGAGGTGACCCCTCGGCCTCCCCTTGGCTGCGCCACTGCCTATGGTAAAATGCCTTGATTATTGTAATTTTAGAATTTTAGGACAGCTTTTTAAATCGATTAAGTAACATCGATTCATTGAGATAACATAGTAGAGAACGAGTGAAACGAGAGACCCAACAAATGTTTATCATAGTAATTATTCATTAATTTACATTCCAGAGCTGCGTGCACTCAGGTGCGTCGTACAAATTTACAACAATAATTATCATCGGGCTTCGGGCTCAACATAACAGACACACTTCCCGTCTCGCCCCTCTACACATCCGACTTCGTCAAAGTTGGCGCAAATCATCAAGAAACAAACTAATGATATAACAGAAGATCAAAAGAGGCAAAAGAACAAATGCATGTAAAATGTTAATGTTGATAACAAGTGAGTTGTTGCGTGATAAGTGGACAAGAAAACATCGAGCAGAACAGTGCGTATGCGCGTGGTAGAGCAACAATCGCAGTGACTCACTTTATCCGTCAGTCGCTTTCTACCTTTGCGGGGTAAGCTTGACGCGCTCTCTTCCCAAAATACACGTGAACTGTCAAGTAATCAAAACATAACCTGTTTGTTGCGATTCTTACGCGATTGTTTTGTTCCACCAGACCGATTCTTGTTTGTTTTGTTGCTTTGTTTTGTGTTATCAGTGTTTTTGTGTTTTCTGTGCTTTATTTTGATTATGTCACTGTTGAAGCTTTAGATCATGTGACTGTTGGAGCTTAGAAACACCCTTAGAGCTTTTTGGAGGAATATCAACAATGTCGAGGCGAAAGCAGAGCAATCCCAAACCGCTGAAAAGTAGGTGTTTCGTCTAATTTGTTGTTTGTCGTTATGTTGCTAACCGGTTTATTTATACCTACTTATGTATTGTTTTGAAATACGCCATATATTAAGCATTACAAATTTATATTACAATTAGTTAACCGTTTCTCGCAATCTGCTACAAGGAAAATTCTTAGGAAATGTTTTTAATTTAAAGCACTTGCTTATTTTAATATTTTAATGCATCTGCATAATAGCTGCATTTATGCTATTCTAGCCACTTAGATATAACTATACATAGGTACATGCCTATTATAGGTATTTATATTGTTTTGATATCGCAGCACATTTTACCATAACAATGCGCAACGACTTATTGTACAATTTCAGAGTAATTATGGTTATACGCTGGATAGTGGTATTTATTTTTCCTCATCTTTTCGTTGTCAATTTTGTAAACATTGCAAATATGCTATGTCATAGCGTTCACATATTATGCAATATCGCTAAATAATTTAAATAAAATATAGATAAGTAGCTGTTATTAAACAGAAAAACAGACTAGGTATAACTATGAGTGTACGTAGGTTATATAGGTATCCTTTTCACGGGAAAATTGACTGAAAGAAATAGGTAGGTACGTACCTATTTACGTACGTACGTATTTTACACAAGTTTGATAAAATCGAGGATAAAATACGTCATTAATTAGGAATCTAAGTTAAGTATATCCCCCTACATATTAAGTAAATATCTTAACTTAATATGTAGGTGGAGATAAATAAAAAAATCGTTAAATAACAAATACCTTTTCTTTTATAAAATCATTGGAAACGAGTAGAAAATTTTGTTATGGAATTCTACTCGTCATAGTCATGGGTTCCTCGGGATTGTATATCTTTAAATGTTAATCAGTCTTTACTACTTTAATACAAGATAAAATGTGGATTACAGTTTGCCTAAAGAAAATTCGGGTAACTCCAGGTGGCTTAAAGTTGTACCTTAAAGTGTTTGGAAAATTATTATTAAATACCATTATTTTCGGAGCAATTCTTAGAGGGACAGGGCCATATGCGACACCCCGTATAATTTGCTTATACTTCCGTTGGAAAAATATGTGAACGGAATGATATGTGAATGTTATTCATTTACGAGCAAACATTTACGAGCGATTTTAGTAGGGTTTAACTGATCATGTCAAGAATCCAGTCTTGAATCTTGAAATCCATTCAGTTTATTCACTTAGCACCTTTAATTGCATTATCTATTAGGTCCTACTTCGATAGTCAGGTGCTTCAGACGCATACTGTCTAGTACACTGACGAGCAATTAGCAATTCCCTCGAGATTGGAACATTATTAACAGTAACTATTGTACGTTCGCAAGAAGTAGAGTAGTAAATTCAGCAATGACAACGTCACTGAAGCAGACGATATTGACAGCTTAATATGTCAAAATCATCTTTCTATGTCGGTGTTCTCTGTTCTATCTAGAATTGGCATAAACTGAAAAAAATCAAATGCTTTCAAATAGAATATTATATAATTACTATTATGTAATTATGCATCATCTATTTATTACATCACACAAAGATTATATAGTCAAGTCTTGGGTACCCAATTTATGAGATAAATTTGATCATTGAGGTCGGGCATCTAGTGTGCATTATCTTTGCTTCAGCTTTGTTTTGCATCCATCTCCCGATGATGCCAGCCTCGTTGGCTAAACGCGCGTGGAGTATAACGTTCAGTATTTCGCTGTTTGCGGAGAATCGCGTCAGTCACGTTTCCATCAAAGGTTCCAACCTTGTTCGGGATCAATAAATTTCTACGTACTCGAAAATATACCAGCAGACGTTCGTCTTGATGTTCGTTAATAACACCGAAAGGACATCTATAGGTACCTACGCCAATAAATTTACACCACCGACTTTTTGTATATACCTATTTCCTGATACGTCTACATAAAATTTAGCTATGTTCACGGATGGATTCAGGATTAGTAACTGGCAATTTGATGATTGGTTCAAAACTCGGTTGAAAATAATCCCAGAATTCTTACGAACCGGAAGTTGAACAAGTTGCAGGAAGTTGGGTTACAAACTTCAATCAACGGTACTACGGAAATTAACATGAATTCTAATTTCTTATTTGGTAAAGCTACTCTATGTATAAGCGTGTATTATTGAAATTATATAAGTTAACTTAACAAAATTGTATGTTCCGATTGGTTAAAGATCATACGAAAAAATATTCTTCTAAGTATACTTATACATATTAACATTATTTTATTTCTCTATGTGCATTGCATATATTAAGTATATATCTCAAACATTAAATACAACATATTAGTTAATTTTAAACACGTTATGATTATGATCACTGCAAATAAGTATTAATTATCTTAATAGTATCAAGGTCGGTAACAACGCTAGGATAAAAATAGCTCGTAGAAATTGATGGTCATAATTTTCAATAGGTGTCATCTTCAATAGATATATTAAATATAATCAATATTTCAATAATTCAGTATACCTATTAAATATTGAATATATTCAATATATTACTTATATTTTTTAATTAGATGTAAACTGAACAAAAAAAAATATCTTCGGGATAAAATAAAAACTCGGGAAAAAGTGGAACAGATATGGGAAATAAATGCTGTTCATTATTATGTTATTAGTAGGATATTTAATTTTCGAATATTTCTTTTCTTATACTTATATCTTATACTTAATATAAAATATGTACTGTTTGTGACCAGGGTTTCTACATGTATGTAGAAAATTGCGTAGATGAACATAGAATGTAGAACATACGCAGAAAACGCATTTCCCTACATGTACTTACAGAAAATTGCGTGTAAAATGTAGAATATTACGTATATACCTACTAAAAATGTAGAAAATTACATATAAAATCTTTGAAGGATCCCCTGACTACTTATAAGCTTCTGCAAAAAGATAGCATACGCGACGCGGGACTGTATTTAATTACTTAATGTTATTAGTTATTATTAGTTTAAAATGGCTGGAAGGCCATAACACGATTTTTGGATTTTCCTATGATCGAAATTGAATTTCGTCTACTGTATAATATCTTATATGTAGTTCATAATACTCTTAATACTCAGAATGTTTTTTAATTTAAGAAGATTTGTTTATTTGATTAATTTATTTTTTCCGTCGTATATTTTGTATGCCCATTTAAATTTATTATTTTCTTGACATTTTTATTATATGAATAAATATTTAACTAAAAATCAGCTTGTGAAAGAAATGATTAATTTTCTCCATTTTGTTGTGTAGAAAATGTAGAAAATAGGTTGGTGTAAAAATACATATTCTACGCGTAGAATATATGGTAGAATATATATAATTTTCTACCTACCCATTCCTGTTTCTAACATCGAAATATGAGACAAAAAAATTTCAAAAGATACCCTCAATTGCCGCAATGGGAGATCGGGGCAGTATAACTTCTTACAGCAAGCTAAAATCGTCACTATAAAGGCGCTTTCATTCAACAAGTTGCTATGTTTCGATAGAATACTAATAACACGCAAAGCCCATCAAAATAATACACTAAATTAAAGCATAACTGTATTACTTCTATTTCAAGAATTATTGTTGACCCCACTTTACCACAAAACGTTCGATGGTATTAGGCAATTTAGGCATCCAATGAATGCCAATAATGCCGATCTGACACGGTCGAGGGACGTGTAAAATGGATCCGTAATATTTGAATGGGAAACATTCTTATTCTGCATCACATTCACCATCCAATTGTTTCATGATATGATGAAAGGTATATAGTGTGATCAATATTTTGTTATAATACATGATAATGTCATAATGTGATATGGGCGATGTATATAAAATCATTTGTTTTTCCTTAAATTTCTGGAAATCGGTTATACTTGACAACGCTGTTAAAAATGCGGTAGCAGATGTGAAGGGATATAATGAGGGTTTTTTGCTCGGGTTTTTATGTCTCATATTTCGATTTTACAAACTATACCTATATTATTATTTCACAGATTATTTCATAAGCTCGGTACCTAGGATTACGAATGTCAATTTCAATTGTCAATGTTCAATTTAATGACAGATTTTTTGTCTGTTTTCAAAGCGGAGCACACATATTTGTAAAAACATAAGTTTCTTTTTCTGCTTTTGAATGACACTAAGCTTTATTTTAATGTTTTTATGACATAAAACTCGAGATAAAACCACTTCATTTTCACTATTATTTGCAGTTTCCCGGTCTACAGCATATAAGCATAATGATCGCTTTCGTCTTCTCTTGGCTTCGGTGATTGCCATCAATTGCGGAAATAAACCGACCTTTTATATTAAAAGGTCAATAGCAAGGAATCATGTTGGGATATTTTCAGTTTCACTCAATACGCCAAAATTAGATTAAAACAATTATTTTCTACTTCTACGTTATTTTTCTTGCTTATTCCTTACTCGTAGCACCTACCTAATAGCTATTTGTGAAAAAAATCTTTACTGTTGATAATTTCAGCATAATATAATAAATCTATGGTTACATTTAAGTAAGTACATCTGCACACTTGTATAGACTTGTATAAACTCTCGATTCAATAGTTTCATATTTCTCCAGCTTTATTTGTGTTTCAAACTTCTTTCCCAAATACTCACAAAACAAAAACACAATAAAATGGCATAATTACCTATCTATGATCTTGAAGTTGACTTTAAAATTATGCGGAAACATCAAGAAAATGTCCTTTGCATAATATGTGGGATATAGACGATTGTTTCGCGACAGGACACTCGCCTGCAAACATACGCAATGAGATTATTCTTGTGAAACATACTGGTCCTCCTTTATGCCCCTTATGTCATGTAGACGTATTTTCATAATCTGGTTAGTCGGGAAAAAGTATTTGTGTTTTAGGGAAAGGGAAATATAATTGTATCGTCTATCTGAGGATTAACTAAAATATAGTTTTTAAAATATATATTCAATTTTTCAAATAATTGCTTATAACTTTAATGTAGACGAGGTAATCAGATACTCAGGTACACATTTTTAGTTACAGGACAGATTTCATCTATGTCCAAGAATTTTAACTCGGGTTTTAATAAAAAAATTATAAATTACAAATATATTTATATAAACCGAGATAAAAACATAGTTTACATCTACAATCTACATGATCTAAGTGATAAGCAGAAACCTGTACGTAATTCCTACAGGAGGTGAGAACATTTCACACAAGCCTAATAGACTCACTTAAGAACGGTGCATACCAAATTGAAAAGAGCATGATCTGCGGTGGGGTAAGACGAGGCATCACGCGAGAGGCGGAGCTAGGACGACGAATATGACTTGACAGGGTCGGATTCGAGTACACACTACACAACATATTTGTTTGGCGGTATTGCATTAGCTTATTATTGTATTGTTTAACAATGGACTAAAATACTGGAACAGCATATTTTGGGATGTGTAATTGCGCCGAGAAAGTAGACATTCTGGAGTGATTTCAGAAAAACGTAATTTTTTTATACATTCCAATAAAAAAATACTTTTTGAAAGATTTTATTTTATTTAAATGCAAAAATTGTTCTTCTTTGAATGAGCGAAAAATTCTTGAGTTCAATCTAAACAGCAAAAACAAAAATTATTTTTTCAAATAGTCAAATAATATAATCAATAATAGTAGCAATTGAAGCCAATTTAAGAAACCATACGAGAGTGTTACTTACTCTGCTCGATGACATTACAAGAAAAAAATTGGACAAATAAAAATTCAAAATGGCGGCTCCAAGATGGCGGGCAATTTGCCCAAATGTCGACCAATTTTGTTCAAAATTGGCAACCGATCTGTAATTCACTGAATAAGAATCTGTAATCAATTTAAAAAAATTCAAAATAGCGGCTACAAAATAGCGATTTTTTTTACGGCCTGCTCTAATTTGGATGAAATTCGGTCACCGCGTATATTGAGAGTGTCACTACGATTATCAAATATATTTGTTATAAACCTAAGATGACCGAATCAATGTGGCAAAATTTTCTTAAATGAACCGATTTAACTGAAGATCGGTATCCGGGGGTTTGTAAGGTCGCCGACATACCGCATCTAAATATATGGTAATTTTTAGTGTGCATGTCTGATTCCAGTTTTATAAATGTGAAATTTAATGATGGGCGCTCTACGCCTTTATTTTTAGTCATAGAAACATGAAAATACTGTTTTTTTTTAAATTTTATTTTCCGCGCAGTGCATTTAGTGCAACTTTTGTTTATAAAAATGCTCCTAGAACATTAAAAAGAGGATACAAAATTTTTCCGAATTTGTTATATTTAAACAATTTAAAAGCATTTGATTTCTTCTCATTTCTTCGGACTCATTTGGCAATATGGCTCTTAAATAATGAAAAAAACGAAAATATAATTTTTTTCCGAAATTGCTGATAAATTTTCTGCTGATTGTATGTAAATCATTCGTTAAAAAAAGCTCCTTAAAAATAAAACTTGATAATGCGAAATATTTCTGAATTTGTTTATAAACATTCTTATAAACAATAAAATCCAAAAATAAGATTCAGTCAAAATTCGTTTAAAGGTTTGTTATAAACAATTTAGTTGTAAGGCATTTGTCCAAAGATATTCCCCTTATTTACAAAATGTGTTAATAATAAATAATGAGTTAATAATAAATTTGTTATTCATAATTTAGTATAAAGTATACGTCCAAAACAATAAAAATCGAAATAAGAAATTTTTTAGAATTTATTTGTAAATTTGTTATAACAAATAAATAAAACAAGTTAGTTAGTTAGTTAGTAACAAGTTAGTAGGTAAAATCATTTGTTCATAAGAATGCTCCTTAAACCATAAAAACCCATAAGATTATTTTAAAAACTTGTTTATGAATTTGTTATAAACAATTTAGTTGTAATAGCATTTTCTAAAAAAATGTCCCTTAAACGCTAAAAACCGAAAAAAATACCGACTTTCTTTATAAAAATCATCCTCCAAAAGTGTGAAATCATTTATGGATAAACCCATAAAAACATATTTAGAAATATCCATTTAATTAAATTTAGCATGCCTAAGTATACAGCAGACCAACAAACAGGAATACTGGAACATGTTGCCAAGTGGTTGGCAACAAAATAGTAATCATTATGAAAGCGTATATTAATCAGCCGTATATCCAACAGCGCCTCTTTATTTTAGAATTTTATTTTTCTAATTCGGTTTGAAATTGACGAGCCAAGGGACAAAATTCATTTTCAAGTAACTCAAAAATATTTTATTTGAAAAACTTATTACAGACGTATTTGAGATTGATAGAGAATTATTAAAAACATCGAATTATTAATTTAAAGGATATTAAAAATAAAAAGATTGGGCCATTATACTCATAAGGTCACTGGGGCACTACTTGACCGATTTGATTTCATTTCATAATTTTATAAATATACGCTTCTTGTATTCCGTAATTATATTATTACGTAATACCAAAATTAATGCCATGCAAATAACTAAATTATTTTCCATAAAGTTTTTAAATTTTTAAATTTTTACAAGCTTCGTACGTTCATCATTATTTTCGGCAGGGACCGCCACAATGCAGGGTCTCAAAATGCGTTTGCAATGGTCTACAATTTAAATTTTTACAACAACAATTTTTGACCGAATTTCTTTTTTTGTCTTAATGAAAAGAAAAGCGAAAATTTCTCTTTTTCAATTGAATTGTCAAATTACTTATTATTTATTGAGTCATAATGATACAAAAAATGTGATTTTCGCAGTAAATAAACGTGGTGTTCGTGATATATTTTTTAAAATCAATGAAATAGGGAAAATTTATAGGGTATGATATTTATTCTTTCCGAAGCTAAAATCAAAATGTTTGGTATGCATGGCTCTTAATTTCTTCAAACACGTACCTAACATTTTAACAGGCACCTCCTGGCATAGCCTCATCATATCATAGTATGTATCATGGTGGCGGTTTAACATTTGTCGATTTTCAATTTATACACGACAGTGCATCATTTGTGCATAAGGACATGCGTAGGGAAGAGCGGGACTACTTGTCATTAGGAACAAAGTCAAAGTGTCACAGTGCTGCGAAGTACGGCATGCGCTACAGTCGCTACACAGTAATTCCAAGGTAGATACTGCACTTTATTGTGAGATCCGATGTCAATGTATTCGGGTGAGTGGTTGACAAGGGAGGCAAGGGATGTGATACCTTGGTAAGTCCATATCTACGCCAATGGAATGCACAAATAAACCATTATAAATACCCATGACTGTTTCAATTAATATTCCCTGCAGACAAATAATAAATATCACAAAGTTTGTACAGCCAGTACCTATTTAAAACTATCAGAATTATTATTATCATCTAAATAAGATAAGATAAGATTGTATTTTTGTATTTTAGTCAGTAAATAAGCAAGATATAATTCATATTGTTTTTATTTCTGTTTGTATAGAGTTTATAGTGCTTTTGACTCGGTGATAACATCCGTCGGTGGAGAGATAAGATTTAGTTTTCAAATTATCCAGGAAGAGAATATGTATATAATGTTAATCAGTGCCTCGTTATCGGGAGCTGGCATTTTTTTGAAAGGTTCAGATGATAAAAGAGATGGAAATAATAATTCATTTATAAAATTGTGTACGATAATTACGATATTATATAATAGTCCATAATATTAGTTCACGAATTACGAAATACTATCTAGCAATCCTATTTATTTCCCGTGAATATACATACACTACGGGACAGGGTATAAGTCAACAGTATAAACTACTTTTTCCGTCGACCGTGTATTTTCTATTAATTAACGATTTTAGCGAAACATATGCATACATTTAAATTTCCAAATCACGACGCCGTGTCATCAATCTGTCACTGTCACTAATGTCATGGTTAATATTTGAAATATAGTTTTGTAAAACGTCAAATAAATGGATATCGACAAAGATTTTAAGTTAACCCCGCCAGAAGTGGCAGAAACTGCAAATGATGAAACTTTAAGTTTACTGGCAGAAAAGAGCAGAGATCTATATGAAAAAACTTATTAAATAATTAAATTTGTACCTAGTTTTCTTAAATAAAACTTAAAATAAGATTTTCTCCATTTTATTCGGAAAAATTTTGTAACTAACTCGTATATTAAAACGCGATTAATAATCTCGACAATTAACGAGCTCGCTACGCTCGGGCGTTAAAATATCTCGTTTTCGTAATTATTAATCGCTGTCATTAATATACTAGTTCGTTAAATAACTATAACGTAATATTTTTTTGTTATATGTGAATTGTTATATATGAAACTGTAAGTACAATTTTGCTTGTTTAATGAATATAATCCCCAGAATATATTTTTTCTAATATTGACATGTAAAGTAAGACTTTTCAAAACCCTTTGACGTATGGACGTTAGGAAACGTCTTACTTTTCACAACCAGTTATGAAAAGTAAAATATTACGCAATTGGTTGTGTAAAGTTCATTACATAGTAGGTTATTTAGACCTGACAAGCTATGAAAGTGACGAGCTGTCACAGCGTTACAACCTACTGGATTGTTTTTAAACGAATAAAATTCAGTTTTCTTCTCACAAAATATAAAATCGGTGAAAATTAGAAAAAATCTTCCACAGAAATCTGCTCGTTACACAAAATGGTACTTTTCCCAACTGGTTACATATATAGCTTTTTCCGTTTAATTTTTTACGGTTTTTATTATTTATTATTAAGGTAATTTTGCGCAAATTTTGTTAAATTAGGTTTTTATGTTAGCAATACAAATATCAGCCCGTTTTTTTTGCAATAAATGCACAGAGTGTTCTGAGCCCCCTTGCCACTACACTGTTTCCTTCAGATTTTTGTAAGGATAGATGTTTTTAGAAAATGATATTTTCTTATAGTATTTATTCTATTTGCTTTAAAAAAAGCATATCCCTGTTGCATGTCGCTAAAATGCACCATTTAGGTAAAATACCTTTTAAAGTGGGTAAATAATATTTGTTGTTTGAAAAATAAAACAAATTATAATAAATTATTAATTCAAAACGTTATTACAGTTATTAATGTGGTTTTTAAAACAATTGAAAACGTAAACAACATGAAACCAACAGAAAAATGCGAAAATATGATTAGATACTTATAAATTGAAAAATAACAAAATAAAAAAAAGGCGAAAGAAAATTGTACTAAGGTAAGTTGAGTTAAATGTTAAATTACCTTATTTTCGTCGAGGGAAACTATTCTTGAAGTATTGCCCATCCCTTAGTAAACACCCTGTATAGTTATATATCACCAATCCCGGTTTAATTTCTATATACCTGCAAAACGTCCTTGTGTAATGGATTCGCTCACTCGCTTAAATATCCTTTTGCCTATAATGGGCTGAGCATATTATTCTGGTTCATTATAAGCTCAGATGTTTCGGGGTGAATTCCCTGATTCACGTACAGCATATTAGCACGGTCCATTCGGAAACATCTAGTTTCGGTCAAGACAGGTTCCAGTTGTACCCGACGCGAATCGAATCCCGTTGATGCAAAAATAACGTCTTGGGAGAAAGTTTCGCCTAACAAAGCTGGTCAGTCAGTCCGAATAGATGTGTGACATTTTAGAATGACTTTGACATTGGCGCAGCGCTGGTTGAATGTGTGATTGTGGCCAGTTGTGATCAAGCGACCCTTCTGCGCATTTTCGAAATGAACAGAATTTGTGTATTCTGTCACAAAAACAAAGATCAGTTAGCGTCACTTTCGGTGGAAACTTGCTCCCGTTTCATCTTCACATGTATTTTTCATCGAAGTCATACCTAGATCCATTGCTTCGTAGGCATGTGCATGGGATTGTTTGTTGGTTGACAATAACTGAAGTATAGTCATATTTCTTGCTGATGAAATTGACGTGATTCGATTTAGCCTCATTTAGTTTGATGCGCCATTTCTTTGTCCAAGTGGTGATATTATTGACTGATGTTTGAAGTTTGTTTGTGGCTGACTGAATTAATGATAATGATTGGTTCTGCAAGACTCTGCAAAAGGAGCTTTTCTAACAGCTTGGATAGAATCAGCTGTAAGGGCGGTATGATGTTCTATTTTCAGGAGGTCTGCTTCAAGGAGCTACTCCATTTCAAGGAGGTCTGCATCAAATGAATGAATAAATTATTTATCAATGCAATTCAAATGTAAATTATTAATAAAACCAGGAATTATAACTTCAAATTAAATTTTCCGATGGTAATAGTTATTTGTGTGTTAATACCGAAGCGGAGCGCGATATTCTTTCAAAAGCGGCAATGGCAGTTTGTGCTCGTAATACATACAACATTTTTTCTACAATCGATTAATACAGTGTGTTCTTGTATGTATTTTTTTGTTAGCTACATTTCTCATGTGTCATTTTTGACTGACAAGCTCCTGCTAAGGAATTTATAATAAAGAAGCGAGCGGGAATTGACACTCTTGCCGCCATAAAGCGACAATTATGTCATCATCGGAAATGCGTTGAGAATTGAGAGCGCAAATGCCTACTATTGAGGCGATTGTAGAAAAAAATAATAATAAAAGTCTTGGGGATAGACCGAGCTGCCGCGCGGAATCTCGTAGTTACTTGTACTCTGACTGACGGGCGTCGTTCTACTGAACAAAATGACTGACAATTTTTTTATTATTTAACATATGATTATGCACCCTCTTGCAAATTTTCGAGCTTAGAAAACAAGTTCCAGCTTATTTGTTTGTCATTTGTCATACATCTATTCGGACTGACTGACCAGCTCTGTCCTTATATACAAATGACTGATATATTATAGAAGGTATATACCAATTTTCAGCTTCAGTAAATTAATTTTGTTACCCCGGTAACTACGACATCTTTGACGTCGCACCAGAGTTACCTGTCCTACGATTCGCTTGACTAACTGGAGTATGTTTGTGTACACAATTACTGTAGCCAGCTTTAGTAAATTCAGAGAATTTTTTTCTAGCTCTTAGATTATAAGTATAAGTCACTTTGGTGACCCACCGACTCTTGCTGAAGGATTAAAAGTTCGTCTATCGACTGCAGGAGTTAATAGGTTAGTGATGAGGATGATACTTGCAACTGCTCATTTGTGGATGGATCTATATAATTTCCGTGATTGGAAAACGTGCCAAAAGCACTGCAGGTGTGGCAAGAAACGTTTCAATTTCAATATGCGATTGCGGTGTAGTTGATTGGACACACTTACAAATATTGGACCCATATCAACATAAAAAGATTAGCGACGTCCCTCGTCATCCCTTCTGTAAGCTTGATATAAGAATTATAATATTATGAATATCTTATTTGCTCAGAATACATAGAACATTTTAATGCAAGAAAAAGAATGTGCAAATTTACTAATCGCTCTAAATTATGTGTGTTCTATGTGACGAAAGACAGTTTTATTTGGGCCCACGTTGATTCGATCATTCTGTCGAATTGTTGAATGTGAGTGTTTTTAAGGACCCACATGATAAACTTTCATTTGCAACGTTAACTTATTTTGATATAGAAAGACCATATTATGACTCGTTGCTTCAAGAGCAAACTTAGGGATTTAGGGATGGTCAATATTTATGAAAGTTATCAAAATGTGTACTTTAGCTCTGTAGTCGTTTCATCAGCTGTTTCTCAATGTTACAAAAGTTACAGATACATCATATAACCCCCAGAGAATTACCAAAACCCTATATTAATTAATACAATGCATTTCTAAAATTACTCATGGAATAAAATAATTATTATATAATGCAATTATTTTTATATCTGTAATATTTCTGAATGAAATCGAAAGACGCGATCTGCGGTGTTGTTTTGGCTAGTTTGAGGCACTTATCTCGTAAATTCTTCTTACCCTTTTTATAATTTAGATAAAAAAATACGAAAACATTTATATACATATATCTGTTTATGTACATTGCATATCATCCGAGATATAGCGTTATCTGAAGAAAAGTAGCGATACTCTGCAATAAACATAAAATCTCGTCTCGTTATATCCCAATAGGGACACGGTTATTTATTATTAAACATGCTATCGATGGTATCTGTACCTTTGACCTCGTTTATTTATATTTAATTGCGATGGACAATAAAGTGAAAGTTTACAAGTTGTCTGCATAATGTTCGCTAACGAGAAAATTCATTGTACACAATTACTGCATGCGCTTATAGTACTGTTAGTCAATTGACTATGTCGAAAAAATAGGGGTAAAAGGAACTATACTCAGTATCGGAAATAAATGAGAGTGACCCACACAGCGTTGCAATGGCCAAGACGAAGACAGCGGGTTTGTTTTAACTGCGGAAGACGAAGACACCGGGTATGAGTCATTCTAATTTATTTCTGAAACCGAGTATAATTAGATCAAAGTTGTTTCATTATCTTTAATTGTACCTTAAAAATGATAAATCCACGCAGTGCTTTAAATTTAGGTTTGGATTTTTTTAGAACGCGGTAAATTTGTGCACATACTACAATTTTTTGTAGAGAATCAAATACCCCATTGAAATGGCAAATTATATAGTCCTTTTATAATATATACTCCTTTCTTTAGCGTAACCCCATTTATTTCACATTCGTCAGCCTGACCGGAATCGCTTGGTTAAGATCTACCAAAGATCTTGCCGTGGGGGCTCCATTCTGTCTATCGGTGATAGGTTCAACTATCATGATGGATGTTTCTTCAGGTCTGCTTTCTTAATATGCATTTATTATCATCTCGGTATTTCCTGTATTCGGCATTCTCGGCGACAATTAGCCTCACTGGGAAGAAATCCACTGATATCTATTTGAAGTCTTCCAATACGTCCAGTTCCAAAATAAATTCATCCATGACGTCAGCAACCAAAGCTTTCACTTTCAACTCAGTGTTGCCTATTCCAATATCGATGGTGGTTGCCCATGGTAATTTCATCTTCATTTGCTGTCTCTAGTGCCAAGGGCCGTTGCAGTTTTACAATGGACGTCTTCGCTATCACATCTGGACATATTACTGACCTGGATAAATGGTAAAACTGTGTCGATGAAAAAACTACATTTTCTACCATTTTGAAATCCAGGGATTACAAGGCTCTCATGGTTTCCGCTTCATAACTGATACTTTTATTCTGGTGGCTGGAAGATAACTCGCCCGTGTTCAACCATTTACACTAACGTCACCGCGTTTCTTTGGTTCGAAATGCCTATTTCTTGTCGCAGTCTTCAGAGCGAGAACGACTACAATTCTTGCGTATGTGTATCTTGCGACAATTGTAACATCTTATGGGCCGCCCTCTCCCTGTATTCTTGTTGCTATTCGGGATGTCTCTGCTTTTCATCGTTGGCCTTTTCGAGTAATTCGAGCATCTTTTTCCTAAATCTTCTTCATCGTGCCCGTCCTTCTCTGTCACTTTTACCTCTCGTAGTCTATTTATTCGCTGGCTGGAAGCATTTTTCGCAGCCTCAAATTCAAGCCTATAAATTACGAGTAAGCAACTTCGCCAATAGTTTTAAATCTTCCTAGTCGTATGGCTTGTTGTTATTCACCATCTCTTACTACGGAAATCTGATTGATGCAATCTTCTGGTGCTTGTGGGTAAGCAAATCTGACAATTCATTCAGCTCCAAATTCTTGTAATGTCTCTGTTGACCCTTGAACTCTGCTCTTCAGTTGGCTTTGGCATACCTTCGTAAGATATTTGTTGCTGCACCTTCGTTCAAGGGCACCCATTACAGAGTTGGAACCTCCTTGTTTATGCTCCGGAATATTCTGAAGAAGTTCCAGCGCCTTTCCCTTCAGGGCTTAAACAAAAGCAGTGGGATATTGGACACATCTCCGTTTTCTTGTTTTCCGGCAAGCTAATAGGTTGACGGTCTGCATTAATACTTTGCTGTTTCAATTTACTGATTGGTTCATCTAATCTTTCTCTGACTATGTTGAATTCTGTTTGAATTCCTTCCTTCATTGCGGCGAGTTCGACTTTAATTGTTTCATAAACTGCTTCGATTTTCCATTTTCGTTTCACCTCCTCTTACTTTGTTTTGCCAGCATTCCCTCATTTTCTCTTTTTGGGATTCTCTCCCCTCCTATTTGTCTGCTTGTCGAGGTCTTTTTTCTCTTCTTTTTCTGTATTTCGTATGATTTCATCTTCATCTCTTTGTCTTTCTTCCTGTACAAGAGTTCGCCGAACCAAAGAAGTTGGCCCTGAATACATATTAAAGATGACACAAAGCCACTATACAAAACGGTTAAATTTTTATCAAATGAAAATCATAAAAAAAAACCTCATAAAGATATATTTGAATGATAAATTTTGCAGTGAAAATGTTGACGTTATACAAGCAGATGAATATTCATATGAAATACCGCGACAGAGAAGGCATTATTTGAAAAATGCAGTTATAGTTGGCCAAGATGTCGGTCTTCTCATCATTTTATCAATATTACCACAAGAGTATACAAATGCATATTTATTAAAACATCTATCTATCTATCTAGTATCTATCGGAAACGTGACAGCTAAATTATACAATTAAGCTGTTATTTCCGATAATAATTAAAGCACTAGGGAGATTATAAGTGAAAATTCATATAAAACATCCGCAGCAATAATAGAACTGGATATATCTCGAGTGTGATGCAAAATGTTCAGCCAACCTTGGGCTGACTATGAGGGTTTCCTGGTCATGGAAATTTGTTCACGGGACGCGCTTCCCTGAACGGAGTTATTCTTGGCATGACTATAAGCAAAACTGGATGTACAATAATAACAACCCTAAAAAGAAATGGATTTTTACGGCGTATACGAACTTACTAAACTACAATATATGATTACGCAACTTAATAATTAAGAAAATATCATGAAATTAACGTATCGAGGGGGAAATTATCTCGACTTCATTACACACTTAATAAATAAATGCAGTTTATTTGCCATAACTAAGAGAACTTTACTACTGAAAGCTAATGTGTTCCGATAATGTTGTTTGTTAAAATAAAGTAACGCTCTCATTTTGAGCTCATACAAAATTTATTACAGATTAGAAATATTACAGTGACATAATTTTAAACCATATAATATTTTGCCTGTCAATCTTAAATGAAAATATTATGTTTAAATAAAAAAAGGCTACTTTCGCATCTAAAGTGTACTCACAACCAAGAGTTACCAGTTTGCAATGATGCTACATCTTCTGATGAGAGTAAATGTTTTCAATGTTAATTATATTACCAATAAAACAAAGCTGTTTATTATTTATATTTTAGATTCGTTAGAGTGATCCTGACAATATTGTTGTTCACGTGCATGCATCGTGTATTTGTTAGGCTGCTGACTCTTCGCTTTGAATACACTATAACCGTCCGTCGATTACTTAACCGCAACCGTTCGAACCTAACAGAGATTAAAAGGACCGACCCTAAAACCAAGGACTAAGACAGTCAGTCATTATGAGGTACTGTTTCATAGAGCCAGTATTTCGTGCCTGAATTTTGATCGGGTATAACCTGGTAACTTGGTAACTATAGAGAATCAGATAATCATTTATCGTGGCTATAATATTCTGGTAATAAATGCAACAAGGATCTTTTTACAAAATATACCCGAAAATATTCATGAAACTATTGTTTATTCCGACTTTAAGCTATGTTGAAATGTAAAACATCCTGGCGTAAATTGTCATCCGGTATCCCTTGGCGGTGTTTCTCATTATGTAATTTCCCATTTCATGTATCAATTTGTGCCTCAAAGTGTTAAATGTTGTTCGGTATTCGAACTATTAATAGTCCGCCGTCCTTTCCATTGTCTCTTCAAGAACACCTGCGACACAACTTAAGGATGTGGGTTGCACATGGTAAGTCTAGCCGTACACCCATATCTTGTCCATGCCTATTTTATGTTGGCTGTTTTTTTTATTTTGTCAATATTATTTCAATCCTCCCGGCGCGACGGCCTCTCAATTTATGACCAAAAAAAATCATTAATATTAATATCCTGCTTTTGCTATGTAGATTTGAATATATTAATGATATATTAATACTCAAATAAGATAACTGTGTGGTCATTCACATCCACACATTTAGGTAGGTCTCAAAAATATTATTAACTCCGTAATCTCTCAAATAATAGTAGAAACTACTGAACTGTAGGCTTTAGTATTTAGTATATAGTTATGGGGAAAAATTATTCAATCTAAAAAATTGCTCCGTACCGGTGGTGTAATGGAGTATATTATTAAAAAAAATCAAACTTGAGAAAATCTGAAAACGTGCTTGATCGCCGACTTTAGTGCAGGGCTATTGGAAAATATAAAACGAAGTAATTCCACTCTTTTGAATAACCTGACAAAGGGTCCGTGCGGACTTTTAAAATTCTAAAATAAAATTTAAAACAAACTTGTTCGCCAATGATTTTAATCCAGAGGCTATTGGAAATGATAAAACGAAGTAATTCCACCATTTGGAATGACCTGACAAAGGGTCCGCGAGGATGAAATAAGGATAAAAAATGATATTTTAAAAAAAAAAATGTATAAAACAAACTTGTTCGCTAATAATTTTAATGGGTGGCTATTGGTACTGATAAAACGGACTAATTTCATTTAAATATGAGTTGCCTGTTTTTGACCCATATTTTTCTCCAGATTCCACTCCACTAATAAGTACGTGGATGGTGATAACTTTCCTCACACAATGCATAAGTAGGTGTTACCCAATTCAGCCAATGTAAAATGAGGTTAATTAGATTTTATATATTGTCGTGGAGTAACCAAGGTAATTGAATATATCTTGATATATTCTGGTTGTCGTCTTTTTGAATAATCATAAATGATGACTATTTCCGACACATTTTCATATGTACGGCACTGCGTTCCCAGATTTCGTTGATTGAAATCCCAAAGGTCTGATAAGAGTGGAACAGAGAAGCCACAGTGTTGGCTACCAGCTGAGAAAAATCTCTAAGTACAACCGGGAGAACTTTGATTCCAGCGATAAAATACTTCCATTTATATTTGCTTCTCATTTAAAAGCACGAAATAACGCAAGTACGTGTTTCCACTTAATATTGTTTTGTTTTTTTCGTTGCCCGATAAGATTTAGATAAGCCCCGGTGTATATTTTTTTAAAATAACAATTAAGTATAAAAATGCAATTTGTATGCTAATACTAATCTGCGGGCGATTGGGGATTTATAATGTATTGGAAAGTTGCAGATTGGTACGCTTATTAGTAATATGATGTAGATATCATTAATGGCTTCGGAATTTGGCTGTTTTATGGATTTTTTTCGTGGCCATAACGGTGATAAATGTTGTAGCCGTGTGATAAGCGATATTTTAACAGATGTATAAAATTTCCAAGTAGTCAATTATAAGTATACAAAACGTTACGAAACTTTTTCTTAGTTGAACACGCTATATTTTATAGCCCCAGAGCCCATGGCGAAATTTTATCCCCATCCACCGAACACGATGCAAATGACAGTTGTTCCGTCTTGTAAAGTAAATTTGCTACTGCTCTGATTCAACTGCATGTAATGAAGGAAATGCAAATAAAAATGTTCGTACTATTTCCCACAATCTAAGGAGAGTGCTAGTATTGTTTTTCCTTACAGTACTATTTTTCTGAATTTTGCTGAAGTTCTTCGTTAGTTGCATTCAACGTAGAACAGTTTCCCCACAAAATTAGCTGTGGCTTTTTTTATTTTAATTAAATTCTATTCATCACCTTGAAATTGTAAATTTACCTGATTAAATATTTTAAACCTCATTTATTGTTTTATATAAAATGTTCGCTTCTCTCTGTCGCGCAGCTCTTCCTTTAGGTCCGTAAAGTTGGCCCTGGAAGACCCCGTTAGATCACCGATTAGTTTCGCTTGACCACCTTTTGTTTTCGAGTTCTCGACAAAATACCAACTTCTAACAACTTCATTAACCCCAAAAATTTTGCAAAATCGATTAATTCCTAACCTGATTTATAAAAAAAAGGTACAACTCAGTATCCCCGTTTTACCCAGTAAGTATTCAACAGCAGCACTTCGGAGGGGATGGTTTATAGTAAGTATTTCATTACCGTAATCGAATATCACCTCAAATTTAATTTATAATGTAATAAAATGGGAACCAGTAACATCCCCTAAAAAATCAAAATGCTGCTCACTGGACATCGGATGGACCCATTTTTATAAAAATTATATTATTATAGATGTTTTTTATGATAATGAGGCTATCGAAAGGAAGAAACCTCGGAAGAAACCATACACAAAAAATCTTTGCAACACAAGAAGGCAGTTCTTCTACAGATTGATTAAAATGGTTAAATGGTGATTTTTCTTGGTTACTTATTTGTAGCTATAACCCCAAGCTTAAATATAAAGATAAGTCAGAAGACTGAAATATTTTCACTGATTGCGTTATCTGTCTCGGTATCTACTTTACAGTCTATTAATTACATTAGGTTCAACGAACCATTGTGTGCGTAGATCACTGTCACACCATGTGATACAAGTGATTATTAATACGATAATTACAATATTTTCTTGGCCTCGAACTGCCACCGCTGTTACTTGTGATAATTTAGATTGAAATCTTCCATTAATATTTCATTATCCTTTAAGATACTACAAATATTGCCTCTAAACACATGCCTTCCTCTGCTTGTTTTAGTCACCATGATTGTGCTCGATTTATTACTCGTATGAATGCACTTACTGTGATTGGGTGTCAAATATAATCTCTGAAAAGTGATCACCCGAGAAACCCCCTTCCTGTCAAATAATGTGCGTTCGGTAAAAATAAGTTTAAGCTTATAGTCCAATCAATCTACGAACACCTCAATCATCAATCTGTATGTTAATTTTGCAAAAATTGTTAACAGAATGCAAAAAATATGGTCATGTAGAAAAACGCAATTTAATGGCGAGGTTAAACTTAAAAAAAATGAAAGGAAAGCAAACCGTTTTTCGTAAGTAATATCATAAGTGCATCTAATTTTTCCGAATAAAATCAAAAAACACGTTGCTAGGTAATATTTTAACAAGACGCATGAGTGCTGGTGGCAACAAAAATCCGAGTCGAGGACGAGGATTTTTGCACCTGCACAATTGCATTTTGTTAAAATATTACTTAGCAACGTGTTTTTTCGATGTTTTTCACAGGAAAAATTAAATATCCGAATTATAAATATATATTGTAATTTTGGTACACAGCAGGGGTATTGTTTGAAATCTTTGTTAATTCATTGATAACGTTGGGTGTAGGTAAATCATTAATGTTGTTGATGGGTCCAGCTGTACAGTGAGAAGCTCGAGTAGTGGCTGCAGGATCTTCTGTTTTTTAGCTGGAGGTTCTGAGGCCTCCCTCACTTGTAAGGGTGTTTATGATATTGGAATAATGCTCATTCTCCATTTGCAGATAAGGCTTAATTGAGTTGGCTGAACTGTGGCCAGTAATTTTAATTAATTGTTGTTTACCCACTCCTCCTTTAACCAGGTTACTGACTGCGGTCGACCGCATAGAGTGGTTTGTTATTTCTATTTCTTTTGTATTTAATCCTGCCTTTTTGCTGCTTCTTTCAAAAGTTCGTTTTTTCCCACTGGAGTGTTTTTGTACCATCCAATTGATTGTTATTTGTTCCATGATGGGTTTACTGTTAAGAATGATCTATCAGTATTCTAGATGAACGTTTAACCATTAGAATTTTAAAAAGACGGACTGCACAAAAGGTAGGGTTCTTCGTATTGGGGACCAGCCATTTTTTTCTCTTGTACCTACTACCATGTGTAAATAAATGAAAATTATTTGTTTTAATTTTCAAAATGGTACCCAAAAAAACATTTTGAGGTTAAGTCTTTGCGTTGTATGTTTTTAAATTTAATATTTATCTAGATCGGACTATTTACAATCAATAGGCGCAATTTTTTAAAGTATTAACAAAATATATTATATAAAACCATCTGGAGCTGATTAATATATTTTTTTTAATTCCTAAGTCGTTTCTATTTTTATTGCAGATGTTTAAAGTTTACACATTTTGTTGTTCAATACTTATTCTACGATAAAAAGAATATTCGCAAGAGGGGGAGCGCCTACTCCTCGCTTAGGCCGTTAAGCGCTCCGAAAATTAAAACCATGCGTTAGAAATCATTCGAGCTTGTTAAACGTCATTATTTATGTTTGTAGTCATATCGGAATTTTTTTATTGGGTGACAAGAGGTATATGAATATCGTGGTTATTATAACGGAAAAAAATGGAGCTTACTAGCATCAATTATTTTTAAGCGCGCTGTTTTTGGGTTATCACTTCTTACTTCCTAGTAAACCCTTTATTTCCTTGACTAATACAATTACTTCAAAATATGCTCTAATGTCCGCAAAGGTTTTCAGTTGGAGTGAAATCCGGACTTCTGAATGACCAAGGCAAAACTTGAATGTTGTTGTCCAATAGCCAATCCCGCAGAAATCTACCATCTCTGTCAATATAATTGTTGGCAAAGATCAGCCTTGCTTCTTTGTTGCGGTCAGATAACCAGGACTTTTTAGCAGCTCTATAATTAACTACTTACATCATTCTGTTTAAATCGGCGTCTAGCTGTCCACAAGGAAGCAGGAAACTGCGTACCATATCAAGCTCTTGCAACCGAATCAAAGGGGTTTCTTCTTAACCAATTTATCATTTCTTCATTTTGAATCAATTTACTTCTCCTTGTAGCTCCTCCCCCCCCCCCCATGGTGGTATGCGAAATCCTCACATTGCAACCATTTTATTTTCAGTTTAAATATGCAACTTTTGCTTACTTGGAAAAGGTTGACAATAGCACTTAAAGACCACCCAACATTAATCTTTTCCGCATCTGTCCCACCATAGTTTAAGTTTAAAATCATGAAATGGAAATAAATTTAACAGGAAGTCATTTTTGATAAAGGTACCAAATTAATGGTTTCACAGGCATCTGTCACACACTACTACAAAAATTTAAAACCACAATTATATTAAGTAAATACAATCGCTTACTTTCAACTGCTCGCCACTGTATATGTTAAAACTTTACATTATATTGGAGTAAAATAATGTACGAGTACCTATATATAAAAAAACTATATTTGGCAGACTAAATCTGACAGCTTTTTGACAAATTTACCCAGAAACGCCAGTAGCGAAATATTTTTAAAGGGAACAAATTAAATGCTCTATATTTTCTTCCCAATGCATGTTACATTTTCCAGTTAATTTATCCAAAAGCAAGACGAGAAACTAAATATTCGATAAAAATATGCTCTGTAACAAATTTAAATGTTTCCTAAATTTTAATCGCATACTTTAAAATACGTGTACGTGGCATAAGGTCTGCCCATGAGGACTAGTTGGTTTCCCAAGAATATTTTTAAATTGTTACGTTACAGGAATTGTATTACAACGTTGCTCCACTGAGGCTCGGGATTAAAGAGTTCTCTCCGCAGAGTCTTGTCAATTTAGTAAATCTCCAGTGAAACTGTGTCACTACCATTGCGGTTAAAGCACATGCGGGCATCCGGATTCAAAAGTTGCCATCTCTGCTTTGAGTCCTGTAAACAGGCGCACGTTTATTGTAATGCGATATACGAGATCTCATTTAAGCTTGGTTCTCATGAGACGATTTTAGTTGAACGTTTTTTGTTGATCAACGTTCACACGATGGAAACGACAACCGGACCGTATTGTATTTTAGTTTGCCGAATTAAGAATACTTTTGAGAAAAGAAATACTCAAAAAGAAACGCAAATTCTGAGTGTGCGGTTAGGTCTCAAGAAGGGACCGATTAGGAGCCTCGCAGATGCTTCTCAAAACATTTAAAACAAGGTTAAAGCATCAGTTCATTTGAAACCTTTTCTACAGGAAGTCATTAAAAAAAGAACATGGATGTGTGCTTATGACCACACGATAGAAGTTCAAGCTTTTAATTTTGGAATTTTAAAATATATACTGTAACCGTCCGCCCGTATTACCACAACCCGCAATATATATATATATATATATATATATATATATATATATATATATATATATATATATATATATATATATATATATATATATATATATATATATATATATATATATATATATATATACAGAGCAAATTCTGTCACATTTACATATTGTACACACATGTATGATATTAAATTACGTTCAATTAAAAATAATGATTTATTCTCAGTGTTTTAAACAAAGTAAAATTTTAAAATATATACTGTAACCGTCCGCCCGTACACCGCATCCGTTAATACACGTTGACCGTACACATCCGTGACACAGATGTTTCAGGTAACCGGCGCTAGATGCCACCCCACTATATGTCGCTCCAAAATACCTAGTCATATTTAGCAAGTACTGCGACGGCAGTCGATTCGATTTAATCCAATTCAATTCTATTGGATACAGAGCGGAAAACACAATTGGACGGTAACCCGACCAGATGGAACCTCCTGATTTATTGTCCTGAACAATAAGCCTATGGAAGCTAAAATATGCTGTAAATACTTTAGATTCAAGTTTATCGCTCTCGCTTAGTCAACTGGGGGACTAATTGTTACTTAGACGAACCTGACGGCTCAGTCTCATTCAATACCCACAAACTCTTTCTACTGTCTCGCTCTGCCTACTGATCCTCTCTCACTTAGTCGACTCGAGCCGACCTGACCCGAAGGAGCGTTATATATCCGAGCCTGACGCGTGACGGCCCAGTATCATTCAACACCCACAAAAATAAAAGTGCTGAGTGCGCCTAAAGATTTCATTTCAAAAAACTCAACAAAATTAATGGCTTTAATCGCGGGTCGTTCTCACGTTCAACAAGATTCAACTCGCGGTGACAACATCGGTGTCAACATATAATTGACCGATTCGAAATAAAAAGTTGACCGCCAGGCAACTTTTTGTCGTTCAATAAAAGTTGATCAACTTTTATTGCAAGCGTGTTCTCACGAAGTGTCTATCGTTCATTTCCGAACCGATTTTAAGTTGACCGATAAAAATCGCCTCGTGAGAACCGTGTTTTACAGTGCAAATTTAATTTAATAGTGAACATGACTTATCGAGCATTTATATATTTATTGAAAGCACATTTGATTGAAATACCGACCAGAACTTGAACAGAAGCGTGCAAATTATATATTTTGATTATATATTATGATTTGAAAATATTTCGTGTCTATGTTTTTCAATTTTTTATCGAGCATTTAGCAGTTTTTTAATCTGCAGACTGTATTAAATTATCGGGTGTTAATTACGACCCATTTTTTAAATTATTGAACGTTTTGAAATATCGTTTATCAACGAGTTTATCAAGCAGAGAATGGATAAACTTACATATGGCTTCGCAAGAAAGAGATAATCTTTTCGAGGCTAGAAGAACGTTAGGTACGCCAAAATATTCCGGCACGCCTTCAGCCTCGAGCCATGCAAATACATTACAAATATAGATTCCATAGGCTAGATATAATAATTATCCTCCCCACAATATAAATCAAAGCTGAATCCACCAGATAATATATTCATTAAATAGGTATCACACGGGGTTCTGCGATATCGTAGATAAGAGGAGACATTTTATGGAGGTTTTCAAATTTTTATCTCGGCATATCTCACGCTCGATAGTTGAGGCGTCCGCCCACGTCGCATATCGGGTATATATCACCGTGTATTTATATAATGTCCGTTGGAACGCGAAGGGGGTCAGGTTCTGCAAAATGTAGATAGAATATGATACATCTTCGGGTTACACTGCGCGATTTATGGAGAAATCCAAGTGCTCAATAAGCTGGAACTAAATGGATATATGAAAGTTATCAAGTTTTATGTCAAAAGTCTTATCGCCGTTCGCCCCACATTTCAACTATAACATCCAATATTTTTGTTCTTTGTATAAATACACCGTTTTTACATAAAATATAGATTTCCTCCCGGCACTATCTGCCCCGCGATCAAGTCGAGGATGCAAATGGATACTCTAAAATACGACCCAATGTGCCTTCTTCTACATTCCCACACATCGAGGACAATGGAAATTACAGCATATCATTTGAAAATCTCCTTTAACAAGATTTTATTTAAACGCGCGTTTAAAAAATACGCAATATTTAAATACTTCAATATTTCTTATTAGTTGTTTCAGCAACAAAGATGATAGTCGAGGAAATAAAGCAATGAACCTGCGAGCAATGAGCAATGCATTCGTGAGAGCGTATGCAGACAATAAATAAAAAAAATACAACTCGGTAAATATTGATGGAAATTAGTCCAGTTTTGCTACTCGGGGGTTTTTAGGGTCGCTGAACATGAATATCACGAGCGCAGCGGTCTCCTAGGTACCTGGTGCCCAGGGTGGACAGTATGAACGTCGCCGTTATTTATTTAAATATTACTTATAAGAAAGGTGTAGATTTAAAACAAAAAGCATCAGCTGACGTTTGTTTCAATGATAATATGATATAAAAAATAAATCAAGAAAATTTTCTCTTTAATATCAAGAATAAAATAAATATCACTAAAATGTTGCGAAATAATCTTACTGAAGTAGAAATTAATTCCATGCAACTGCATTAAAAATAGCAGAGGATATTAATAAAAAAGTGGTCACAAAAGATACTGACGTCCTAGTTCTAGTCGCTATAACCTCACTCCAACGAATTCTGAAGTTTTTGTTCTGAAACCCGCTCGACCCAACAAAGCAGAGGGATTATACTCTTCAAAGATGTCGCATTGAAGACATAGTTGAACACGGCTATCAACTACTCCTAGCAATGCAAAATGCTGCACTGATCTTTAGGAAGCCGAATATACCTGATGAGTTGAAGCAAAGTAATATTCAGTTGATTGAAACTTATAGGTACATGTTGTATTTCATGGCTATTGCCAAAAATAAAGAAGTCGCCATCGGTAAACTTCTGCATACGGTAGATGCATTCAAGATAATACTCAAGATAATTCCAGGAGACGACGTTCATACTGTCCACCCTATGGGCACCAGGTACCTCGGAGATCATAGCCGTTGTAATATTCGTGTTCAGCGACCCCAAAACCCCTGAGTAGCAAAACTGGACTCATTTCCAACAACATTTACTAATATTTACATTTAGTTGTAAATATTTTATTTATTGTCTATTAAAGTTCTCACGAGTAGAACGTACAAACCTTACTGCTAAAAAAATCGATAGTTAAGCAGTTGAGTTATATCCTCGACTATAATATAATAGGAAGACCGATTTGTGCTTTACGATCTACGTCTTCTTAGATTAGACGTGCGGGTAGTCACAACGGGATTCTATCAGCGAATAGATCATATTATATCGAAGTACAAGAAAACTCTAACAAGGTTATCAACGTTCTCATATTATCTAAAATATTATATAAACTTATGATATTTAAGCGTAACCGTAGCTTCTTAGTTCAGACGTTCGTGACATCACTCCGAGATTCTATCACCATATAGACCACATAACGTCAACTTGTACAAGAAAACCTTAACAACAAGGTTATCAAATTTTAAAATTATCTAAAATATTAAGGGCCACATAAAAAATGTGTTAAATTTAATGTACTATATTTTCGTTTCCACGCAATCGAAAGAGGGAAATCCTTTGCAGGGAACTTTACCGGCCGTGGACGCAGTAAAATATGGTTTAAGAATGCCGTGTTAAAAATGATATATTTTTCGAACACGCTGTAGATTTTTAGGATTGGAATCATATAGGCCTATTAAGTTGGTTTATGGGAATACATCGTTTTCCACAACTGGTGGGCCCCGGCAGATGCTGGTCATCTGTGAGTGTTCTTTAACCTGTGACTTTTTTTAGGCGACCGTTTTTTAGCCGGGTGTGGTGTTTTTTTAGCCAAGATGGAGGTCGTGATGTATGACACAGTGGAGAATTATTAATAAATATCAATCTGAAAGATAAGTGATCCTAGATGTTCGTGGTAGTGAGTGAAATAGTTTTAGTTATTGTTCCTGACCGTCCGTCGTAATGCGTCGTCGACATATTGACAAGCTAAAATTGAGGTACTTGCGAATACGTTGATATCTAATAATGTCAAATTATGTTGATTTCTCCTACATAGTGATTTGTGTTTTCGTCTGACCCTCTGTTAGACGGCAGTGTATTTATACATAATCAATAAAAATTGTATACTTATAAACATTTAACAACTACGTAGAGATAGATAAGTAGGTACTTAAAAAATAAGTTCTAAAAATTCAAACGCTGGTTTCCCGTTTGTTATTAAAGTTAATTTAAAATATAATTGGGTCAACTGTAAATGGACATAAAACTAAAACAGAATTCTTATCTGGAAGCCTGTAATTACCTATAGTACCCAGCGTGGTGCGAAGAGAAATACAAAATAAATATCTAATCGGCATCACAATAAAGTAATCAAAAATAGGCGTGGGTGTTTCCACCCACCAAGTCGTAAAGTCGCAGATAAAAACTCTAACAATCATGATGCATTAAATAGTGACGCGATAACGATCTAAATTAATATTGCTGGGTGTATGAAATTTGCGTTTTTTTCGTGTAGCCTGGTCAGGTTCTTTCGGGTAAGGCAGGAACTGTATTCTTCGGATATATAGGGACAGATATTAGGGCCAAAAAAGTAATTATTAATGGAAAAATAAATGCCAGATTTGCATCAAATGTTATACGTCATAATTAATATGAACAAGGTAATTTACTCATTAAAAAGTAACCAGTAAGTAACAATTTTACCAAAGCATAGTTGGAATACAGGGTTGTTATGCTCCTGAGTATAATGCAACAGCGTTAACGTGGACAACAAAAGTTTGCCTAAGCTAGCTCAGTTTAATAAAAAAGAAATAAATTAGTAGGTGTACGGTGAGTATTGAAGCTACTAATTACCCGTGGGCGCCACTGACCGTTACGCAACCATGTCAGATGGCTCCCAACTATACTGGTTATCTAAATTACCCTCAGAATCCTGTAATTTTGGTAAAAAAAAAGAACACAGCAGTATCTATTTATTCTAAAAATCGTATTTGCAAAAGTTAGATTTTCAAAGTGGTGTTGCAATCTCCTCCTGGAGATTCACACGTGCACGTACAATTCACAAAAAACAATTCTAAATAAAATTAGGGTTATGCCTACATAAATATTACTATTCCAGTAGAGGAATATTGAGATAATTTACATGGGGCTCACACCAACACATGAGAAATAATAAAAAAATACTATATTTCTTAATATACTAAAACTATGCTTACCAGTGATTTAAAGTATCCTGGCAAGGCTCTCTCTAGCATCCAACTTTATGCGTAAGGTTTTACAGCAGCGCAAGTTCAACATTCCAAGTAAATCGAAAGGTATCGATGTTCTGCAGATTAGACACAGTCCAGGGTACAATGTATATATACTGCCCAACGAAGATTCCAAGTAACAAAATGTGAGGTCAAAACTTGAAGTAAGAAGAAAAAAAAGTGGTGGCCTGAAGTCACGAAAGAAAGAAGAAACCCTGAAATACACTAATTAGTTTACGTACTTACATGTAAAAAAATTTTAAGTGTTAAGTGATGTTAAGTGAACATAGCTACTTATATATCTCACTCAATGGATGTTTAACGGCCGCGAACGGTGGCCCAGGCGAGATTGGTACTTCTTGGTACTTATTGGAAAGAAGCAAAAGTAGAATATGGACATGAGATGATGTACATGATGTACGAAAATATCGGTTACCTCAATAACGAGTTATCGAATCCAGCATTTGGTGTATGCGTTTGGTTATTACAACCACAAAAATACTATAGTGCTTTCTCCTATAATCCCAATCCTTGGAAAGTCAAAAAAGTAATTTGTTTAAAAAGGGAAGCACTTAAAACTGGAAAATTAACTGCAACTAAAAGGACGGAAGTGCGAAATCATTAGTTTTTTCTAGAACGACTTATTATTCACAGATATACCAATCTCGCCTTTTGCGCGAGCCGCGAGTCACAGAACAATAGAGAAGAAAGAACAAAAGTATCACAACTGGGTCGCAACTAATACTCGTCAAGATCTTCTGTCATTAGTGTCATTAAGAGTTTATGGTAAATTGATAATGCCGCAAAGAAACCTGCAATCATATTTATACCTGAGTCCTAATCACGAATGATAGAGGGCACTCGTAGTGACCTTTTCATAGTATCGTATAGCTAGAAACCTACAATTACAATTCTAGAATACAACGTATTCTGATTCTAATATAGAAACGTCTGCCATTTTGTCATGCAGAGCAACAAGAAATCGAACAATTTGGAAACAATTTAATTTCGTTTACGAAAACCTATAAAATTGAAACTCTCCGTTTTGTAAACCTATACTTTGAAGTAAGAGCGATTAAGAGTACGTCAACGTATAAATTGTTCAAAAGCCATCAGATAAGTTAATTTCTAGACGGGTCCGATCCCGATGTGTGCCCACGTTGATGCCCAAATAAAGGATGACGGACTGTACCGTCCACTCCACTTACAGATCACCTATCTGGATTATTTAAAGTTCAACTTCAGATCCATAGATAACGCAAACAAATTACGTACATACTTGAAACATGCGTCTGCTTGGTTACACAGCGATTTATTTGTCAACGTTTATATTTATACGCGGTAAACTGTAGTGGGCCGTGATATGGGCTGTAACAGACACCGGGGAATTAGCCAGGTAATCGAAGGTGGCTGCTCTTGCCGGCCACCTTGACAATGCAAGTGACTGTGGAGATATACTTCCACTGCCGAAACGTAGGATATTGACATACATCCCACGCAATAATCAAATACATTAAACATTATGTGCTTTATGAGATTCATAACATCAAAGTAAGTCCTGGGTACGTCCACAGAACGCATCATTAACGGATCGCATCATCCGTTGTATTTTTCTTCGCGTGAAATATGTGCACAATGAAAGGTTCGCAAGGCCTGCATATTTTGATTTATTTATTGGGCACGTCGTAGATACCGACCGATATCACTTCCCTTATTAGATTAACAACAGAAACACAAATGTTAGCTGTCTTCCCGCGGACATAGACGTAACAATTGAAATCGGGACCCGAGTCTTGTGGTCCGCCTACATCAAGCAGCACATCGAGAAATAAACGTCGACGTACCACTATCCCCAGCGCATTGGCATTGGCGTGCCCATGGTCGCAAAATTAACATCTTGTCATGTTCAAAAAAAATCAACCAGAGTAAGTATTGTATCCGACATCTGACCTCCTCTTACCAAGATACAATTTTGATTGTAATAAAGAAAATTTTGATTGTACCTGGTACCATGGAATACGCTACAATATTTTTGATGTTCCCAAATACGAAGTGATATAATCAAACTTACTAGTAGTGCATAACCTCCATATAGGAAAGTGCCTCAAACACTCGCTTGGTTTTTGGCTATACTTCACAACTAATACCGGCAATACTTAGGTGAGAACATTCTGAGAACGTTCAATACTTAGCTGAGAACGAACTGATATCCAGAATTATTAGGAAGTACATTAAAGGAACCGATGCCATGTATCACTAAATAAACAAACAATCACTTGACCAAAAGTAACATTAATTCAGTCACAATGATGCTAGCAGTGTAGCATTGTGTGTGTGTAGCAAGTGTAGCATTGTGTGTCAAAGTGATGGCAGAGTCAACCACGAAGCCGTAGAAAGTTAAACATATGCAGTATTAAAAAAAAATCAGTCAAGAGACTTATTCTGTCCTATGACATGATTTTGGATGATTTGTCCAGTGGAGAGGGACGTTTGAGTCACTTGGAAAACGAATGAGATGGGTGCAACGAAGATTATCGACAAACGAAGAAAAACGGCGACTGAATTATGTTATTTTCATTATTTTGTTATTTCGACTCTTTTGTGTTTAAGATGGCTGCCCAACTTATAACAACTTTTGCCAAAACATAAAAAACGTTAGTGCAACAAGGAAAAATTGTTAAAAGTTAAATTTTCGTCACCCTACCTGTACCGTTCTTTCAAGTATATTTTATATTTTGTAAACCGTGTACCATATCTCTTCGCTTTACCTTAGCACTTATTACGAATTTTTACTCAACATAGGGAAAATCTGGTAGTGACTTTCATTTCTACCAATTCTGGGGGAATTACGTAAAATATTCTTTGTCAACGTCCATATATTCGACGTTTTATAACATAGGAGGGTGTACAAAATATTAGAGACGACTTATATTCCGTCAGGTCAGTTTAGTATTACAGAGACCATGACCAAGAAAGCAGTGCATGTCTCGGTGAAGTAACGGAATAATTTGGACAAGGAAGGGGTGATTGCAACAGACATTTTGCGGAGATGACAGGCACATTTCGGGTATAAAACCCTGTCAAGAATCCGTGTCTGCATGGCATATTTTCTGAGCATGAAAAAGTAAAGAAGGGGCCAAGGACGAGCTTGACCGAAGCCAACATTGAGGCGGCCTGGAAACTCCTGGAGGACGATAGGAGCATAAACCTTGGGAACATCGTCGAGCAACGCAAAACCGTGATCAAGAACTTGGGATTCCGCAATGTGTCCGCTAGGTGGGTTCCGTATCTGTTATCGAACGAATAGAAGCAACATCCATTTGGTGATTCCCAGCGTCTCTTGAATCGATTCTACTAGGAGGGTGAGACGCGATCGAATCGTGTATGTGACGAAACTCGGGTGTACGATTACATTCTAGAGTAAAAACAGGCGAGTATGGAGGGGAGAAAGAGCGGTTAGAGGGCGCCGGTGAAGGCGAAGACTCTGCTGAGACAGTTATGTTTTATATTATCGGCAAACGATTAGATCCAAGATCCACGCACTTCTGCAAGCCGCAAAATCGTCATATCGAAAGAAAGCAACAAACTGTCAAAAATCACTCCTCACCCTTCCTCGCGACAATGCCAGGCCCTTTTCAGCAAAATCTACGAGGTAGAAATTAGACCCATTAGTCCAGGAAAAGTTAGAACATTCTGCCTACAGTCTGGATCTATCTCCTGAGACTTTCATCTTTTTGGGCCCCCCCGAAACAAACGCTTGGAAGCGACGACTAAACGGTTTGCGATCCTTTCCGATGACGGAATTAAAAAGTTCATAATCTGCTGGGCAAAATGTGTTTCTCGGGGGAGAGATTATGTAGAAAAATTGTATATTTTTGTAAATGCTGTAAAGTGAAGCAAAAATTAAAAAAAGTCAAAACAAAGCAACAAAAGAAGATGCCATTATCATTTGTATTGCAAGTAAATATTAGAATCCTAGAATATTTCAATTATTTATGAATCTGGTAACGTCTAATGATATGCAATTAACACGAGCAGTCTAGAAACCAACTAAACACAATTGACAATTAGTTGCTCACCTACATCACCCCTAAACGTCCACCAATATGCACGCACCTGGTAATTTGTAGTGCCCGCATGGTGATATATGATTTCGCCGTTTATAAAGTAATCACGGCTTGTGCGACACCGAGGATTTACTGGAATGTCTGTTATGTTAAAGTGGACATGGTGAATGCATTCGTTTAACACCACGTGTGTTATTATTCACCCGCCATGTTGCGGGTTAGAGATCAAAGGGATAAGCGAAATGCTAAGTGATAATTCACCGGTAACGTTCGCGGCTGGGAGTCAATCAGGATATAGAAAGCGCAACTCTGCAGGAGGAAAGGTTAGTGGGCTTGCTGCGACTACGTTACGTAAGAACGAGTGATTTAAAAAGGCGTTATGCAAACGATTACCACGGTTATAGAAGTTTCCCAGAATGGGCGAATTATGAGTTACGTTAAAAAAACACGGAAATTCTGGGAAATAGTGTTATGGCAACTAGGCCAAGCTACAGAAGTTTTTTAGGGCATTAAAAAATTATAGGTAACCAACTATGCAGAGTTTTAAAGTATAATACATAGATGAAACCGTATATAAATTAAACAGCCAATTATTGTTTATAACAAAATGGAGTCCGAAAAACTGTAAAAAAAAATATCGTTTTTTAGTTTCTAGCAATAACTACTAAGTGCAATCGTTGACTACAATACTACTCTCTATCTGCATTTTCAGTCGAGAAAAACGGGAAAGTGCGCGAAAAATGATGATCGTTTTATTGAAAATTCGTAACTAATTACAAGTAATTACAAGTTTTACAGGTTTACAGTGTTGCGCGTAACTTTAAACACATAAATGATTTGTGCAAAAACCTGGATCTGCCAGTTTTGCTACAATTGCCAATAATTTTTGTTACCCTTTATGCAGGAAATTATCCTTGTTTGTACGGTGGTCCGATCGTAATTTTTACAACGGTTTTGAAAACTTCAGAACGTTATTTAAAATTTGTATATTCTACTTGTACGTTAAAATGAAAAATGGTTTAAAACGCCTCCGAATATTGGAGTAAAATGCAAGAAATCGCGCTGGACTTCCACTAGCAGCAATCCGATATATCGATGATAAATTTCAGGATGAAAAGAATAAGTTGCTTTATTACAACAAATAATATGTTTAAACATAAGTATTTTTTTAATTTGAATAAACAATTTCATTGTTAATAAGAAATTACCTGCCACTCGGACAAAAAATGTTGTTTAGGTTTTTTGTTCCCAAAAACGTAACTACCTAATCGGAGTTAGCAGCAATCCAGCCGGTGCATGCTGCTGCTAACTTGCCCACCCATGTTCCACTACCCGCTCCACTGCAGTGGAGCTATGACTAGTTATCAGATACTTATTTCTTCTGGTTGATTTTCTTGGAACTAACTAGAGAGCAGACTAACAATAGGGCAAATAATATACAGGATGTTACGTTCTCTTTTAGTAATTAACAATTTGAGAATTAGAAAATTATTGTAGGTATATTTGACGGATAAATTGCTTTTAAGCAGTGACTACGCGTTCCCTTTAGCATGTGTTTAGAGATTCAGGTCGTCATATTACTTTCATTAGTCGATTACATTCATCAATATTGCCACAGCGCATTTAGTAGATTCTTTGTCATATGTCTTTACCACAAATTAATCTCTTAGTGCATATCTATGTCGCTTTATTGTTTTGTGAGTCGTGAGTAATAAACCATCTCAAATGGAGATTAAATATGGAAATAATGGAAACAATGGAAATTAAATATCAAACGATATATGTAATATATGCAATCTATAGATAATACATATAGATAAATTAAAAGATAAATTAGATAATACAAATAGATAAATTTAAAGAAAAATGTGGCCTAAGCCGTAGTAGTAATTTCTACTGAAAATATGAAAATATGCAATTACATGGTACAACGTCTTACCGTTTTGATCTTGTGATCTACCGTACGATAAAATATTAGATTAAATATTCACTTAATTTAAAAAAAAATAAAGCGGTATAATATACCAAGATCAATATAGATATATGTATCCATCACCCACCCAAGGTATGCACTTTAGCTGGTGTTAAGACAGTCAAATTAAATGTAGCTCAAAGCCTATTTCAACGTCGAAACACGAGAAATAAGTCGTTTAAATCGACGTAATTTCCGTACGGAAATCTAATTGCACAAGCCGCTAGGGTTTACAACATACACATATATAATATTAGATAAAAGATTCTAAAAGAAGGTACCTATAGATAAAATTCTATAGGTACCTTGTAATACTGAAGCACTCGCTCACAAACCGAATTTAGAAAATATAACCGCTAAGTTATCAAACTGCATTAGTTATCTGAACAAAGGCAAACGAAAAGGCTAAGAGAAGTAATGTTCCGGCGTCCCGCGTATTTATGTAGTTTTCCCTATTTGAAGCCAACGATGCAATAACGTGTTTTCAGGCTTTCTACAGTTGGTAGGTACTGTTTGTAACATAGAAATATGAGACATAAAATTTTTTTAAAGGATACCCACAATTGCCACAATGGGAGATCAGGGAGTATAACTTTTCTTACAGCAAGCCAAAATCGTCACTATAAAGGCGCTTTCATTCAACAAGTTGTTATGTTTTGATATAATACTAATAACTAATCAATTTTAACACAAAACCCATCAAAATAATACACTAAATTAAAGAATAACTGTATCACTACTATTTCAAGAATTATTGTTGGCCCCACTTTCCCATGTGCCGATGTGACGGCCGAGGAACGTGTAAAATGGGTCCATAATATTTGAATGGGAAACATTCTCAATTCTACTAACATTCTTCTGCATCACATTCACCATACAATTGTTTTATGATATGACGAAAGGTATATAGTATGATCAATATTTTGATATACTACATGATAATGTCATAATGTGATGGGCGATGTATATAAAATCATTTGTTTTTTATTAAATTCCTGGAAATCGGTTATACTTAACAACGCTGTTAAAATTGCGGTAGCACGTGTGAAGAGATCGATATAATGGGGGTTTTTGCTCGGGTTTTTATGTCTCATATTTCGATGTTACAAACTATAGGTTAATATTTTAAAATATTTGAAATAGGGTACTATTATTCAAAATATTTGCTATATAACGGAACGAAATTTATTTACGTTACAAGCTTCATATTAGTATTACAAGGTTACGGTCATAATAATAATTTAATTTACAAACAAAAAAAAGGTAAAAAATTATTTGTAACAGGAAAATGTAGGTATATTCTTAGTGGTCTTTGTCTGAAGGTCTGAAGGAACTGAAGGTCTTTGTGAAAACACCTTCAGTTTCTAACCATATATACCGTTTCATTTAAAAAAAAAAGCAGACATGTACATAATTACTGGGAATAAACGTTGATTTGAATATGTTGGCAGTTAACCAACAAACGATTAGCAGAGGCTAATGAAATGTCAGCAATGAACACGCCGCCAAGTATTTCTTCGGTATTTACTGCGTTACAGATTCTATAGGCTGTTAATCTTCGCAAGAAGGATGCCGGCCGTCAATCGTCTTAACGGACTGAGGCCATTTCAATTCCAATTGCGCTTTGTTTCCATATGTGAGCATATAAATCCTGGATAATGATAAAAATGATTACCGGCTAAAGTTTTAATTGCCCTTACAGGAATATTTACTTGGAATGTACCCTGAGTAGGTGATAGCTATTTGGAATTATTGTATCTAATTTTTGTATGTATTATGTATTATTGTAATTATTATATTATGTCTTAATTTAATTTAAGAAGGTCCGATGGCAGCTAATTTTAGAAACGGTTTTACGGGAAATATAACCATATTAACATATATGGATATGGACTGACATAAATACCGAGGAAAAGGATTGATTTACAAAAAGTTCAATACACAGTGTGGTTAAAAAGCGTTAAACGTAATCACACTAGATGTATCTCCGATTGAGATAAAGTTTTGTACATGAATTGTCATATTAATATAGACTAAAAACCAATGGCTTAGTTGAGTTCAGGTCGTGTTATGTTAAGTTTTAAAAAATATTGGCCTAATATTAATATGTTGTACGTTAATATTGTTCGGTATGAAAATGGAAGATCATCTCGCTTAATTTTTAACATCCCTTTACGACTTCCTTTTCATTACTTTGAGAATGTCTCAGAAAATGTGATATTTCATTTTCAGTAGTTCTATTGTTTTCAATTTCTTAAACATAGAAACATACCAGAATGAATTGTTCTGATCTGAAGTTGATATATAGAATTATTTGTTTTTATTTTGGGATTAAAAAACCAGTTTTATTAATTCTAGATGATCATGAGTTCCACATGTCACTAAAAGATAAGTAGGTATTACTTTTCTGCAAGGAAAATGAAATGGTAGTCATCTCTCTACCATCGCACTGCTCCTATAAATAATCTAAATAATTTATAACCATTAGATTTCTCGGTATAGGCCCCCTAAAAAAATATATTAAATCTGCTTGCGATACCTGGATGCACAATAATCGGAGTAAAACAATGTAAATTTATTACAATCCAAAAATTGCAGAATAGTTACCTTTGGTGCCAACGCCAATGAATATTCAAGCCGGATTTAGAGCTATCGGAATATTTCCGTGTAATAAAAACATCTTTGCCGACGATGTTTTTTCGGCTTTGCCATCGAGTATCTATCTATGATGGATCTATACAAAATGAAACGCAAGAAATATTCCCAAATTAATCAAATTGAAAGGATGGAAATACAAATTATACCTATAGACTCGCCTGTTAAGGTGAAATCACAAATTTGTCGTGACTTTCTGGTTTGACCTCCTGGTCTGACCTCATAGTTTTCACCGGATGACATATGACCAACGCCAAAAGCAGGAAAGCGAATTGCTTCTAGAAGAGGATGGAAACGTGTCCCAACAACCATTTTCGGTCCAAATGGCCTATAAGTTTTCCAAGTATCTACAATCACTTTCATTTGAGTTCCTTGAACCATAAGTCACTGGTAATTATCATCGTCATTATTTTAATTAATCATATTATCTTCCCTATTAATGGAGTTAGTGACATGAATTAAGGGAATTATTAAGTAGAGACTTCGCTAAAGTTCTGTACCAAAATATTATTTTTACTTGCACATACCATATAGAGATGTAAATCGCTTAGGAAAATTTCTTCAAATGAATTTTATATTTTATTTTTAGAAATTTTACATTTAGTGTAAAAATGCGATTTTCAGATTTATGCCTTTGCGTTTTGAAACAGCCTCGAGCCTGAGTACGAAAATAGGTATTTGTATATCGAGGTCCGAAAGTAGTAGTTTACAGACGGCAGCTAATTTGCAAATTAGTCAAGACCACAAGACATATATAAAATGAACGAAAATGTTTAGGTACCATTCAACATATAATTCCTTTATTATCTACACCATCAATCTACATTACCTTTGAGGAGCAACGAAGCTGATATGAAGCCGTTTTATAACCAATTGCAGCTTTCAAACACAATTTAGTATTTGTTCTTTTACATCAAAAGCACTTTAAGCCGTATCTAAGAGAGTGTCTCCAGATACGGTATTGGCAGTGCTAAATGGGGTTAACGAGAACAGATATGGCACTGAAATGGCCTGGTAATTATTCAGAATTATTCCGGAACGATAACCCATCTTCGTACCGGACTAAACCAGGTTTTGCTCTCCGAACTCGGCAATGGTTCGTTTGGTACCGTTTAAAGTACATACAGGATGGAGAGATAAGTGTAATAATTGCTGAGTAAATATTTTTATTGTTCCAATGCATCGGTGGTATCAGTTTGGGATCGGAGAGGCTCGCTATCATCCCATATGATGTGAGAGGGCGGGTTCCGGGCAATTCGTGCTTCGCGGGCGGGGCTCTCACTTCATGAACTCAGATCGTACGTACGTCTTGTTAACTCTCAGATTTATTGCCAGATTCATAACACGCTACGTCTAATTTAGTAATAGCAGGATAAAGGTATGGTACCGGCGCGGCGCGGCGGTTCATAGTTTTGAATTCATCTCCCTGTTACTACCATTTGTGAACGCTTTAATTATCAGATGGTATCGGGATGGGATATTTATTATTGCCCCGGTTTTTCCAGTGCACGTTAGTATCATTCCCATATTTTTTTTATGATTAGCCAATGGAATCAAGGTACGGGTTTGATTTGCTGTACTTGTGAGTTGTTGCCTACTCTCCTAGTAGGTTGTAACGTATCAGGTACTTTTTCAGAAACAGTACTGATGGTATGTACTTTTCCTTTAATGAATACAATTAAGCCAAATTAAAGGAAAAGGTAGGTACTTTAGACAATTAGACAGTAAAATGTAAAAGGAAATGTGTAATTATCTAAATCACCAAAGAAAAAGTGGTGCAACTATGAAAAACCTAATATATCTAAGAAATAATAGAGTAACTTATGGTTTAATTCCACCAGTCGCACTCGTCTTTTTCGGCGCCTGATGCACACGCATTATGATATCTCTGATAACTGAAGGACCCAATCTCGCAAAATATGCATTGAGCATCGTCCTCATTCATTTCCAACTATCCCGGCATATTTTCCAAATCTGTCAGAATCGTCCAGTTTTACATCCACGTTGACCTCTTGTTTGAGAATCCTTTTTTTGTTACAAGGATTTTCCGGAAGATAGTTTCTTTTAACGCCACGCGCTTTTGCCTCCTTTTCACTTTTATTTACTGACTCGTTTAGTTCGTCTTTGTACTTTGTAATGTGACGATAGATTCAATTGTCTTGCATCCTCTGTAACTTTTTTTTGCCGATTATGTTTGGGACTGGAGATATTTCGAACGGTGAAACAAACTGCTGGGTTGAACCGACATAAACTAAGGCAGAGTTTTGATCCTTGTCTTGGTCAACAGGTCCATTGTCTTCTCATTCTCATGGTGTTTTAGAGCATGAAGGTTTATCGATAGAGGTAATGGAAAATTTAGGACAGGAGGGTTTGTCGACAGGGGTAGCAGAAGTTTTTGTTGTTTTGACTTCAATGCTAACGATAATTCCTCTTTTCACCGCTACTTGTTCCGCAGCAATCAAGTCAGCTTCGGAGAAAAACATTCCTGTTAAAAGGGTAAATACCAGTGGTGCGAAAACCATTTGCCGCGATTGTGTGTCTGAACTTTTTCATAAGCTCTACCAAATACTTCCATTATATCAAAAGGAGTAAGAGCCCCGTTGTTTTTGCCCTATCGAAATACGAATTTCTAATGAACTTTGGCCCCATAAATGACTTATCCAAAGGCTTCAGCTTGTATGTTGAGTGAAGAGGCAGACATAAAATGGTTACAAGGTTTTCCCTTGCAAGGTCGATAACGTCTACATTGCTAGTATTGCTGTAATGGCCGTCAAGAATTAACAGGAGAGGGTTTTCTTGAGTTGGTTTAGTGTAACTGAGTATAGTGACGAAACGTAAAGTGAGGAGATCGCTTCATAAGCTGAACGGACATATTTTTTCTGACAGGAAAAATAACCAAGGGCGGGACCAAGTATCCAGCCGCACTCATATAAAAATATCTGTAATCAAAATCCCCCTCTCTGTTGATGTAAATGAAGAAACTTGTTGTTTGCCTTTAATATAGGTACTTTAGTTTGGACAATCGTTAAGCCTGTTTCGTCTACATTATAAACGTTGTGTGGGGAATAGGGCTTTTGTTTTTGGAGGTGGTCAAAAAAGATGTCAAAAGCTGTTGTTGGCCATGTCTTCTTCCTTGTATTGCTTTCTTTTATAATTGCAAGACCGAGGTTTTTCGTGGCATCCTAATAAAAATAAAAATTCTGTAAGAAATGCGATAAAAAACGTGCTGCAAATATGGAATACTGGTATTCCATATTACTGACAACTCATGTCAATTAGCCTACAAAAGAACCAACAAATATAACGTCATCTTAAACTTTAGTTTGTATGCAGTGGCATCGTAGCAAATATTGAAATAAAACTCTGAAAATAAAAGAATTAGTCTTGCATATTCACTTAGGTACGTGATAAAATTTTCAGGATGCGAAATTCATATAAACACACATGATAAACAGAAACCATTATAAAACGACGCGCGGCAGATCGCCTCCAATGCAGATCGAAAACATTCACAAGAGTAGCCACAAGAGTGTTTTTCGACAGAGAGCGGCTCATGGTTTAGTCAAAACCGAGATTACATATTACAAGAATACTCCATTTTTGCATTTTCTCACAAAAGATAGAGGCGAATATCTTTTTTCATGATTAACCATTGGAATTAAGGAATGGGTTTTACTTGCTCTGCTTGTGAATTGAATTGGCTATTCTAAATGAAATACCCATTGAAGAAAAATTGTAGAGCATTAAATAATGCGTTCGGTGAGCATCAGAAATTTCAAATTGTTGTTGCATGGAATTTTCAATACGTTGCCGTCGTGTGGCTCGTCATGAGCTGACACATAAATCGTTCAATGTGATATAGTCCACCTATATTAGATTTTTTAGAGAAAATAATTTATGAGCTGTTTTTGGGGTACGAATACTCGAAGTATTGGAAATACAGATCCATTGAGTTACTATATCTTGCGAGGGTGGAGAATCCCTCCTTTCCCGAAAAAAATATCCCCTAGCGGCGATTTTACTCTGTTTTTCGCAGACTTCGCCTAAATCGTTCATCGGACGAGAAAAAGGAATCGAAAAGAAAAATGTTGTCATAAAATTCTGTGCAAGCGAGGGATACCAGACCCCTCTAGCGGTCAGTTGCTACTACTCATCAGACATTACTAAGTAAAGTCTTTGACAAGCAGCGTCCTGCAATGCAGGCACCTAGAGCAGCGACCCTAGCCAAAGGTAGGCTAAACTCCCCAAATAAAATAAAAATAAAATTCTGCACAAAAGAGGTTCTTTTGGTAAAACCCATATCCCGCAAACAACGTTCAAAGTCGAGGGCACTTTCGAGCGCTTAAATACTTAAACTGATTGCTTTAAAAAATTGCTTAGGGGTCAATTTATAGAGCGGAATCTCCTCTAAAAATGGGTTTGAAATTTAATTACACTGTGCCAGTGATTTTCATTATTTTTTTCCCTTTTTCGTGCAAAAGTGTATTTTATAGTTTGAGTCCGTTTCCACACCTGATACCACCCACGAGTTAGAGCTGTCGGAGCGGTTTTTTAAGTGAACTCCCTCTTCCTCGTAGGCATGTCCCGCTGTAATTCTGCTGCTTTTCCATCAATGAGTCGCTCTTCAACTTCTAAATTGAGGCATTCTCGCCTATGGCAGTTGGAGCACATAGTTGAGCAGCGCCACAAACTTTAGCACAAACGCATCATTTTCCGCAACCCTACTTGAAGTTGCAAGATACCAGCTGAAAAATGGAAACTAAAGCTAGTGCCTCAGTGATTAAAATTGGCGGCAAATGACAGGCTACAGGTCAGAAATCTCGCAACAAAATATTCTCTGTCACTCTGATAATAAATTTAAAGCGTGTTCGCTGAGAAAATCCCGGCGCAGCGTTTCTAACATCTCAATAAAGAAGCCGTGGACTTGCATTGTATGGGAATGCACTGTGGCGTCGCTTTCTTTTATATTTTACTTGATGTATTTAAGGTTTGTGCTTTTATTAATTATAATGGTTTCAAGTGCACATGAATTTAATTTAGAAGCCACTGAGATCGCCACCCGCATTCGACGATGACACGCATTACGCAAATTGGTTTGCTCTTAATTAATTCTAAGTAATTCTCGTTGCTTTTACCTTATATCTACGAGCTCTCATCGGTTAAACTTGGTTCGATACACGTTTTTAAATAAATATGTGCAATCATACAAAACCATGAACTCGATTATTACGATCACGTAAATTATGTTCGAACTGGCACCAAGTAGTTTTTGCGCGACAATAGTTAGGTAAACAACATTGATAACAATTTACTGGTCACTTTTTCACAGAAATGATAACTTATCACTGCGGTTTTTATAATTTTACAATCGCGAATAATTGTTAACTCTCCTATCACGCTGAGAAACAGGAATTTGTTTTTTATCACGCCAATTTAATCGGTTATTTAGAAAATAGCAAACTGCTAATGTTAGGAAACGTGTTATCTGCACATACAAATTGTGAATAAGCTTTGCAACGCTCTCACTTTGTGTGTAATTTGTTTAATTTGATTTAATCTCGCGAAAATTATTCTGGAGTATAATTATATAAACATAAGTGGTGCTTTCCAGGGTAAATAATTGCTCGATAATATCCCGCGGTAGCAGATCTAAAGCGAAACTCGTTTAGAATATCAGTTAAGAAATTATTAATACATATTATATAAGTAATGTGATAAGATGTAGGTAGAACTTAACTCTAAGGTACATATTAGTCTAGTAACTGTACAAATTTACCCAGAAAAAGTTCTTGGCCAATATATAGGTAGCCTGAGAAGGGGGTCCAGCTTACAGCAATTAGGATAAAAGATTTTTGTTTTTAGGTATTTAGGATTGTTTTTTTTGTATAGTAAGAGGACCATAAGGTCTTCATCTTCAGAAAATATATTTTCTACGTCAGTTGTATTTTCTTCTCCCCTTTCCACTCCGTCGTCAACTAAATATTGATCCTGCACGTCTCCCGCCTCGGCGACATCTCCAAGTCCTCATCAATTTCAATGGTTGAGGCGTTGGCGCACGAAGTGCCAGAGCAGTTTTTGCATACTGTGGACTTGAGTCCAGATTTTCTGCAGGTGCATCCTTTTTGCGGCTACAGAACACTAGTTGTACCAAGGGCTGTAGTGCCGGTTCCTTTTTCATTTTAGTGGGGTTGAGATCAATGTTATCTTGTTTCCGCCCTCATTCTAGTGGATCTAAGCTGTTTCCAAGCCAGCACTGGACGTGAAGGAACGTTCTAAAGCTGTGATGGTCAGCTGCATCAAGTGTTGGTGGCAATCTTGGTAAACTGAACCTGGCCTTAGCGGACATCTTGAGGAAGATGTGATATCTCAAATCATCAATTCCATAAATTGTGGTGGAAATAACGGCCTCCATCCAACGTTTCCGGATGTACCGGAAGTTGACGTCATCATTGTTATTTTGAATGGACCGCCCTGTATATTATTGCAATTATGGATTTGGCGTAAATTTTTAGGTGAACTTTTATAAAGGGTTCCTATTCTTAAAGTTAAGCGTTTTTGATATATAATAGATATATACTTTGTTCAAAAAAAAAATATTAAAAACTACCTAATTCAAAAAGGTGTGTATTTTACAATAATAAAGCTAGAGTGATAAAGGTACATAAAGAAAAGTGTAAGCTTCCCTGTCAAATAGGTGTGTCCAAAAAAAAAATAATATACATTAAAAGTAGTGAGGAATGAAGCTTTTTACCTAATAATAGCAATATTAGAACTGTGCCTGAAAAAAAAATCAATCCGAACCACAACAGCGTCCGTAAAAACTGCTTACTTTATTTGAATCGAATAAACGCGTTGTCATTGGTTCTACGTCACATCCTTGCTAGGTCTGCAGGCGCGATAGATCAACCGTATTCTGTACTGTTAGGTCAAAGTTTACTATTCTGTAAACTTTGGTTAGGTTTATTAGGTTTATTTCTTTGGTTAGTGCCTTTATTATTTAGAACGTCAAATATAGTTTATAGTTTGTTTATTGCTTGTTGTCCAATATGGAGGAGGGTTTCCAGAAAGGAGATTCACATAATTTGCCGAACGTAGACGTGATTATGGTATCCGATTTTCTCGCGTCAAATATCGACTTCAACCAGCCCCAAACCAAAAAATCGTGGACAGATCTATTGACTTAATTTCATACAGGGTGGTAGAAATTTAATGCCGAGTTTAATCAACTTTAAACCATCTTAACTTATTTTTAAATGGACACCCTGTATATTTTTGCGTAACCTGATGAAATTTTTTTCTCTCTTTCAAATGATATAATGGTTTCCTATACCTCTATACGTTCCCTATATCTCTTCTGGTTTTAAGGTATTTACTGTTTTTCGTGCACTCAACGTATATCGCGTAGTTTCTTGCGAGGGTGGCTGTGAAATTTTTAATGGAACTTCAAAACCTGACCTAATCTGTCGCCGGTTTATTGTCGTTAATTTAACACATACAGTGAATGTTTATTTGAGTATTATTTATTATTAATGAATGGAAAACATTTATTCAAATGCTGACATTCAAAATTTTTATTTATTTATGGAGAGTGTCACAAGATAATAAATACAACTTGCAGATTATCGAATAAGCGATGCACTCATTGACTAACAATCTGTAGGGATAAATTAAAAATAATTTTAATAATAACAGAATTAAACTACATACATAATACGAATAATAATTATTTTCTGAAATATAATTAATTTGCTCGAAGTGACCGCCGTCTACTTGTAAACAGTTATGTATCCTTCTTGTTACCCCATCTGTATAGCTCTGGATATTTGGTCAGCAGGTAAAGTTTCAAAGGCTTCTCTTATACGGGCAACTAGGGTTTCTTTGGAATAAACTGGGGTTGAGTACATTTTCTATTTTATTGCATCCCAAATATAAAAATCTAGTGTTGACAGATCTGGAGATCTTGGCGGCCAATCCTAGGGTCCTAGACGTCTAATCCATCTGTCTTCAAACATTTCATTTAATTGGCGGTATACTTGATTTCCACAATACCGTCTAGCTGATACCAGCAGCTCTCAGTTGTTGATCTAGGGGTATATCCTCTAAGAAATCTGTTACAACGGTTCTCAAAAAATGGAGATATCTTTGTGTATTTAGATTGTACTCGTAAATAAAGTATCTTACCTGATTATCTTTAACTATACGCAAAATACGTTGACACTAAACTTGTGTTGAAAATTTCTTTCGCGGATGACATGTGGATTTTCCCAAAAGTGTCGATTGTGTCTATTAAAAATACATTCGTTACTAAATTTTGACTCATCCGTCCAAATGATTTTGCATAAAAACTCTGTGATCTTCTTGTGTTCGCGTTAAAATCATTTCACAGAATTAGGTTCGTCTTTCAAAAATTGAATTTAAACGGATGCTCCAGATGACCATTCAAAGGCTTTTGGATGGAAGTGTGTCTACTGATTGGTGGTAAATGAGGATATCTCTCATTAAATACCCTGTGAGTCCTATTTATTAGCTTGTTGTCTCGTCACCTTGAGACACCCTCTACACACTAAATAAACCTCGAAAACACTAATAAATGACCAACCGACGCGACGTGCACCGTACGACTCCACCTCTATACTGATCTGAGTTATTCAATAACGGCGTTAGTTACATAGAAAACTTCCAGCAGGAAGTTTAAGTGTCTTAAGTGTTTAAGTGAAGTTAATAATCGAGTTGTGTGTTTCTCAGTAATTGAATTGACCTTTATTATTTTGAGATAATACCCGATTTCCAAAATTTCAAATGAAATAATTTTTAATATCTTTTACATTTACACTAATATTTTCCATAATCCATCAATCTGGATTAAAGCTAATATTAAAACATGACTCACAGCTGCTGTTTATAATGAACGTTATACAATTTTAGCTATCACCAACATGTATCTGCTAATCGGTTTTCGTCAGTCTTCTTGTGCTAATAAAATAGACACGACACTGGCTAGTTGAAATAGAGCCCCTACTCCTATCCAAATATTTACCGAATGCCCTCTAATTCCAAGAGCCCAGTTTGTATTTGGGCTGTAAACTGTTGTCTGCAATGTATTACGTCGTGGTGTAGGAGAGTCGTGTAAACACGCATGTCTGGATACCTGCATCGTGTTGCTCTCGCCGGCGGATAACTTGTTGCCTGTCACACGGACGCACACTATCCGCATGTTCCATTATCTCGTGTTCCTTAATGACTTTTATTTGGCTGTCCCTCAGTCGTCAGTGAGCGCTTCCTAAACGGTCCCAACTAGACTGAAGCGTGTCAAATAAAAGAATAAATGCCTTTAAACGTTGACTGAAGACATTTCTTGAATCCATGCTTTAAATGAACTATGCAAATATGCATACCGGGTGTCGCAATAAAAGGGACAATCCACGCTAATACATATTCCGTAATGTTGCTATTTGGTAATAGCAACATGCCCAGGACCAATATGCACGTTTTTCCTCGAGAAATGAAATATTTTTCCCATTCTGGGAACCTTAAAAAATCTTGGATTTTTTGGTTTTTTATAAATAACTCGTTAACGGTGCATTTTTTGGGAAATATGTGGATACACTTTAGTGGCAAAGTTTAATTTCTAATATTTGATCATTTAATTCACTATAGTGTTTGCGTTTGATATACAAACTAGATCAAAAAATTGTGCGGCATTTTACTAAGAAAACCCGTACCAATTACTACAGAAGCGGTAAATCACATCACTATACAATACAAAAGGATATTTAGTGTAAAATTGTATACCGCCACAATTTCTTGTGAATAGAACTAGGGTCACCAGTCCGCAGCTTACCTATCGGTCACTATCCCTCTTCAACTCATATAAATCCCATTTCCCTTCTCGCTCACTTAGAAGAACCTGCATGAACAGAACAAGCCGGCGATTTACTGGCTTTACTGCTCAGTGGCATATCATTATGCGCAACCAAGGTGAAGTGACTTCCAAAGAAGTCTTATTATGTCTTATTCATATATGTATATGTGCAAAACTTTAAGCCAAAAAATTGAATGTATTTAAAATATATTGAAAAAATTTTGCATGCTGCGTGTACAATTTAGTCAATAACAAATTAAAATAAAAGAAAGAAATTAAATTTCTATCGCCCATCGGAGGACCGGGGAGGTAAGAGTGCCCCTTGCCAGGATAGAACGTAGTTAGGTTACTTATTATTAGTATAGGTAAGACTGTTAGTAAAATTTATAACAGATTAACTTACCCATTTGCGGGATATGTTATTATTTGCACATATAGTTACACTAACATTGGTATTTTTTACTGTCACTTATTAGTAGCACTCTTCACAAAAAGTCACTTCAGAAATTCATATTCACTATCTGAAAAATAAGTCACTTTCACTACTGTCTTCATTTCCATTTTTTATGACTGGTTTAACGGGAGTATCCGGAGTATCCATCATAATATCGAGATCCCACATTCTTGATTCCACCTTCTTCTGTCTATACATTTTATCCAGTTGGCCGTTACTTGCACCACTGAGAAGTTTTTCAGCTAACTTAAAGGCTGTACTTTCTCTAGCCACTTTCCCTTTTATTTACGCCCAAATAAGCTCAATTGGGTTCAGTTCGCAGTGATTTGGAGGCTATCGAATTACCTCCATTCCTCTTGCTTTGGGCATTTCATCCACTACATACTTCTTGAAAGCTGGAAAATGTTGCCTTGCCAGTGTCAACAATTCAGCTTTAAGTAGTGAATCATCGTGTTTAATGTTTCTTTCTTACAGCCAGTCTTTAATTTGCCCTTTCCGCCATGCAGTTGTGGGCAGCTGGTCTGTTCTACGAGAATGATAAGAAACATTAACCACCACTATAACAGATCCAGGTTGTAATTTGTCCAGAATTCCTTTGAACCAATCCTCGAAAATGGTGGAATGCATGCATGTCTTCATGGTAATCGCCTGTTTTCTTGGATTCGAAGCTTAAAAGACCGTCATTTACAAAAACCACATTCACTTTTTGATATATTATAAATTAGATTTAGTTAACATTATTGTTTTTTTATGTTATTTCCTATATTAGGATAATTGCGCGCGCCAATGAGCAGCGCATTCCATTAGTTTGCATATCAAACGAAAGCACTATAATACTGATTTTCCAACACTTGCAAATATAATTGTAAGATGTTTTACTGATTTTCCTTGTTGTACCAAGACACAAACAGATGGTTATGACGGGAAGTGCTTCCAGATTCAATTGTGGCCGTTTCCCAAGCAGACTTTTTTTCAAAAACAAAACAGTAACAAAAACACAAAAAGTTTTATTAACAACTTAAAGGGATATTTACTGCAGGCCTGATTCGTAGTTCAGCAAGCCCAAAGAGATGCAGATGTTGACATAGTTGCCTACTCCCTGACCAGAGTGAATTTTGTCATACTGTTACAGATGTTTCTGAGGATACTAATGTCGCTGTATCCAAACCAAACCAGACCATACCAAAACATCCACCATTTATTTAATGAGACCTGGAAAAGGGACCAAGGCAGATAAAGTGACGCAAATTAGTGCATTACAGCAATAATTAGGCCATAACATAAAATCTGCCATTTTATTTTTGCATGCAACACTGGGTTGCCACATTACCTCTTTTCTTTCTTTTGAGGGAGTCAAAGAAACAGCTATTATCTGTATTCAAAAAAGAGGACCAATAGAAATTGGCTTCAATGTACTTATTTTAAAATGGCACGGGGCTAACAAATGACTACCGGTATATTATGTATAATAAAGTAACAAGCAGGCAAAAACAAAAACTACTATGACCAGTCACGGAGCACATTTTAAGAGTTTACTTACCTTCAGGTAAAAAATGAGTTTAAGATAATGTTTTAAAAATAAACTACTTATTTTTCCTTTGGTGCAAGAATGGTTAGGCCGAGATATAGATCCCACCAATTGGAGATGGAAAAAGACAAAGGATAGTTGTTGCCTATTAAAACAACAGGTGATTTTTAGTATGTTAATAAGGATATTATGAGCTATACCACCTATACCTACAAACACATTTGTAGCTTGTTAAAAATTATTTCCTTGCATTTGTCTAGTGGTCCTGTGCTATAAGCTGTAAGTTGCAGATGCAAAGTGGGTTCTCTAACGGTCCCCGACCATTAAATATGACAGTTTAGTTAGAATAAATATGATAAAACAAAATATGAAAGTTTATGAAATATTTAACATTTTTACCAAGAGACAGAAATTATTGCTGTCTCGACACCATCGTATGCATATACAGATTTAATTCATATGTGTATTGACAGATAAGTAGTTTAGATATATGTCAAAATATACTACAACTCAAATTCTATCGAAGACTCGGCAACTCTGTCGCACAACTGAAAATCTGTTGAAGACTTGGCACTCCCAAACAATAAAGATATAAGGATTTTTCATTTGTGCATATATCTTTCGTACGAGCGATTTTTAATGTAAAATTATCGAATTTGTTTCTGTTCTTATTTAATGTTTCTATGTATCCTATGATTTTCCAAGTTCTATTATTTGTCAATTTATATTGTTTATCATACATGAAAATGCTAACTTAATTTTCTTTTATTGAAGAAAACGCTGCCTGAATCACTATCACGTTTAAAGGACTTCTAGATGTTTAGAACAGTGAATTATATAATCTAGCCAGTAAACATTACGAATAACGGGTCAAGATTGCATTCTTGGGTAGCACCACAGATTTATTGATAAAATACAGAAATACGTGTATGGTATTACTCATAATTTCACCAAGTTGCTTAAGACGTACGATTAAAATAATGAAATTATACTAAGAATTAGTTAATAAACTCCATTCATGTAATAAAGCGTCTAAATATATTAATACCGACACCAATAAAGGTAAATTAACAGACACTATGAGAAAAACAGTGTTACCATAAGAAAAAGATGATGAAATTATTCCTGATTCAGATCCTACAATTAGCTTTAAAACACGTGGTTTTCTTACATGGTAAAATGTAAGATTATACAATCGTGATGGTACAAAATTCAGCTATTAACAAAATGAGAACAGAAATAATTTCGTAACAAGTTGGAACGAGGAACTATTTCCCAAAAGTTCCTGCTGAAATAAAAACAGTTTTCTCAATTAATACCATCAGAAAAGCGGAAGGGGATGATTCCTGGAAGTACTGCGTGGTGGTTGAGAAGAGAACTCCAGAATATGCGAGACTCCAGAAAGCCCTGCTTGGAAGCTACGCAACCATCATTTGTTTGCACATAATCAGAAAGGTGAGGGATGCATCATGCAAGAAGTACAGTGAGAAGGTGAAAGGACTAGACTATTGGAAGCCCTGGTGGGAAATCATAGAACTAGACTCTTCTCAATCGACAATGGACGGTTGTTTATTGATTCTCAGTACCCTATGTCGTCGTAAAAGAATATCATAGCAAGATGATACCAATAGCAAATTCCTTATTGCATCAATATGGTTTAAATTCATCAATGTTCATCTCAATCAATAATGAATAGTCTAAGATATTTCTGACAGAAATAAACTTGCATTTGTTGAAGAGCTACACCTCCCAGAACATAATCCTGCAGTTGCCATTCGTTAGCGTTACGTATCCACATATCTGAGGGCTAAACAGTTGGAATATATATCAATGGCGAATAGTCGACAAGGTGCATATAACCATATATCAAAGCGGTGACTGTACAATTCATTTTACATGTATTATATTATTGTAAATGTTTGCATATAGCGTTGCGTTCGGCTCCGTTATCGTACGGAAAGTAGATATCTGTGATATGAAATGCATACCTAGGCTGAAATGGGACATTATTTACCTCTTTGAGTCAGTCCCCAGTCATTACAATATGCTCTAAAATGCACAAATAATACACCTATAGTAATACAAAGAATGATGAGATAACAAAGAATATGGTTTGTCTCATTGTGTCGACCAATGAATGCCAAAGAATGGTATTTACAGGTTCTGCTCACGAGTTTTTCTTTCAATCGTATTTTCCCACGTCTTTTACCGACGTATCACTGCATTTTTTCGATTAAATTTATCCTTACTTCCATCTGTTTACACGGTTAAACCTAAGGAACATACGAAAAAATATATAACTATTAATTAAACTAAACTAAGAAACTATTTAATAAGTCTAGTTGGGATTAATTCATGATATAATGATGGACTCCTTATAGATCTTAGAAGTCATTAGCCATAAACTGGTTTTTCTAAAATATTTAATTGTTTCTTGGACGGATTGGTAAAATATACATAAAATATCACTTCATATCATGACAAATTAGCAGCCTGAATTTGATGCTGGCGAATGTTATCTGCTGAGATTTTTGTGATTATAAGCAGGGATTATAACTCTCAATCATAAGGATCTAGCGTCCAAATTACAGGATTATGCTATTTGAGGTTTATCACTAAATTGAATTATCAAGGTGCTTTCAATTTATTTTCAAACAATTTATTAAATAGTTACTTGTGTACGGTCATGAGAAAAAAAAATAAGAAAAGTCTTATAACACATTATGCTAAAATCTAGTTGTGTACATCTGACTTTAATTTTTGTGACATTGTCAGTTAGTTGTCAAAATTCATTGCAAGTGTTCAGAAACTAATATGCTCCATGTAAGTGACTTAGTTAAATTTGGAGTTATTGCTAAAGCAGAAGATGGATGGTTAATGAGACAAATTGCATTGCGTTATAATATTAACAAAAGTTCGCTGTTTAACATTTAAAAAAAGTAGATATCGAAGGATATCGTGGATGAAGGATATCAACAACAAGATCTTCAATTGGTAAATAATAATAATACTAACAATAATAATATCTCTACCCCTCATTCTAACCGCAATAGTTAGCCCAGAAGTCAGAGACTTGTGCGGGAGAGGGGGCGGTCTATTATTATTTCGCGAGTCCCATGTGCGACCAGGATCGACTTAGGTTCAGCACCATATAAATACTTTCTTAAAGCTGGATATAAAGAAGCTCGACTAGAATTTGTGCTTGAATTTTTAGTGCGTGATGAAAATTTTTGGAACAATGTAATCTTTACAGACGAAAACACTTTCCAGTCAACACACAACGGTCGTATCCGTATTTTCCAACCTCCGAATACTCGATTAGATGAGAAATATATATTTAACAATGACAAAAGTGGTTTTTCGTTAATATCTGGACTTGTATATCGGCATATATGGGATATGGTCCTGGTGTCTTGTGACACATTGACGAACGATTTAATAGCGAAACGAATACTAGGATTTTAGACAATATGATGCTTCTGTATCACAATTATTTCCTAATAATGAATTCATCTTTCAACAAGATAATAATTGTTCCGTTCATACTACTCATACCGTAACTAATTGGTTTCAAGATAACAACATTAATGTTCTTAACCATGTGGAAGACGTATGGGGACTACTCCTAAGAAGTATCAAAAATGAAACAAGGGTAATATCTACAGGGTTCTGTTATGGACAAGATGTTATTTGTATTATATAAATACAGCCTGTCCATTTAGTACTTCTCGCAAATCGGCCGCCGCCTATTGGCGTTCACGAGATTGGCCTTGGGGGATAAAACATTATATTTTCCTAAAAATATGTTTTTTGTGTTATTTTATAAAAATTACTCCTTATTTTATAAAAAATCCCCTGCACTAATTTTGGGGCTCTTAACCGGTAGTACCTCATTGGCATCTAAAAAGTTAATAAAAAATGTTTCATATATTAATCATTTACCTTTGGGTAAATTTAGGCCCACGGCATTACATTCGCCCCACGACTATAAAGGTGAAAAGCAAAAATTCCTAAAATAACTGACGACTAACGTATATATAACATTACACAAAATAAGTTTTAAAATCATAAAACCAATTAATCTAACTAACGAAGTTAGTTTATTTTATAACATGAATCAGTTAAAGGAATGTTCATATAGATATTGGCAAGTGTCGAGCCAGATGTTCTGCCTGGACGAGCTTTTACCAAAAATGCGTTGAATACTACTATCGACCAAGCTATCTAATTTTGAAGCGATAATGTACTGCTACGTACATTGTTTAACTGTATCGAAAAGCGAAAACAGCGACAGAAACGTATCTGATTCTACGAAAAAATGTCCATGTGTTTCAATTTTCAATAGTCAAAGAATTAACGCCAATCTGAAATGATAATGAATCACAGTTCACCGGTATCTATCAACGATGATTAAAAAATATTCAACTAATGACTTTTATCGGTGAATCCAAAATTATGTTAAAAGAATGTTGTTAATCATTTGTTATTCATCTATTGTGTTCGAATACATTTTGACGTCGCATCTGATAGCGACGGTATCCATTGAACATTGAATTTACGTTTTAAGCATCCATATAGGTATAGGTACATGCATACCCTCTATTACTAACATATGCATAGGTATATAGATTACAAGGTAAAATATAAACCTCAGAGTGTACCTAACTCTTAATCGAAAAGAGAAATTTCTGTTTTCAACCTAAACTGATCATTACATGACTATAATACACTTCGCATCAAAGTTAATTCCACATCATAATTAAAATTCCACAGGGTGTTGCAAAGTTCATGAAAAAAACTGTACTTCATTGCAACACCCTGCGTATGCTCAAAATTGAAATTTAAATAAAAAATACTACCATCCTTGATGAAGAAGTAGGTGAAAAAATTCAGAAAACAATTAATCGAAAATGGGTTGACGGTGTGCCAGAAAATTTAGTTTGACTTTTTCGGTTTTTCTAAGTGGTGCGTTCATTTTGCTGCGAAGTGTATTTCAGTGCTAGAAACTTAGGTTGGTACATTCTGACCACCATTCAGTGCAGGAATGAGGGAAACCTGGAAAACCTCATTAGTTAGATCTTGGGGATAAATGACTGAAAATTAATTTTGCATAAGTGCGGGGAATCGATACACGCACGCTGTTCGGTTTTCGAGCAGAGAGCTAGCACGCTAACCGCTCAACCACCGTCCTCAAACGGGGACGGTGTTATTCAACAGGTAGCGCAAATTATTCAAAAAGTAGTACCATATAATAGGCATGATTGCACATAACTGTAGTAGTAGAGTAACTGCTTAGTAAAATTATAAAATATGATTGTATTTATGATCAAAAAGCAAAAATCCTGAAAAATAATTTGGTAGGCTATATTGACTAAATGACAAAATTCGAGAGCCGCCATCTTCAATTTTGATTTTGTCAAAGTTCATGATCAGCTAAAATTATCGGGACACCGATTACGAATTTTTTCTTACCATAAAAGGAAATAATGTGTCTCATACTGGACCGCCATCCTGAATAATCATTTTGACAAAAAACTCGTTTATCAGCGATCAGAAAATTGCCGAGACACCGATTTTGTGTTGATTCGTTATATGTGGAAAAAATAAATGTTCGCCATATTGGAGCCGCCACCTTCAATATTGATTTAGACAAAAAAAATCGTGATCAGAGATCCCAAAATTCCAGAGACAACGATTTTTAGTCGATTCCGGTCATAAATGGTAAAAATCTTGCAATGCCAAATTTCCCGAGATACCAATTTTGAGTAGATTCGGACCATAAATAGCAAAAATGTTCGCCATCCTGAATATTCATTACCCCAAGAACCCTGATGTACAGATTTTGAATCGCTTCTGACCATAAAGGCAGTATTCATTCGCCATTTTGAAAATTCTTCAGTTCTTTGATCATAAATCAGTACTTTGCAGGCGAAACCCGCATTGATATATGAAACGTCTCAAAATGTAATATAGAAAATAAGAAATTAGTCACTAATTTGAAAAAACTGCAATAAACGTAAAATAGAAGAAAAAAGTTCAGTGCCGGATTAAGTGCAATAAATTTTTAATTGCACTTCAATTCATCAATTAATTTTTCTTCCATGTCCACCAAGGCATCATTATTAACTCAGTCAAATGCATAGATATACTCTATCCAACGAGAGAATGGACTTACTTTGCGCATCGGCGACTAAAGAGGAGGGGCTCTGTAACGAGCTACGCAGGACTGTCATTCGATGAAATAAATTGTACTTGTACTTAATAAACCGTACTTGCGACACTACAAATACAAACTGTGAATAGGTAGGCAGTAGTAGGTACTTTATATAATTAGGTACCAGGTAGGTATCGGACCCAGGCGCCGGCCCTGGCTACCTGCTGAGCCAATTAAGACGTTGAGGGCGTTGAACTAATGTTCTAAGGGGCGGAGATCTGACCAAAACAGACGAATTTTCGCTCGAGTGCAAGTCCATTCTCTCGTTGTATATATAGTATGCAATGATAGTATAAAGTTTAGTTATTATTCCTACTATTACCTACGGATTTTTCTCCTGATTTATTAGTGTACGCCTATACTTTCACTTCTGTGACCAGACCAACGAGTCTAATTAAAATATTGATCAGAAAACGTTTGACCACGCCTCCCGTATCCCACTTTTATTCATAAATACCTCTAAACTAACCGGTATTTACTATAAATAAAAAAAAATTACAATATTAAATTAGCTTTTTATGGTGGTGACAGGCCACCGGTTTATGGTGTAATATCGTAATCAGACATTTAATTTAGGGAGTTATCTTATATACAGATTCTGTGACAGAAATGGTTTCTCATATATTTCTTTATAATTAATTACCTACATATATTTTGAATATAATCGCTGTTCTTTAAATCTACACTTATTAACTTCAAAAATATGTCTGTAAACCAAAGAAATATGATTTATATATTTAATAAAAAAATTTTTACACAAAATGTTTTCGTAGGATTTAATAATGTTTCTTGTTCAAATGAAATACCTACAATTCTAAGAAACTGATATTCTTGCTTTGATTTGTCAGTGTATATGTATATTTCTCACAATATATACCTACTGGCGAATAAAATAATTATCATTATAAATGAATCATAATTTTTATCTTAATTTTTAACCATTCATCAGGGCTTGGAAATTGAAATATGAAAGAATCGGTAAAACAGTAAAATTCTTGAAAGCTATATATTATAATCTCTTGTATAATGATGCAAGGCAAAAAAGATCGTATAGATGGGTAAAGAAATCAATATCAAAATTATGGTTAATTTATGGCGTTGTTTCAAAAACATCTAAATTACATGGAAGGCCGCTAGCGTACAGTTTTTGTTTCAAATTGCCCCATACGTACAATAAAAAAGTCCATAGGTGATAAGTTAGGTGACTCAGCAGGCCCCTCAATTGGGCCATATCTTCCAACCCATATTTTCAATTGGACCATATCTTCAAGGTGCTCATTCAACCACTACCTTGTTAGTTTAGACCAATACGTATGTTCAGTATATTGCAAACCTACGGTCTACCTTGGATACATACCCTTAATCCTGAACAAAGACAGCAAATGCACTGGCAGCAAGACGGTTGCCCAGCACATTCAATACGGCTTATAAGGCAATGGTTGAGTGGGCACTTTGGAGACAGATGGGTAGTAAGATGCGGTCCAATTGAATGACTTGCTAGGTCACCTTACGTATCACCTATGGACTTATTTTATGGTGCATTTCGAAGCAAGTAGTGTAGTATAATCTTCCATACAATTTACTTAAATGTTTTGAAACAAAGAATAAGATACGTAATCAGAGAAATTCATAGGCCTACGGTAATCCACAAAGTATACGGCGAATTTATAAGAAGAGCAGAAAAATGTGTAGATGTTGTAGGGAGTTAATTTTATTAATTTATTTTTATATTTATTTGTAATATTTTTTAAATTTAATCAGTTCTGTACCTATACTCGCTTTCGGAAATAATTGAGAGTGACTCGTACCCGCTGTCTTCGTCTCTCACAGTTAAAATCAAATTAAAGTACATTTTTCCACCGTCTTCAAAAAAGGAGGAGGTTCTCAATTCGACTGTATGTTTATTTTTGTTGTATGTTCGTTACCTCGGAACCCCGTCATTTATAAATCAATTTTAAAAATTATTTATTTTATTGGAAAAGGGGTTTTCAAAAGGGGCCCATTTTAGTCTTATTGGCATTGTACCTTGGAATCCGTACCGGGAGAGGAGGATCCGGAAGATGTACCGGGGAACTCACCAGTCGGATTTGTTATTTGTTAAAAATATTTTACATGAGTTTAAACACAAGCAGAATTTTTTGTGAGGAATACTTTTTTCCGTAAAATGACAAATAAAAAAGTTTTCTCTCTTTTTAACCACATCCGTTGACACATTATTTATTTACTACGAATATTTATTTTGATTTTTGATAAATACGGCAAGCTAATTGGAATATAGTTTATTAATAATTGTTTATTTAGGTTAGGTAATTGTTGATGCAATAGTAGGTATTAAAATATACAGTGTAGGCCAAAATATGCAATGAGGCTCAGCCTTAGTTGCTTTATACGTTATTAACTGTTGATAATTCTTAATCAAAGTCAGATTCATCATCATGAGATGCTTCATCTTGAAATACATTCGTCCGCATTTGCTTAATGCCGCCTCTTGAGGAAAAATGTATTGGGTCATGCCGCAGGGGTGTTTTAATTTTCGGGCTCAATATGAGGGTAGTTTTCACAGGGTCATAAATTTAAAGAATTATAAAACCAAGTATTAAGAGAATATTGGAAAAAATTATTTAACCATTTTATTAATGACTTCATTTAGTCATCTTTTACAATATTATGGTTTCGATTTTAAGAAACATGAACTTTGTTATATTCTTTTATATTCTTATTCTTTGTTATATTCTTAATAGCTCATCTTTAAGAGAAATTTAGTTCTAGCTTATTTTCGTGAAGTTTTCTACCTGGGTAGCAAATTAAATACGATAAATCAGATCGTACATAATGAGTAAGTATCGCTTCCCTCGTACAGATGGCGCGGATATTCAATGCATTTATAAAGTGCGCTAGCAAGTTTTTATAATATTCTTTTATGTTCAAATTAGTTTTTGTATGTTTTTAACGTTTTATATGTGTTCTCGATTTTTATAATGGGACGTCTTAAAGGTAAAACACCAAAAATAACAGAAATAAACTCTAAACTGTTTTCTAATGGAATGTGGCGCCAGATATTTGAAAGATGCTAAAACTGTCAAACAACAGTGTTTGAAAACGAGTAAACCAGGGTCTGACATATTTGGACGTTAATAAAATGTGATAACGGGAGATCACATGACCACTAGCGTATGAAGCAACTGAGGCTGAGCCTCATTGTACAATTTGGCCGGCAGTGTATATTTTAGTACCTATTATTATGTCAACTATAAACATAAATAAACAGTTGTTAATAAACTTATTTCCAATTACCTATGTCCTATTACGTTTATCAAAAATCAAAATAACAGAATAAAATAATTGCAATATATCTTGCCGTTCTCATCTCTCCACGTCTCCACAGTCCCGGTCCCCACCAGAACACAGTGCGGCTAAAATATCCGGAATTCTAAATCGCGTCATAAATGCCCATAAATTATACGCTACCTATCGCTATTGTTCCTCCTTCTGCCGTCCACGCCGGGTGGTTAAAATAACACGTGATTTTCGCCGGGCTATGAGGCGCGCTTTGGGATGCTTGACTATGTATTGATTGCATCAGTTTAATTTTTGCCCACGCACGGTTCGCGGTAGTATATTATGTAACGGTTTTAAGGATTTAAGGACAAGGAACTAAACATTGCGAAAATTTTAGAATCATTTTTACAGGACATCTGTCTTACTCAGGGGTGACGTGGAAATGTATTCCTATTTATTATTTGACAGCGGGTTGCAAGCCTGACCTCTTGCAGCTACCACGAGCCGCCACTGTACCTACATAAAATAAATATTTTCAAGTTCACATACCTACATATGTAATTCTAAAAACCTTTCAGTAATTCAATATAAACAATGATAATATGGGTGATGATAATAATAATAATTACCGAACCACTGAACTTATTAATATACTTATACAACACACCGAACACTTAATATACACATATTAATATACAGCGAACACTTTTCGTACCTTTATATATGCGAACACTTTTATGTGGTAAACGGAGATTTTGTCTCATTCAAGTGTTTGTATGGAGGTAGTAACACTGATGACGAACCTCCATATTTAATGGTCGTTTTTTGTGAAGATTTTTTGGCCGCCACAAAGCGAGATCCTCGCGAGAGGGTATTGTTTCATGTTGGGCCTGTGCAACGTGTCTGGCGCACCTTACGCTATCGGGCCGTGATCTCGAGCAAACAGCCGGGGGCTGGGGATCGTCGGACCCCGCCGCGGTATTGAATATTTTTATCAGATTCGCGTATTCTCACGTTCTCTAGCGAGGATGTGCGATAACTCTATAGCTTCGGTTATCTATTGCTGTTTGTTTGCTGAAATTAATTCCAGGCACAGTCGGGAGATCGCTCATTAATCAAGCGGGCAGATGGTGATGGGCCGACTAAAGAGAAGATATATAACCGCTAATGCCGGACCCGTCCGCATCGTGTGCCGCTGATATTAGAAGAATGTGTACACAGGCTGGCTGCATTTACCGCAAATACTGCATGCAGCCAGCGGTGTCACCGTTGGCTCTGCCCGTACGAGGGGATTTATTAATTTCCGGTAATAAGGTTTATCATAATTAACACTGTGTCTAACATGATTATTTTCTTATGTAGTGACTTTGGCTTGGGCCCTAGAAAACGTTAAGTATGGGAAGCGCTTGGGGAAGAAGTAAATCGTAAATCACTTCCATTCAGTCCTCCAGGATCTACGATTTTTTCGAACCGGGGCAGAGACTTGATAGTGGCACCCTCTCTCTCCAGCTGTCTCGAAATCGTTATGGGAATTTGTTGTGCGGTTCGTACGAATTAGTTGTTGCTTTGGTTGAGAGAAAAATATGCCAATCTTTCGGGAAATGATCATCTTTTAACTCTTATTCTTGTATACATTTTTATATAGGGTAACTAATGAATATTAGGCGTTGCGTCATCAATAACTAAATTAATCACATACATTGCAATCAGCTACTGTCTGCGATGCATTCGCACTGTGTTTATGAAACCGTAGTAACGTGTATGTCGAAATAACGAACGACGTCATTACCAGTGATGACGCAACGCCTAACTCACTATACTGTATCCAACGAGAGAATGGACTTGCACTCGAGCGAAAATTCGTCTGTTTTGGTCAGATCTCCGCCCCTTAGAACATTAGTTCAACGCCCTCAATGTCTTAATTGGCTCAGCAGGTAGCCAGGGCCGGCGCCTGGGTCCGATACCTACCTGGTACCTAATTATATAAAGTACCTACTACTGCCTATCTATTCACAGTTTATATTTGTAGTCTCGCAAGTACGGTTATTTTAGTTGTGCTGTTTACGGTCTATTTTAGGAATATTTAGGGTTTATATTACTTTCATAACGCTCATACATTTATAATAAATTTATGTTAAATAAATAAAATGTTTTCATGTTTTCAAAATAAAATTTATTTCACCTACTTACGAATTTATTTCATCGAATGACGGTCCTGCGTAGCTCGTTACAGAGGCCCTCCTCTTTAGTCGCCGATGCGCAAGGCAAGGCCATTCTCTCGTTGGATAGAGTATAGTTACCCTATAGCTACTCATTTCTTAACAAGAACTAGGAGTTAGGTACGTTAAGTTGTCTCGATTTTTTGTAAGGTTGCTGTTTTGCTAAGTTCATATGAACTCAGTGAAACATCGTTTATGAAAAAAAAGTAATTTCCATGTTGCTATTACTACAACGAATTAGCAACACATAAAATGAATAAGTTAGGCCTACTACCGTTATTTAAATTCATTTTTCATGATAGTGATAGATTTTGCTAACTTCATGTGAACTGAGCGAAACATCCTGTTTTTTTTTAAATGAAGAGCAACAATTTCATAATTACGACAATTGATTAGCAACTTTTTAGCAAAAAATTATGAGCTGCTTCAACATTCGATTATTTAAAAGTGTTTCGCTAAATTCACGCACATTAATTACATTTTTATCGAAATCAGAGGTTAAAATACTCAATTTTAGTATTTCGAGAGTATACAAAATTACTCGCCAAGGACTTTATACATTTTGTAACACTGTCCGCTTACATCTCTCGCATTATATTTTTCCCGTAAGCATTACAGTCAGTGAAAGACACTCTTGACATCGTATTGAGAACTTCGAATTCAAACCTGAAATTCCTTCTCAATTCAAACCCCTTCAAAGAGTGAAAGGGGTTTTATATCGTTAAATATACCGCCATGTCTTCAGACGATATTTGCAACCATGGCATGGCGCTTCCAAATTTACAATTTAAAATATATTTTATTTATATTTATTTTATTTAACATATTTGAGCAATTTCATTATTGTTTCACCAAGATGAAATTTCACTTTATACTTAAATTATACCTCGCTTGATGCCACAAGACATTTTTATTTCGGTTAATGTTAAGAAGCCTTTTTTAACAAATCTTTTTCTCGAAAATATCTTGATCAGACACTTGACACTTAACAATTGTTAAGGTAAAATATCTGTAGCAGAGCAGGCTGTTTTCCACGGTTCAGTACTGGTCGAGCCGAGATGTATCAGAATTCGATTGTCATAAAGCATGCCGTGAGCCTCGCTTTCGGGTTTCGTGGGGGTAAGTGAAGTAGGTGATTTTTCAAACACTGACTTTCAAACAAATATTTAATAATACAACTATTTATTTTTGTATAACAATTATTTTGGATCCGTTGATAAATCATTTAATAATTTTACAATGTTTCTTAATCTGTAACCAATGGCCCCAGATGAGGCTTATGAATCTCATTATGTCCTTTGCGGAACGTCGTGGGAAATAAAACCTTACCTAACTTAAAATAGCACAGATAGCTAAAATAGCACATGCTAAATGGCACAGCTAAATCTATTTCATAGTTCCCGTAATAAGCGCAATAATATGAATATTAAAACTTAATAATATATTAATTATGATTTAGAAATATACGTTTTTTCGAAATCGCAGTAAATAACGGGACTACTTTACTTATTATGTAACTTTACTTATTATGTCCATTGTTTTACGATTTTTTCAAGTAGAGTGACAAACGTCAAATTAACACACAACAAACGCTGTACATGCAGTATTTGTGGCATAATTTGGTATCTTTAAAATAAATAATTTTTACTATTTGAAATAAATTACATTAAAGCGTTAAAAAATAGAGTAATTAAAAAAGTATATTTTTTTAATTAAATGATTTCTCGATTTCTAAAAAATACACTCCCCGGCACAAAATTCCGTCATCCTAAAATTTTGCCCAATTTTGATGTTTTATAACTTTTTTATATTTCATCTGATTTTCATAAATTTTTTACCAGTCTGTAGATCAGTTCATTGTGTGTCTTTTTAATTATTGTAATAAGTCATATTTTTCGTCCAGGCAATATTATACAGGGGTAAATCAAAGTGTTGTTTTTTGTCGTAAACTCAAAACACCCTGTGGAAAAATTGAGGCGAATAATTTTGTTTACAAACTGTTTGCTGCCATCTTAGACGTATTGTAAACATTTTGTTTTTTGATTCATCCCATTATCTCATTTCTTCTGCGAGCAGCAAAATTTTAAATGAAACGCTGATTTCAAGCTTATTTTTATTAACAAAAACATCCACTAGGTATATCACAAAGACAAATTTTAATAACGTGTATTCCTCTTCTCGCAGCAATGACAGCTTGCATTCTTCGTGGCATCGAATTAATAAGATTACTTATTCTGTTTTGAGGAATAGCCTGATATTCTTCTGTCAGCGCCAGCCGTAAGTCTTGCAAGGTTAGTGGTTGCACAGGACGGCGACGGAGTGCTCTTTTAAGAACATCCCAAAGATGTTCGATTGGGTTGAGATCCGGGCTACATGCGGGCCAGTCCAATCTTGGAAGTCCAACCTCATCCAGATATTCGCTCATTACCCGTGCAACGTGAGGTCTAGCATTATCATGCATTAATGTAAATTGGTTCCCAATGAAAGGAGCAAATGGAACAACAATTTCTTGGAGGATTTCCTCAATGTAACGGTGGGCGGTTAGTGCTCCATTTTCAACAAATACAAGGTCAGTACGTGCATCGGTAGAAATACCCGCCCAAACCATGACTGAACCACCGTAATATTGCAGTCGCTCAGATATGATGCAGTCTGCATATCTTTCATTTCTACGTCTGTATACCCGTTCACGACCATCCGGCGACCTTAAACAAACCCTGGATTCATCTGTGAATAGTACGTTTCCCCACTGTTCTACAGTCCAGTCAGCATGCGCTCTTGCAAATCTCAGTCGGTGTCGTCGATGCCGAGGAAGCAATTTTGGACATACTGCTGGCCTTCGTGAATGCAATCCTGCTTCTAACAATCTTCTACGTATCGTTCTTTCACTTACACTTACTCGACGTACCATTTGCAAGTCATTTTTTAGATACACAGCAGTAGCTCTTCGATCTCTTAAAGAACTCATAATGACAAAGTAATCTACAGCTTGAGTGGTCATTCTCCTTCTGCCAGAGCCTTGCCGCCTAATAAAGTTTCCCGTCTGTAGATACCTATTCCGAACATCACAAACTGTAGACCGCGCAATTCCCAGAGTACGGGAGACATAACTCTTATTGCGGCCATCCTCTATTAAGGCAACAATTCTACCTACGTCTGCTGTAGTTACCATCATGACAACACACTAAATTAACTGTACTGTCAAATATTCTGTCACAATAACCGCGTATTTAGCCAACGTCGATGTTTTTTAATTAAAAATGATAAAATTAACAGCGTTTCATTTAAAATTTTGCTGCTCGCAGAAGAAATGAGATAATGGGATAAATCAAAAAACAAAATGTTTACAATACGTCTAAGATGGCAGCAAACAGTTTGTAAACAAAATTATTCGCCTCAATTTTTCCACAGGGTGTTTTGAGTTTACGACAAAAAACAACACTTTGATTTACCCCTGTATAATATTGCCTGGACGAAAAATATGACTTATTACAATAATTAAAAAGACACACAATGAACTGATCTACAGACTGGTAAAAAATTTATGAAAATCAGATGAAAAATAAAAAAGTTATAAAACATCAAAATTGGGCAAAATTTTAGGGTGACGGAATTTTGTGCCGGGGAGTGTATAATGTGTACCTAGACATTTTTATGTTCCTCATGGGGTTTATCTGCCGCGACACTACGGGCCTCTGTAAATAAAACACACATTCCTGAAAAAAAGTTCAACTTTAGTACCGTAGGTACTAAGAGCGGCCTCTAGAGGCTCTTGCTCTTCTAAATAATGCTTCTTGGAAAAGGTAACCGCACAGTATTTCTTTAACCCCGGGTAGATATATAATAGTGTTATAATATATGCCCCTCCCATGTTTCGTGCAAATAATTTATGCCATGTATTTTATGGTAATAACTTACATAATAACATTGTAGATATTTAGCCTCATTATATTTTAATTAATACTTCATTTACTACTATTGTTGTATAAGTATGTACCTGTAATTTTCAGTAACTTACTAATAATATTCATCTCTGTTTTTGTCATTGGTATTTCTTTCAACTTGTGACTATTGATGTTATTGAAATATTACATGGAAAAATAATGTGACATTTAACATTTAAATATTTACTTAAAAGAGTATTTATAGTGCTTTCGTTTAATATGCAAACTAATGGAATGCGGTGCTCAGTGGCGTGCAATTATCCTAATTTCTTTCTTTGATTTAAATTTTTTTTTGGCCAAAGAAGAAGAAATTACTAACAAAAATAAATCGTATAATATATTGTGTTTAAAAAGTGAAATAGAAGCACATTAAATTGTGATAAAGAAATTTCAAATGAATTTAACAAATTATTTTCAAGCATGGGCAAAACATTAGCTAATGAAATTTCCAAAAATCCGAATTTTTGAAAAAAAAGAAATACTAGGCGAAATTATTTTGTGTTTGTTCCTACAGATGCTAATGAAATCAAACATGTAATAACATCAGAATTAAAAATTAAAAGAAATCACCTGAAGGGGACAATATTAAGGCTGGAACTCAGAAGCTAATAAGCCAATACATCTTGACACCTTTGGTATACATCTTCAAGCGATGTATGGAAACAGCTGGCGGTCACTGGACAATAGCTTTTAAGGAATCCATTATTGTCTATATCTATAAAAAAGAAGATAAAGAGGACGACAGTAACTATCGACTCATATCTCTTATAACAAATGTAACCAAAGTTTTTGAAAAGATTATAAAAAAGAGACTAAATGCTTATGTTACAAGATATAACGTAATTTCCGAAAACCAATTTGGATTTAAAGAGAATGTGTCGACTGAAGATGCAATAGTAGTTTTAACAACAAAAATCTACTGTACATAAATCAAAACCCTGTCTCTGTACGTTTATTGACTTATCAAAAGCGTTTGATACAGTTAGTCATTTCTTACTTTTACAATCACTTGATGACATTGGTATCAGACGGAATAGTTTAAAAGTGTTTCAAAGTTATCTAACCAACATAGCGTCAAAGTAAATAATGTAATGTGTGATAGACTACCTGTAGATATATACCTGTAGAATATGGAGTGCCACAAGGTACAGTGTTGGGTCCGGTTTTGTTCTCTATCTATACAAATGACCTATTTTCTCTATCCTTGTGCAGACCAGACATTATAGGAATCGCGGATGACACTGCAGTATTTTTAAGCCAATAAAATATACAACTTTCACTAACATTAATGTTTTGTGTTTTTTAATATATAGATTAGTTTTCTTCACTTTTGTTTAATTAATATTATTAAGAATAATTATACTGTGTAGATAGGGGAAATTACACAAATAATAAAATAGTTAATTATAAATATAGTAATTATTACACAAAGTAGTAATATTCGTTTCAACTTTTTCATACTATACGTTTCGTATTTCCACTCTATCCACTATAATAGAAAATACTAAGTCATATGTTTAACAAAATACCCTCTCTGAGGTACGCCACTAAGCAAAGTCTGACTTACAGCGATAAAATTCATCTGAAATTTCTATGACAACCAAAATTCGTTCACATTTGGGTGGCCGCAACTGTACCTACCTGTAATTAATTGATAGATATTAATTCATTAACACGAAATAGTGTGCTGAAAAAAAAAGATATATTTATAACCCAAATAAAAAAATGCCCCCATCTCCCCCGCATCAACATTAGCGTTGATAGTGCCTTCAGTGACCCTCACTAACCACCTGCTAACTGATTCAGTTGCGTCTCGATTTGTACTCGCCTGTCTCGTGCTATTTATCGCCCATCCTCACCCATAGATTTACTACGATTCCCATCCGATTGTCCTGTTTACTTCTCGCTCCCTCGTCCTTATTACCGCCTGTGCATTATCCACGGACTTTTTTGTCGATGGCAGCACCTTTTTGCGGCGGTTTACCGAATATATGTAGTATTTATGCTAATTGAATTAGGTTAGGAAGTTATTATTTAGTATTATATCTAATTATAATTGTTTGTAGAATGTATAATTAATTTCAGTAATTTACGTATGTGATTTATGTAATTGAGTAACTACTACAAAGCCCAGTCAATAAATAAAATAGACCAGTCAGTAAAGACATTAAAAGTCAATTTAATAAGTTAAATCATCGACGGACAAGAAAATTAAAACTCGCCATTTCGTGTTGGTCACAATGGTGAGAGTCATTAGGGATATATCTGATATATTTTTAATTACAAATACATCTAAAAGTTGTGCATTATTTTCAAGTTCATATGTAAATGTTACCGAAGTGAAATGACTATTTAATTTAAAACCGAAGTTTCCTACATCCACAATATTATTGTCAATCCGTTGAGTGAGAAATTATAAAGAGGCGCAACACTTATGGCGAAATGCGTACTTAATCTACAACTTTAAGTAAAATATTCTTAGGTTCAGACAATAAATAAGTCCTTCATATTTGACCTTCCGTTATATTACACCCTAGACCACTAGGGGTTTTTTGGATCCAAGATTGTCCGTCTGTCGAAATTATTGATATAACGACGGTTCAGTTGTTACAAAAGTGTCCATTTGTGACCAAATGGGTAAATAAAACCTTCGGAAACAGTAGGTTATCGAAAGATTGGCAGTTATCGGATCCAAAGAGCTACTGTTACCTGTTGCTAATATATCTCGGATCTAATATTATGCACGCATTCGCCATAAGCGTTGCAACTCTTTATAATTTCTCAATCAACGGTCAAACATGGGAAAAATGTCTTCCACATATTTTAGCAAAATCATAGGAAAATATTCCAATTCATCTTTTGCTTCAGTTTCTAGTCGGCTGATGAAGAGACAAGCAATGAATGGCGATAATTGTTGCCCATTACGGATCCTTCATGTTGCTCAAAGAACTTGTCATTGATACTGAAGCAATTTGGTTTCATGCAAAGTTTTGTGAGGTTTACATATTTTTCTACTACTTCCTAGTTGTTTAATTCCAGTAAATCCCTAAGATAGGCCAAGGTCTGTAGAATTCACCCTCTTGCAATTGGATTATTCTTGACCTTATCAATGAACGTCTTTTGAATATCTTTTACTGAAAGACTACGCTGTGCAATGGGCAATCTTTCAAATTCCTTAGTAAACTATCTTAAATCGGAGATCAAAACGATACTATTGGACGCTCCAACTTACCTGGCTTACGATTTTTGGTATACAATACAATCTAGGAACGGAAGAAATTGGATACATGTAACCTGTCCCTAACAAAAAATGTAGTAATAAGGTTGTTACATGATTTGAAATTTCATCATTCATTCCTGGTAAAGGGTTTCTAGTTTTTTATATGGATAATTACTAATTAGGTTTTCTACCCATTCATAATAGTCCTCTTTATCTAAAACAAATCTTATCTAAAACAATCTTTCTCGCGTCACTTTTTAATAATTTTTCTGTCTTTCCTTGAATGTGACTTTCTATTGTCTCTGTTATTAACTATATTTTTAGAAATTTGATTCTTGCAAACAACCCTCATGAATCCTCTGATGAACTTTGGATGAATCACGTAAATATTGAATTGAACTCTCAATCCCTGCCACGACACCATCTAATATTCCATCAGAAGAAGCTACAGCAAAGTTTAAACCTCTGTTTAGAAAGTCCAGTTCTTGTTTATCAAAATATTGCGATGAGTGATTTTCAATAAGGCTAACAGGAACATTTTTTGGTATTACAGTATAAATATTTTTACGGCGCTTCAGCTATAGTATTCTTACATAATGATACAATACAATATTTAGTATAAGCAGGTTTTCCCATCTTAAGAACCCTCTTTAAATCAATGCATATTATTATACGACAAAATGAACAAAAGCATTTATGATACGACCACATCAGTCAGCAGTCGATAGATGTGAGAACGGTACCTGAGTGAATTAGTACGCATTTTATCAATACATTATTTATTTTCTCGTTGTCTTTGATAGAAAGACAACGAGTTCCTTAACAAAGTATTCTCTTCGGGACACTTTCAAAAATGGAGATTTCTAGAGAAGAAGAGAGTCGACCAAGGCGAAAGAAAGAAGCTTTCGTTATTTTTTTATTAACTCATTGGGGGGAACAGGAAATAGCTACGTCTGTCGAAAACAAAAATTGTATTCATCAATTTCGATCGTTACTATAAATTTGAGGTGTTCGGTGAACTGGTCATTACAAGCGTTGACGATACTTTAACATGTTCAGATGACGAAGAAGCCGATACAAAAATTGTTCACCATGTTTGTCATATTGATTATGAATCGAACGTATCAATTAAATGTTCAGATACTGACATACTCGTCATTCTACTGGCCACCATGAGCAAATTAAAAAGCAACCTAGATTGACCTTAACCTTTGGATTGAAGTTAGAATTGTTAACAACCACAGAAACATTAATATCATACAAATGTTTAAGAAAATGGGGGAATCTCTTTGTAATGCGCTTCCTGCTTGTCACGCTTCTACTGGTTGCGACTTTAATCCGGCTTTCTTTTGAAAAGGAAAATTCATCGAACACGTTGCAAGATGCATTAAAACATTTGATACAAATTCACGATGGCAATTTCATTTGAATTTCTGAAGATATTAAGAAATTTGTTTGTCAATTATATGGCTTGAAAAATACTTATGATGTAAATCAGGCTCGCTTTATACTTTTCAATAAGACTTACACATTCACCGACGACACATTCAAAATTGCCACGAAAAACGTCGATGGTTCCAATTTACCGCCATGTAAGACGGAATTGACAAAACAAATACAAAGGGATCCGTATATATCGAACATTTGGAGTCAATCAAGCTGATGAAATAGTGCACACAGCAATGAATCCAGAGGAAAACGGTCGGCAGTTGATCGATAGCCGATGATGTGATTTCAGTTGGTACGAAGCCGATCAGCTACCTAATTTCACTTCTGACGTTTTGATTCAACCGGATTATGCATCTGCATGTAATTTTTCCCAATCGACTCGAACCGCAGCAATTAGTTGATGCGTTAAAAAATTTGTCGCAATTGATTAATTCCCGTTATTGAAGAAATATAGTCATTTTTCTGCAGAAAGATAGCAGGGTACCCTCTGAATCGCTAAATTATCAGATGAATCAAATGAGTTTAACAACATTTTTTGGTCAAGATCCCATTGCTCTGCAATTCAGAATTGCAGAGAAGACGAATCGAATTTTTCGTTCTGCTAACTTTAGGGACATCGTTTCATAGGCTTGGTTTTAGTTACCCAGCATTATCATATCAACATTTTCAAGCCCTCGTTTTTTCAAAATAATATCTTTCGCCGTTGTCTCATTGCAACTAATCATAAAATTTTATTTTTTGTCATGAAAAATGGCAAAAACAGTAAATTATCGTCCTCTTGATCACGGGCAACGAGTTTCTGTAGTCACGGGGTATATTTTATCACTGATTTTTATTTTCCCCCCAAATGTAGAACAACACAAACAATCGCACATCGAAACCTTCAGCGAATTATCGCACAAGGTGTAGACGCATGTCCGTTCACGCAAGTGTGCGAGACCGTGAAGGATTATAGTCCTTTGATGTGTGTTAATAAACCGGAAGCTTTCCGTTTTAAAGTATTCGCTGTCATTAACAAACACAAAGTTTTTTATCCATTATGCACATTCACATGCGGTAATGTATCCCTTAGTTCGGCTTCACTCTCGGGTCTAATTCCAGAACCCAGCAATTTTTTTCTACCTCTATGGCGTATTCTATTATAAAGTCCGCTATAAAGCATCGAAATAAATTTATATTGATCCTGTTTTATCGTTCTTTTTGTGGCTGCCCCGATTTATATTTCGTAATTATCTCTCCTTGATATCAGAAATATAAATCCCAAGGATTATATTATAATTCCGAGGCTTTAGAAGTTCAGTGGAAAAAACTACCGGGCATCCTTATCACCTAGCGATCGAATATCCCCATTAAAGAAAACACATTTTTAGTGATAAACATTGCATTGGTAAACAATGGGTCATAATGACACAGACTGATGCATTCTCAGATAAAAATCACGAGTTGGGAGCCTTGAAAATGCCACCTGAGATATTATACCTGAGCGCAAGAAAAAGTTTAAAAAGGAATTATGTTAAGATGGTTTCCAGCGCGGATATACAGAGGCAATAAACACACCACAATTTATCTGTATCTAGAGGAAGTCCTAATCACTGGAATTTATCAAATGTTGAACTTTAGAGTATCCGGCATTGCTCAAAAATAATATATCTATGACGAAGCTTTACGATAGTAGCTCGTGTAATCGTGAGCGATTTGAAAGCGAGATATTAATAGTTGATTTAATATACTAAAAATATCCTACTTTCTGACCTTTGTGTGGAGTATGATGCTTTTCTATTCTATTCCGCATTCATTCACAGCTGTGACATGTGTCAAAGTTTTGCGATAATCCACTTTAAAGTCATTATGAAACCTCACCCCTTATATTTATGGTATTTGCCAATACGGGTACTCGTTGGCAAGTATTTAGGGCGGTACCTTTTAATTTATCGTCTTCGCCTTCGTATTTTGATGCATTTATACGGTCTTAGTTGGCTCTTACTACGTAGGGGATACTGGGGCAAGTTGCATCACTTAATTTTTTTAAGCTATATGGAATAAAAATCTAATATATGTAAAGATGTGTATATTGATCTTGAAGGAATATAAATTCGAAGATAAGGAATTTAAAAAACTGAACACTAGAAAATACAAAAAAAATTATGCTTATGGATATTGCAATACTTATTCAGAAGCACTATGAGCACTGTTACAATTTATGTGTATGTGTAGCGGGTCTTTGTTGCACTGATCCGATGTCTATCTATTTTGCAAAGTCGATATTGCATCCATTCACTATTCATATTTTTATATTTTTGTTGACGCACCAGGCATATTGTTTCATCATTTTCATCAGATGAACTCTCTTGTATCTTCTCTTCTTGACAGATTATCTTTCTTAAAAGATCTTTCTGAAGCGTGTCGTCGTTATCGTAGTTTTTCGTCTTTTAGGAAAGGGTCTTAACAATTCAGGGATGATTTGCTTGCAAGTGCTTTCTAGAGATTAGTCTGCATTAAGGTCGTCACCTTCCAGTGAGTTATTTAGGGCCACTTCCAGATCACTGGGTGATTCTACCTGAAGATCAGTTACAAGTATTCCAGTTTTTCACCAGATTGATTTGGTCGATCCGTAACAAATGCCGACGCAGGGATACTATCATCAGGATTTACCTCAGGATTAAATGGTGAAATTCCAGCTGATAAAAATCCAGAAACTAGTCTTTAAGTCTGCTTCACTAATAATTTTAAAACGCATACGTTTTGTTACTAATTATTCAAAATGTTTCATTTTGCTGTCCATAACATAATGAATTTACATATTGCGTTGAAAACTATCATTGTTTTAACAGGTTTTTAGCAGAAATCAGTTAAACTATTAAAACAGTGATAATTGTGAATGTTTAAAATTTATTGTTAGTACAAAGAAAAATTATATTTAAATTTACCGCCTTTAATAGTCAGCGACATCTATTGCGTAGTATTAGAGTTATTCTAGTTAAGTTGTTTACCATAGAGAGGGAGTGTTTGTTACTTTATAACTTGCATCTGGTTGAACATACCAAATAATAGGTGGCGCTACGAGAGCTCGTGCTGCCAATCGAAAGCATTGGAACGAACTTTCTTATTTAACACAGCCGTGTAACCTTGACTGTCCTTGAGTAATACCACTTCACAATCTGAACTTTTTCGGCTGTCTCGAAAGACATTTTAAAGGTTTATAATGCAGGTGAGATAACTCGCAAAACACTGGTTGCTGCTCTTGGCGGACAGAGGGCTCGTAGACGATAGGTGAGCACTTGCGGATTACATATAGTTTATATCCATTGGAATCTGTCAATTCCCCTGGTTGTCCATATGATATCACCATAATAATGAAGTTATAATAACCTATTAGCAATTATTGACTTTTTATTTTCCTAATTATGTTATGTTATCAGAGTAATAATAAAGTAATAATCAATTACAATGGGAATTATATCTACGAAGATGGACTCGTATTTAAGATAGGATAAACGAATAGAGAAAATTATGAAATATGACGACAAATATTTGTAGCCATGTAAATGTGGGTCGATAAGTACAATAAATAACACGTATTACACATATTCACATATTTCAAAGTTTTCATGTTTCCAATATTATATGAAAATAAATGCACATGAACTTATTTATCTAAATCAGTCGTTATATAAGTACAGGTGTGTTTTATTTAGCATGAAATGTTTGCCGTACGTGCAGAGTACCCAGTGGCGCAACATATATGCAATGCATGTTTAATTTGTAGTTTTGTCCTGATAGGATCCCCACTTATTGGTGGAAGAAATTAATTCAGATCCACCACCAGGATTTTTCCCGGCTGGCGGAATGCAGATTCCGGCCTAGTTTGTCGAAGGGCGAACAGTGCTCAACTAAAAGAACGGAGATTTGTCTGACCCAATAAACTACAGACCAATAACCTGTCTGAACGCGTGTTGCAAGATGTTTACACGCGGATCTTGAACATGCGTGTACTCATGGCAGTTGACGGGGTCTACCAACAGATATACGAGCAGAGAGGTTCTAAGAGAGGCGTAGCTGGCTGCAAGGAGAACTTGCTAATCGACAGATGTATCACGCAGGACTCTAGGCAGTACAAGCGAAACCTTTCTATGGCCTGGATCGACTACCGCAATTGACACAACATCACATGAGCTAATAATTCACTTGCTCCAATGCCTTGCGGTGCCAGATCCGATAGTGAGATACATAGAACAACGCTCTGGAGAACCCGATTCCCCATTACATTGGGTGATAGCAGGGCCAAACGCAGCCGGTTATCTTTAGGAGGGCTGTATTCCAGGGGAATTCCCTTATTCCTCTTCTTTTCTGCATCTCACTCATGCCGTTATCTGCTGCACTTAGAAGAACCCATGGAAACCAAGAGAGGACGATGCGGGGACTACGAAGATGATGCGCAGCTGGTGCATAGTCACATTCAGGAGGTAAATATTACAAAAGACACTCTCCGCGGTAAGTATCGTCACCCACTGCGACAGATCTGGTCCTCAAAGCTGTCGGAGATCAGCAAGGTGTCGCCGACAATTATGCTTGCCGTTCCGGTTCTACTCTACTCCTTTGGAGTAATCAAATGGACACGGAAAGAGCTGCAGCAACTCGACGTAGGTACTCGCAAAATGATGCATCTCTGTCGGAATTTGCATCCGGGATCGTCCGTTCCGCGGTTATATCTCCCGCGACAACAGGGAGGCCGTGGAATCTTGAGACTCAAACTCCTCACCGAGTTGGACCCTGCTCGGTTGAAAGCCCACCTTCCTGCGAGCTGCTGGACAATACACTTCGTTTTTAGCAGCACAGAGATAAGCCATTGCACTGAGTCTAGGTACTGTAGATATATAGAAGACTTAGGCTTATCTCAAAAGCTGACCTTTTTGAAGCTTTTTGAGGTCAGCTGGGCTGAAGTCAGAGACTGAAGGTTTTATATTAGCTTGCCAAGATGGTGTACTGAACACCCTGGTCTATCGAAGCCGCGTGAAGAGTGAGTTCCAGAGGTTAGCTCCAGATCATATCATCAGGCCCTAGAGACGATTACGCATTTGCTGTCAGCTGGTACACCATATACGGTCTCTCCCTATGTCCACTACATAACGCGGTATTACGAGTGCTATATTACCACCTACGGCACTCGTATGGTATATATCACCGGTGTTGCCCTATGCTCCGGGGGATATTGAGTCCGTTTTGGGGAATGAGAAGTCCCGGTTATACTGAAACTATTCATTCCTCACCGTCAGGCGGATACAAGCCAATAAGCTGGACATAGTTCTCCTCGACCACCAACTCAGGACGATGTTCGTTATAGAATTTTCGGCTCCGGCCGAAAAGAACATTGTCTTCAAAGGGGGGCGAAACGAACAAAATATCGAGATTTACTCTCCGAACTCCGTAGGCTGTACCCGGGTTATTCTGTTAAAATAGTGGTTCCTATTACTCGCTCTCTCGAAGGTATGCGACAATAATAGTTTTATTAACGTATTTATAGCATATTTTAGCTTTCAAAAGCCTATTTTTTCATTCATAGAATAAAATAGCAATGAAGCAGTCCAATTACAGCAAAATTCCAGAATATAATTAATTCACCAATATAAATCTTTATTTTGTAACTAATATTACTTCACGGGTACGGAGATAAAAATAAATAATTTTTTATAAAAATTTATATTTATTTTTTTCTACCTAGAGCTACTTTTTGGGGAAAAATTTACTCTAAGAATGGTATGTAGACTGTATGTTTAGACTGACAAAATTTACTTTCAGGATTGTCGCAAACTATGCGACAAATGTCTTCCAACGCATAGCACTTCATAGTTTGATAAACAATATGAAGGACAAATAGGTACCCAGGCCGATTGCCGAGTGTCCAATTGGAAGTTTTTAATTTTTGCCCTCCTGAAAAAATATACTGCAAATGCAATAGAATATTTTAAAATGTTCTACGTTGTTCTAAAATGATATCCACTACAAGTGCGTCAAATATTGCGCACTTATATAAGTCCCATTTTACAACTAACACCCTTAGAAATCAAAAGATACAACCAAAATCTCTCTCCTCCTCTTTCTCATATTCATCTCTCGTAGAAAGTTCTGTAAACACGTCTCCAGTAAACGACTTATATAAAAAACATTTTAAGATAACTAAGAAATACTAATATACTAGCGCAGTCGGACCTAAGGTGCGTACATTGCCAAGTATTTGAGCATATTAGAACTTACTACTGCTATTCTAAATTCGTTACTATGGTGAACTGGAGTTGATTACTCGCAATATTAGTAACCAAATCGACTACGATCGTCCGTCGACAATTTCCATAAGATGCCTAGAATGAACAAAAAATCATAGTGTTTTTTACGCATTGGAAAATCTTTTTTCTGCATAAATAAACACTACAGTACAAATAATTCGCGCTCACTAAGGCGTGCAGTAATATATTTAATTTACCAGTTTAGTGTCTTGTTACCGCACTGCCTTTGGTAAAACCGCTCTCCGTATTTGAATATTAGTACGTTGTAAACTAGGTGTAAAAAAATGAAAAGTTGCGTGCCGGCCATACAAATTAACATAAATTTGATAAGCGATACGCGATAGTGTCCATAAGCATATCGCAATCTAAATAAATATCTGCTTTTCCGAGGCGTATATATACGGATAAAAGTAAAATGGACGACGAGTCTGGCCTGGGAGATATGATTTGATAGTAGCAAGGCCAAGTCTGGTATTTAATCTTTCGCTTTAATGGTATAAATTATTCACTTTGATAAGTAAATAGGTAAAACTCATTTCATAATCGCATCTCCTGCGATAGCGCGTATACAGGTTGTTCACTTGGGAACAAAACGGGCTTTTTATGGCCAAGCAGCTGATACGGACGGTGGAATTATGAATATTTATAATTAATTATAGCGTCACTCTTTATTAATAATTAATTTTTTGTTTGCTCTGCTAAGTGTTAATTAAAACAAATGATGCAAACGTATTGTTGGGCATATTTCAGAGATTTGAAATGTTAATTAGGCCGTTTGATCATTAACTAATCTCATACCCTAATTGGTACAACGGGGGGCAAACATTCGTACCTCAAAAATTCCGGTCTGTCAGTGTTAGGTTTATAATAATCATTATAATATTTGTCCGTTACATATTATGTACCGGGGGGTTCATTAACAGAGGACGTCGGCCGTATCTCAAGAACTATATGACATAGAACGTTGGGGAAAAATATATAACAAAAGTGGAAGAGGGAAATCGCTGGAACTTATAATCAAGTTTATAAGATTACCGCTAGAGAGCGTTACAGTAAAGTTAAATTAGAAAAATGAAATCTCTTTAATTTGCATACCGGTATACTGAAAATATGTTCTTGGTAATGTTCGTAAAATTTTGATTAACATTGGTCTTAAAATGTTTTTCATAGCTCTGAAAATTAAGTGGTGGGGGGAAGGTAAACCTTTGTAAAGAAAAATTGCGTTTACCCCGGTTTGGCAGAATCAAACAAATTTGGTTTCATTGGTTTCATTGCATCTTGTATTCTAAAAGCCATATCTTCCCTTGTCGTTGGTCGTTCGTGAAACATTAAATCTTTCACCTTACCCCAAATATAAAAATCCTGACAGGATTTTACTAAGATCAGGTGACCTAGCGGGCCAAGGCCAAGTAAGCTGCCTCTTCCAATCCACTTGGAGAAAATGTTGTGTCCAGATCATCTGGGTATTCATTAGAAATGGTTCATGAACAAATCTTGAATGGATTCATCAGGCCAGTTGAAAACCAATCTTAAATGGTTTTTATCAATTGCCTACAATGCAATACATATAAATAATTGATAAGTAAATTATTCTGGCTTTATTCTTACTTATTTTCACCGTTTCTGACCACTACGAGTAATCGGTATAAATTCTTAAATACTTTTTTAATGTAAACATATATTTTTATCAATTTTTCCGGTTAGAAATAAGATATCGACTTGCGGTTTTCATTGGTTTCTTGCAATTTTGTCTCTATATGACTAGGTGAGAATAAATATATGTTTCCCTTTGAAATTTCGGTGAAAAAACGGAAAATTTGTTTGTATTTCAAAAAACGCCACCGAGCTTCCACGACAACAATCAAATTGGCACATTCTATTCTAGCATAAAGTAAAAAATGCTCTTTCCATTGAAACCAAATTCTTTTGATTCTGTTATGTTAAACCGGGGTAATTGCAATTTTTCTTTATAATTGTTTACCTTCCCCCTATCACTTAATTTTCAGAGCTATGAAAAACATTTTAATACAGAAGTTATTCAACATTGCCACGGAGAAGAACACCGTCCTCTAGCGGTCATCTTACAAACTTGAAAATAATTTCCAGCGATTTCTCTGGTCCCCTTTTGTTATATATTTTTTCCCCCAAGGACTCAAGGTAAACTAGATGAACACACAGGTAGTCGTCTTCAGTAGAAAAGGAGACCCCTCAAAGGTCAAAATAAATATTAATAAAATAAGCATCAAAGTATAACGTGTTTAAAATATCTGGGGGTAAACATTGATAGACATTTCAAGTTCAGCTAGTAAATATACAGTGAAATTAATAAAGCAAAGGGTACAGTCAAAAAACAATTTTCACTAATACTAAACGTGAAAATAAAAATCTCAAGTACTATATAAAACATACATCCGCCCAGTAATGACATATGCATCCACAATGTGGTATCCTTTTTCGACTGCCACACAGAGGAAGAGGATACAGGTTGAACAGAATAAATGGCTAAGAGTAGCAGCGAAAGTCAAACAGCAAGAACTGAAACGAAACATTGCATACAGAAACCGGAACTCCAACAATAGATAGCTTTATTGAACACAAAATCATACCCAAGTTCATCAACAGTTTAACACATCACACGAACTCTACTATAAACACAGCAATGATACCTCGATTTAGACTCCCTCCCAAGTATCCATCCTTCAATAATATTTACACCCCAGAGCGTCCCATTCTCCATAACACTAACAACAATAGATCGAAAAACAAAAACGCCAAAATAATATATAAAAATCACATTTAAAAAGAATAATGAAGATACACACAAAAACAATACAAAGAATGCATAAAAAAACAGAACAATAAAATAACCAATAACAATAAAGGCATGAACAATACAGCACGAATAAACCAAAAATTAACAAAAAACTAAAAACTAACATAGACAAAAGGAACATATAACCAACGCTTTTTAGCTCAAGCTTTTGTTAATTAACAATAAACATAACGTACCAATAGTACCCGCAATCCCTTACCTAAGCTCCAAGTCATAGTAGAAAAAAATCAGTCGAAAAGCATCCAGAACAACGGACAGTCATGAACATGCGCAATATTACATCAAAATCCGGAAAAGATACTTCGTGAGAAATAGATGCCATAGCATTCACTAAAATCACTCGCTGTATTCTTGGAACAGAAGCAAAAAAGAGTAACTGGAACATTTTACTGATAGTACATATTTTCGGTATTTTTAGTGAAGTGCTTAAAGAACTACAAGGTACAGTCTTTATTTTTTTATTATTCGTTCTACTTATATTACTTCTACTTATACTTATTCTTATATATGTTCTACGGCTAACCCTAGTAGCTGGAATAAAGATTTCCGTATGCAAATTACGTCGATTTGTTTCGACTTCTGTTGTGGCTCGACTTTGAAATAGGCTTCTGGTCACATCTGATTTCATCGCATGCGTTGGATGAGCCGTGGACATATATATGCCACGAGTATACATTTATATTTTTGGTATATTATTACCGTATTATTTTTTATTAAATTAAATGATTATTTAATATAATATTGTATATTATACTGCCGTGTAGATTCTGGAAGCAAAAATATAAAATGTTCGCGAACAGCGAAGAACTTAAAAATGATACGATCAATCGGCTAAGAGAGTTTTGTTAGCGACGCGCGGCTTATTTATGCGTTTTTCCTACCCGAAACCAACGGTGTCATCACGTGGTGTCAGTATCGCAGCACATGGTATGTAGGTAGCTCGCGGTAGATATCTACGAATTCGCGCGGTTTATTTTAAATTTTTGAAATATAACGGAACGAAATTTATTTACGTTACAGATTACGTTAGATTTTTTTCAGGGTCGATGAGTGGAGCGTCAAATATGAAAGTTACAAAAAAAGTTAAACAAAGCTGTTGAGAATCTTAGCAAGTACAAACTGAAAAAAAATAATAATAAAAATAATAATCGTATGATTTTTTTGTTGGAGACGGGAGACGGGGACCTCCATCCACCCTGAAAAAATCAGCTCATTCGCAGTTATTTTTTTTACATTAAATCTACTGGCCTATCTAGGTCACGATTTTAATATTGACTTATCCATATTAGATAAAAAAAAACAATGCAATACAACAAAATACGTGATATACTACTCCATACATGGTAGCATCGTTTTGTGAGTGATTACTTTCACGCGTATGTAAGCCTAACCCAGTTCCCTATTTATTTATATTAATCTGCTACATCGCAGTAGGTACATTTATTACCGATTTGTTGTTCAGTCAGGCATGTAAGGTTTGGTTCTGGCCTTTATCATATTTTTGTATGAAATACTTCCTCGACAACGCGGGAACTATTGCAGTTAAAAAACTTTCAGAAAAGTGCACTAAACATTGACTGACCATAGTCTGCACTTTTCCCGATTCCATCCGAGGCGGCCATTCTTAATATTATCGCACTCAAACCCGTCCAGATCTCCTCGGCATCGCATCACTTTCTTTGAAGACGTCCAGCAGATGCACACTGCACAGTACATGCATTATTCAGTGATTTCGTTTATAAGATGTGGAGGCAAACGCTTAGAATGCATGTTTGTCTTAGTGCATGTGAAAGTTAGTCACGCCTTAACACCTATTTTGCACCGAGAATCGCAAAAGGCAAAACGACTATCGATACACAGTATACATAATACACACCCACCTTGACTCTATGATCCGAACTGATTGTCTAACCATAGCCGACAAATAAACTCGGCAGATTTATGTGATCTCTTAATCTGATGACAATGAATGCGGATTATGTTTATAAGTGTTAGAAGGTATTAATAACTAAGTGTCAGGGCGGGGAAATGTAAAGAGTTAATGTCGGTAATGTATAAATTGGCTATGTATGTATGTGGACAATCAGGTCATGAGACACATAATCATGAACACACATAAGATCTTTTAAGATTTAAGGGTTTCCCTTCATAGTTTCAGCGGTTGCGATACAACCTCAGCCATTTCAGGAAGGGCAAAGCTTTGTTTGTCCAGCTTTTTGGACAAAATCTAATTACAAGGGAAATAGCAGCCATCTTCTATGACCCAACATTAACTCAGCGAGACGCTATAGCAGAATCAGGACGAAAGCTGTTTTTGACAGTATACCGTGCGCATCTACCAAAACGTCAGCGGAATATCACTCGTTTAAAGTTTACCACCAAGTACAAGAGTGACTTGGGAATCAACTGCCTCCTGAAATGTGAGGTTGGAAGTGAGTCGATGGAAACCTGGAGCCAATCACAATCTTGGATCCTTCCACACCTGACACCGTGTTACATTCTATTTTTTGGCGCTGCAAGAGTGATTGTACCGGGAACCGGGGATTGTACCTAATAAAAATAGTCCGCCATCTTGGGCAGTCCGCCATATTAGATTTCGAATGACGTCACTTAGCTAACCATGCATTGTCATCCAAACTAAACATGTGTACAAAATTTCAGCTCCATCGATTGAGGATAACTGCTTTAAAATTCGTTTGCAAGATTTGACCCGAACAAACATACATACATATATACATACATACATCGCAAGTTATATAAAAGCTTGTAAAAAGGTAGTTCGTCATGCGTCAAGTAGTTAGAATCGGAGACTCATATTCATCTTCAGCTTTTTTATTAACTGGTGTTCCACAGGGGACCAGTCTAGGTCCTTTATTATATTGATTTTGACAAAAAAAATCATGATCAGTGGTCCTAAAATTCCCAAGACATCGATTTTGAGTCGATTCCGATCATAATTTCCAAAAATATCCGCCATCTTGACTATTTATTTAGACAAAAAATTCTTGACCCCAAAGTTCCGAGACACCGATCTCAAGTCGATTCCGTCCATAAATGCTAAAAATGTCCGCCATCTTGAATATTGATTTATCTGTATTGTATTTTTCGCTTCTTCAATAAAGGCGCTTATTATTATTATTATTATCTAATTTTCAAATAATTTATGAATATTACGAAGCAATAAAGATAAAAATATCTGATAACATACCCTAAACTTATATATCCGGAGACTGTGGATGTGTGCATTATTTTATGAACACGCTAAATCGCTGAAAATATTAACGGAGGGGTTGGAACTCTCTGATTTATTCGTCTGTTTCTATTTACTGTATGTGGGCAGGTATAATGACAAATGTAGTGTTGACAGCGAACGGGAAATGTCATAAAATGCAGAGAGTGTTCGTATGAAAAGCCACCATTAATCTTGTCGCCACTAGCGCCGCGGCAACTCAACGGGGCCGCTGCGAACTATTCGTGCGGACTGTATATCGAGTACGACTTATGACAGAGTGACTTGTGCTAATATAAGGTAATGAACCTTGGTCGGCCCTTCTATCATGCCGGTACCGGCACCGGAGATTTATTATCGCATCTAAACGACAAAAATATGTTCATTTATCGGGAAATTGTAAATCTTGCTGCCTTCATAATGTGGATGAAATATGTGAAAATATTATGAATAGATTAGCTTGTGAATGTGTTTATGTTCGTTTGCTTCGCTGATGTTCATTTACATCATCTGACAGGGAGGCAGAAATGTTTTGCTTGATATGTCATTCGAATGTGTCCACAGATGATGTTATTTAAAAAAATCTAAAAATCACGGCGTTTATTGAAATTGTATGATCCAGTGCAAAACCAAGTAATAGTTCTCTATAATTATTCTATTCTTTTATAGCTTACTTTTTTTTAAATTCAAAATTCATTTATTTTGTCGAAGGACAATTACGAATTGTATAACAATAGTCAGTAGTGGAGAAATACTATGGAATCTAAAAAATAAAACAAAAGTACAATAAATACTACTTAATCTAAGCAAAAAACTCAGACAAAGAATAAAAACATTTATTGATTAAAAATAATTTTAGTTTCGTCTTAAGCTGATAAAAATTAATATAATTTTGTTTTAAAATTATCAGACAAATCATTACAAACTTTCAGTTCTAAATAATTTGGTGATTTATTAGTGACTAACAATTTATAAAATGGTACACGAATATCATTGAATAGTATTTTATAGATTAGATATACTGTGTATATCTTTATTAAGATACAACTTATTTCTATGTTTTAAAACGGACATAAACATTTGAATTATAAATAAAGAAGTTATAAGTAAAGAATGTAAGAACTTTGAAAACTACAAAAGCGTTTCTGCAGGTGTGCAAACTAGGCTCGCTATATAGCGCAGAACACGTTTTTGAAAAATAAAAACGGCATATGATAAGGTGGAATCACCCCAGAAACAGACCCCACGTCGTAGTCGTGACTCTACCTGTGCATAATAAAGGTTTATTAACTGCTGTTTTGTTAAAATCTCTTTCATATTTCAAAATCAAAAATTTATTGAGCTCAGTGTAGAAACAAAATAATTGCAGTGGACTCCGATTGAGACATTTGTCTAAATGGATTCCTAAAAAACCAACACTATCTGGACTATCTGGCACTAGCCACTTCAATGGAGGACCCCGTATGCGGTAATAATAAAGTTTATCGAGTAAAATATTATGATTTACGTAGTCAAATGCCCTACTAAGGCCACAAAAAGCCTCAACAGAGCATTCGCCTACCTCAATACGTCTAATGACTTTACTAAAAAAAATAATTCGTAGCAGCAATGGTAGACTTTCCAGAACGAAAACCATGGTGACTAGGTACTTGAGAAAATGTTAAATTTATATAAGAATATTTTCTTTTACATAAATAGTACATATCATAAATTGTATTCAATCAAGTGTTTTCTTCGTCGGTATAGCATAGAAATAAAATTAGGGATATCCCACTACGTCGCGTCGGCGTGTCGCTTTATTTTAAAGCTTCTTCACGACTACATAGTGCTTATTGTCAATACATAAATAAGATATAGTAGAGTATGTCTTATTTATTTATTGACAATAAGCACTATGTGCCTAGTGTTAGTTAATGATTTTAATATAAAATATAATTAAAAAATATTTTTACAGTATTCACAACTTAATGTATTTAATGTTTTTAACATAACATAGATGTTTTAAAAAAAAATGTTTTAAATGTTTTCAAATTGTTTATACATACTGTCGGTATGTTATTTTTATAGACGATCTTAAAATATAGTTTAAATCGTTTATTTATATATACATATTATAATAATATGTTCTTTTGTAGTCCTGAAGAAGCTTTTGAAATACAGCTTTTGAAATATAGTCGACGTAGTGGGAAATCCCTTATTTTATTACTTTCCTATACCGACGAAGAAAACACTTTATTGTATAAGAATACTGTCAAAAGTACCCGTACTATGGAAATTTATACATGCTTGAGTTGAACCTTTGTGATTTATCCTAGGCTAGTGCGTTTCAAACAATCGGCCGAGCTCTCATATTACCTATGGCATCAGTTTGCTGATACAAATTTAATCTGTATACTTTTTACGTAGTATAATAAAAGCCCTATGGAATAATTTGTAACTATTTATTTTTATGGAAATATGTGATTTAGTTGATCGCTAAAATTGTACAAAATACTATGTATTATAGTGTTTTCATTTGATATACAAAGTAGAGCAAAACATTGTGCGGCATTTTACAATGAAAACCCGTACCAATTACTACAGAAGCGGTAAATCACATCACTATGCAATACAGAAGGACATTTAGTGTAAAATTGTATATCACCACAATTCATTGTGAATAGAAATAGGGTCTCCAGTCCGCGGCTTAACATATCGATCGCTATCCCTCTTCAACTCGTATAAACCCCATTTCCCTTCTCGCTCACTTAGAAGACACCTGCATGAACAAGCCGTCGATTTACTGGCTTTACTGATCAGTGGCGTATCATCATGCGCAACCAAGGTGAAGTGACTTCAAAGGATGTCTTATTATGTCGTATTCATATATGTGCAAAACTTTAAGCCAAAAAAATATATAGTTTTCAATGTATTTAAAGCTCAATTTAACCAATAACAATTTAAAATAAAAGAAATAAATTAAATTGCTATTGCCCAGCAATGACCACGGGGAGGTAAGAGCACCTCTTGCCAGGATAGAACGTGATTCGGTTACTTATTATTCGTATAGGTAAGACTGTTAGTAAAATTTATAACAAATTAACTCACAAATTTGTGGGATATGTTATTATTTGCACATATAGTTACACTCACATTGGTATTTTTCAATGTTACTTATTAGTAGCACTCTTCACAAAATCATACATCAGAAATTCACATCACTATTCACTATCTGAAAATAAGTCACTTTCACTACTGCCTCCACTTACATTTGTTATGACTGGTTTAATGGGAGTATCCATCATAATATCGAGATCCCACATTCTTAATTCCACCTTCTTTACATGGCCTATGCATTTTGTCCAGTTGGCCGCATTTACTTCTTTGATTGTATCATTGACAAGTTTTTCACATCAGCTAACTTAAATGTTGTATTTTCTCTAGCAACTTTCGCTTTTATTTGCGCCCAAATAAGCTCAAATGAGTTCAGTTTGCAGTGATATGGAGGCAATGGAATTACCTCCATTCCTCTTGCTTTGGCCATTTCATCCAGTACATACTTCTTGAAAACTGGAAAATGTTGCCTTGCCAGTGTCAACCATTCAGCTTTAAGTACTGAATCATCGTGTTCAATGTTTCTTTCTTCCAGCCAGTTTTTAATTTGCCCTTTCCGCCATGCAGTTGTGTGCAGCTGTTCTTGTCTACCAGAATGCTTGTTTTTTATTTTATTTCCTATATTAGGATAATTGCGCGCGCCACTGAGTACCGCATTCCATTAGTTTGCACTATAGTATGTAGTGTTGTATAAATGTGTGAAATCATAACAAGAGCAATACTTGCCATAAAGCTTTATTTGGGAACAACCTACTTGCCGAATATAACCTCTCAGTGAATTTGTTTTAAAGGGGATGTTAAATTTATTTTATTTTTTCGGAGAAAACTATAAATTCTGCGAAGAAAACTCAAGCGACAAGCATTTGCTTTTCCAACCCCTTGTAACAATATCTCAGGGTTACAAAAACTGTTACAAACTGTCATTTTATTAGTGCAAGTTTTCCTTCAAATATCATTGTTCTAAATTCTTCCATTGTGGATAAAATAACTAAAAACAATCATGTTATCACAATTTTATATGGCTATAATTTGGAGGGAAAGGGGTTTTAAAAAAAATATTATATGAAAGACCCCCCCCCCTTAATTTTTCTGAAAATTCCCCCGTTAAAACCTTTTGCATCAATTAGAAACACCCTGTATATTAGGCCTATATTTTGTGGTCACGTTTGTGGTCATTAATGAAAACCCTGTATACATCACTGCTATTAGCGACTTCTTAGCCGGTATCTACGCAATTTTTTTCAATTAAATAATATAGTAGTTAACATAATTTAAGGAGAGGCATGGCAATGCATATAACACAGTTTCCTTTCTCACGATGAAAATATTGCGAATATAAGTTACGCATTGCATAAGAACCGAACATCTTTGGAATGTACAAGTGGGAAATTCCCTGGAATCAGCACCTTATGAATATTGAATTAAATATTAGCTCGGCATCCCGATCCGCTTACAAAACGGCCCAACATTTCAGTAAGCAGAAGACAGACAGATGGATAGATATCCAAGTAATTGTAAAATTATAAATGATTCGCGCATTCCCATTGGCGATAATTTCCTGTGTAGTTGGTGGGCGAGCAGCATGTTGATTTTGCATAATCTTGTCATCGCTTCCATCATTAATCAGCGGAGGAGAGACAGCGGGATATTACATCTCTTGTAGATGCCGGCAACTTCCGCAGGCAGAACCCAAACGAAATGGGAACGAATCTGCATATTTATACAAAATCATAAAGCACTGATACGGCTTGGGCGGTTGCGTTCGTCGCTAGCTGCATGCATTGTGTCATAAATATACAGGGTGTGTCTAAATTGATGAGAATTATAAGGGGTGATTTCTCAGCAAAAATTAAGGTAGGGCTTTCATGTAAATCGTTTTCCAAAACCCATTCCCCTCCAAGTTACAGCCCTCTAAAATTGGGGGAAAAATTGTTTTTATTTATTTTCTCCACTCTGGAAGAATTTAGAAGAATGAAATTCGGCGAAAAACTTGCACTAATAAAATGGCAGTTTGTAACAATTTTCATAACCCTTAGATATTGTTACAAGGGGGTAAAAAATCAACCCCATAATATTTTTCTTCAGAACTTTTTAACGAGTCGATATTTCGTTATTTAAAAATTTGTGCAAATATAGCTACAATCTCTCAACTTTTTTGTCCCTCGAGGTTTCTTCGAGAAACTAATTGTTTGCCCACAAAAAATAAAACTATGCTCACATTGCCTTTCAAATAAATTCACTGAGGTGTTGTTATTCGGTGAAACAGTCAAGTAAGCTTTTGTCAAATGAAGTCATTATGACAAGTATTTAAATCATTATGACATTCAAGTATAATTTTGTTAATTTATAGCAATTTTACTCCCGTTAAAAATATAGAGAATTTAAGAGCTCGCATTATGCGAAACTATTAGAAATACACCCGGATTATTTCAAAGACTCCGTAATTCAATAAGACGAATTAGTTTGTTACTGTTGATTGTAACAATAGGTCACGTATTTAATATGTTATTGTGGTATTTTGTAATTTGTAGTTTTATTCAAATAAATAAAATTGTCAGTCTTTTATTAAAGTCCATTATAGTAATGGACTCTTCATAGAATAGAGAAAACAAGAACTCAAATTATGTGCTACTAAAATAAATAATTAGGATAGATACTTGCTTCCAAGTTTTTGTGAAATATTTATAGTTTTGGAAATACTGAATACGGAACTTTCCTGTTAATTTTTTTGCATAAAAATGTTCTGTTATTCAAAAATAATATATGCAAAATAGGATCCTTAATTCCTTAATATCCTTAATTCCTAGTAATAAATTTGTTATAAAATTCGGGACGAGCGAGTCGTTTGAAAGAGAAGCAGAAGCGCGGGAGTAGTCGTGACATCATATCTTATGTATGACGTTCTTTTGTTCGTTGTGTTCCATTGCATGTGCTTCATTGTTGATTTGGTCGTAGAATACTGTGCACTGATATAAAATGGGTTCTTAAGATGGAAAAATAATAGGTTAAAAAGCTTTTAATTTAAACTGTTTTATTTTAAATTATCAGTTACTACTAAAAACTACTAAATAATTCGGACATAAAACTGGATCTTCCGGAGATTCTGACGTTTAGTAAGAAATAAAAACCTGTGGCGCATTTGAAATACGTTTTTTAGGCGCCCCACGTTTCTATTTCTTACCAAACGTCAGAGTCTCAGGAAGGTCCAAGTTTGTGTTCTAATTATTTTGTAGTTTTTAGTACAACTGATGATTTAAAATAAACCTTATTGATTTAAGTTAAAAGTTTTTTTACCTATTTTTATTTTGTAGTTTTTAGTATTTTCAAGTTTCACTGTCCACATTTTAACTTCCACTGTTCCTGCCTCCATCATCAAACCCTCGTCACCAATTATAACGTACGGGACTCGTTAAAATCATCCAAATAAGCGAGCCCAGTAACCTTAAACAACACCAAGTACCAAGTTTGAGACGAATCGGTTCATAAATTCGATAGTCCGCCATTTTGGATTCGCTATTTTGATTTTTAAGTTTGGGCCAAATATTCTATTCAGTGACCTAACACACCGCAAAGTTTCAAGTTTGAGACAAATCGGTTCATAAATAGGATATTCCGCCATTTTAGATACGCTATTTTGATTTTTTTAAGCTTGAGTCAAAAATTATATTTAGTGTTTAGTTTACCTTAACACCACAAAGTTTCAAGTTTGAGACAAATTGGTTCATAAATAGAATAGTCCGCCATTTTGATTTTTTTAAGTTGACAAAAGACAAAAATTGTATTGAGTGACCTTAAACACTGAAAGGTTTTGAGTTTGAGACAAATTAGTGTATAAATAGTGTCCGCCATTTTTAATCCGCCATTTTGATTTTTTTGTTAAATTACATTGTTTGTTAGATTTACAAATTAAATAGTATTGTCACCGGAACACTATACACCTACCAAATTTCAAGTCTCTAAGTTCCTCGAAAAGTAGTTGAAAAAGCTGTTGCACGATTTGGAGCTTATAAACAAACAAATATAGGTACAAAGTTGATCTAAATAAACCGTTTACAAAACCTGGTTATTCTAAATATTGTATTGTGCCATTATATAAGAATACTATAAATAGTTAAAGCGCCAAATAAAATATTTATACTGTTGCCAGAAGATAGAAATCGTAGATCAATGAAAGAGTATGTAGAGAGCATGTAGAAGAAATAATAGTAAAAAGCAGATGTGTACAATGGAAAATATATTAGAATAATATAGGACAAGGAAAATATATTGGACATAATAGTTATGACATGGTGAACTGAACAGATGTAAAAGTAGGTAGATCTGAATTTTGGTTGGATAAAAATTACTCAAGCAGATTCAATAAAAAAAAAATTAACAACCCAAGAAAACATATTGACTAAACGGTAGAAAGGTATTAATTTTTCTTCTAGTTTTGGATAAAAAATAGAAAATCGGCAATGTGTATTATTACACACGACGAGAAAATAGCAAGCAAAATATTTCAAGAGCTACCTCGCTTATGGCGTAGACGTCGCACTAGCTATTAAATCTAAAACTTATGTTTTGCTGTGTTTCAGAAACCATTTTTACACCCATTAGTGAAACAGTTCTTTGTGCTTTTAGATGTAGTGTCATCATCTAATGTCATTTTAATGTTCACCTGACGAGTTATCTCTGATCCTTATCGAGATTCCGTTCAGGGTCAATTAGCCTGAAATTTTTCAGAGCTACGTCATTTCTTTGAAGGTATTTGAATTTTTATTCACCAAACATATATATATATATATATATATATATATATATATATATATATATATATATATATATATATATATATATATATATATATATATATATATATATATTGATATATATGAAATATGAAGTTTTATATTGCCCCACGTTGGGCGCCAATTTTGTAATAATTTTACTTATGTAATTTTACAATCCCCACTTTGGGATGGTAATTGTGATTATATGAATTTATAAGTTTTAAAATTCCCACGTTGGTGAGCTAATTGAGATATAATGAATTTATGGAGCCCTACCTTGGTGAGATAATTGTAATGGTATGAAATATATGAAACCTTTGATGAGATAAATTGTTATATTTTATATATTTTAAGGCTTTTGAAATAAAGATATCTGATATTGAAACAATATCATGGAGAAATATTTAATCTGTTTATAGGATCCTTCTCTTTTATCATGGGCGCCAGTTCTATGAACAGTAATTTTTAGTTTAATTGAAGGATCACTTTAGTCATGAGGCCTCTATAGTCTTAGAGGGGGTCCAATTAGGTCTATTATAAATAAATTTCTTTAAAAGATTATTTGTAAGATGAAGTTAATGACTCATCATAATTGAATTTTAATGTATGCAAAATTTTATCATATTTATTACATTTTAGTGAAGCTCAAATTGTATTAGTTTTTAAATTATTTCCTGAAATTTTCAAAACAAGAAAGAAAAAGTTGTTTGCATATGACTCTGTTTATTATTAAATATGGTTAATAAAAATAAACAAAATCTTAGAACCTTATTCCTATCCTGCGACAGAAAACCTACGTAACTTAAATCTATTACATGGGACCAAGTCCTCTGACACAATATTTTTTAATATTAGCAAATTTTGAATTGTTTATTACCTTGTAAAAATATGTTAATCCTTTTAGCAACTTGCACAAAACTTATCACTTTTTGGTTTCACTGGTACACGAACTAACAGAGGTGGGCCACCACCACCAGAGCTGGGCTCTGGTGGTGGTGTCATCTAGCGGGATGTCGCTGCCCTGCCTCTGGAATGCTGACTGCTTTCGCTGGGATCTCATCTTGGGATTATTTACCCTTAAACTTATATTACTTACTGCTGCTGTAGTTTTGAATCTGCTAATCACTGTGAAATATTGTTTCCTTTTCTTGTTTGATATTGACTGCAAATTTTCTTCCACTGAGCTGGGAGACTACCAAGCTTTTCTTTTCGTACTTGTAAAAATGACGAAAACACTTAATCATGCAGTATTTTCTGCTTCTACACCATTTACACTGGTATTATTGCTTACTTAGCATAAATTAACAATTATTATTTTAAATTTTCAATTATTTTCTAACAAATTTTCATGAAATTGAGGAGCGTTGCTGTTGCTTTCTTGAACGCCGTAACTTATATTGTTTGTAGTTTCTACGGATGTACCGTATTAAAAAACAGATGCAACTTCCTGGTTATCTACTTCTTTCTTGTTCTGTTATTTGAATCAGATCAATCAGATTAATTCATAATATTTGATTTATTTAATTGCACTTGAAACTATTACATTTTCACTATCACATAATATAATTTTGAATTGAATACATTCATATAGTTAATTTCAATTTGTGTCGTGTAAAATCACTTTCTGTGTGGCGCGTTTCCTCTACTTTTTACATTCTGCTTCTTAGCTAAACTCTCGAAACCCTTGTTTACACTTATGCTTTTGCATTGATCCTTTAATTTAGACACAGTTTATTAGTTATTGATATTTGATAATTATTAGTATGACTTGTCTATAGTAATTTCACTTGAAATAGATTTTTGTGGCGATTAATTATTTAGTTATAACGATATTATGTATACAAAAATTGGTTCCTTCCATTTCCCACTACAACCATTATGTTCAGGCATGGATTACTTACTTGTCTCAACTGCTCTGATTAACTGATAAAGCATCATATCCGGAGGAGTGCAATAAGTGCAATGCTCCTCTACTATTAGAGGACCTTCATAATGATCATTTCAACGCTGATGCGTTAAATATATGTAGCGTCTGTTCTTATTCGACGATAATAAATTACAGCCGATTTGTACGCGCTTGTACGTTCGGCATTTAGGAAATTAAATATCTGCAGAATTCAATCTCAGCGCCCAAAGCACTGCATGGTGATGACAAACTGTATTCATTACGAAACTGAAGCAAACGTGATGGATGTACGAAAAGGGGATGCTCGCTACATTTATATAGTTGTGTAGAAGAAAGTGTAATAATGGACACGGTTCCTGAAAATATGGAATGTAACGCGCCCGTAAACAAGAGATGGGATTATCGTCCTTCCGGCATCTCCAGTTATATATGTGGCAATGTTATAAAAATATGAAATAAGTACAAATTAAGGTTTGGTTAGGATTTAACCAGTACACATACACATTCAGTAACGCATATGCCCTACTAAAATAATTAGTATACTTACTTTGTTATTTTCACTGACTGTAAGTAACACTCGGAGTAGTTTCCACAAACACCAAAACACTTTCACTTCGCTCGACGCGCGTTTCGCCAACCAAGTTGGCATCATCCGGAGACGATTAAAACTGCAAGTGACTGCAGTTATTGACTGCAAGTGACTGCGTATAGTGGATAAATTAACTCATAGTGAGACACGATCACATCTAAATCACATATTCATGGAAATAATATCCCTAAATAGAGAGGCAAATCAAAAATAAAAAATAATACTCGTATATGTTTCGTGGGTAAAAGCCCACGTCGTTATTAAATACAATGAAAAGGTGGATCTATTCGCAAAACAAGCAACCGAAGTAGGAAGATTATCCTTCGAGAAATTACCCAGATCGGACTTTTTATGATAATAAAAAGCAGGCTAAGAAAAGCATGGCAACAAAATTATAACAATTCAGAGAAAGGCCCATATTACAAAAATACCCAGCCCCTCCTTCCCACACTACCATGGTTCTATAATATCTATAATTGCCCATATATCCGCACTATATGCCGGTTATCATTCCCTTTGTCCAGCCTACAAAGCAAAAATTGGACTCACAGATATGCCCTATTGTATATGCGACGAATTAGCTGACCAACAACACATTATCTTGGAATGTCCATTAGAGTTTATCAACATTAACACCCTGTATGAAAAACTCATAACAAAAAATGTACAATTTCCCCTTAACCTACGGTATTTACCAACGTATACTAACCAAATTACTTTATATAACATATTGTATAATCACACAAAACGCATTATCACGAAATTGTAAATACCAGCTGTGGATTCTAACAAATATTGTACATAGGCAAATTTTATTAAAAAAAAAGTATATACCTAAACCCACATACATATTGTGTTTCACAAAAATTATTTAAAAAAACCGAAAAAAGAAAATAGGAGCAGATATAATAATAGCAAAAAAACATGGCATATAGACAACAAAAATATATAAACCTACCGTTACATAATTTATTAAAAAAAAAATTAAAAGAAGATTGATTTAGACTAGTAGATATAATATAGTAATAAATATATTATAAGTATAGTTATAGTAATGCCATATAGTAATAGTAATATTATATAGTAATAAAATGTAACATTTTAATGATGGGTGCATAACAGGTACCAATCATTTAATTAAATAGCCAGGCTAATTGGTTCCATCCAGTGCCATTTAACACATGACACACACAAAAATATAAGAGATTTAGATTTTTAACCATGACCATGGACCGGGCCATCCATCCTCAAGAGTTCAGATCGTTTTGCGCTAACAACATTATTTTGTGCAATAAGCCGGGGCACCATCTAATTGATACCAGGAGGTCTACAATAAACAAAACAAAAACCAAACAAAAATCAAAAACAAAACAAAATCCAAAATTTTTGTTTTTAAAAAAAACTGCATTTTGTATTATATCATTTTTTACGTATCTTTTTTAGTTTTAGAGTTTAATACTTTTTTAAGAATTTTGAAAAATATTTCAATTTTCATCATATTTTTTTCGAAATACGCATTCTAACCCGGCCAAACTTGTGAATTATATGAATAATACTAAATAAAGTAATTTGTAACGGGATAACAGTCAATCCATTCTGCTGGGAATGGCTGTGGTTTTAGCGCTCATTTTATTCTCAAAAATTTGAGCGGCCCACTGTTTTTGCATCGTATCTTGCTTAGTTATAACCCAATATTAATGTAACAGTGCTCATTTTAAAGGTCGTTCCAAGTACTACAAAAAATGTTCTATAAGTGTTTCCAGAAAAATGCATGTTTTCCGTTATTTAACGTTGAACCTCGAGCCAAGTTGTTGCAAAAAAAATCTTCAACGAGCCATAACTCCCTTTATTTTGGACCTAGCGCATTCAAAGAAAAACAATCTCTTTGTTTTCTTATAGGCTTTGGTCATGTCAACTTTTTTGAAAGAACGCGAAGATTTCGAGTTATTCGCAAAAACCATGCAAAAACATGCATTTTTAACACGTTTTCAATCGCGAATAACCAACAACACCTCTAATACAAGGACAAAGTGCTGCCTCGTGACGTCACCATCCGGAGGCATACGAGATACTTATGTTATTACGGGCTTTATGTAGTTATTTAGGTAGGTATGTCTGAAATCGTTTTAATGTAGTTTTGGAGATCAATATAAAGATCAAACTAAACAAAGATATTACGGCATAAATCTATCGGAGTCTATGAAAAACACAGGTAAAGAATAATTTAAATGGTTAACTGTTAACTGTTTCGAAATACAGTCAAGATTACATGTGTCTAATTATTAGAGTCTAGATGGTTAATTGTTTTAAGAAAACTGACAAGTAATTCGTGATTAATTTTAGACACAGGAGCAATATGAACAACTTCTTTAAAATTTGCACAAATGCTAGTAATCATAAATGTATACGCAGATGTCGCTAATGAATCGTTATTATTTATTGCAGCTCCTACAACTTTACCACCTTTATATTATAATCTAAATATGGATCAATGTGAATTTCATCCATTAGTAAACTAACATATTTGTCTTGGTCTTTTAAATATTTAAAGATTTCTTGTGCATATGTTAAAACAGTTTTCTTCTCATCAATATGAGGATCAGTTAGAAAACCATTACAGACTCCTTTGATTGTTTCGGGATGGGGCAAAATTATAGGTCCACGATTTCGTAAATATCTATATGCATGAGGACTAATTGTATATAAAATTGAGAAAAAAACCATAGTGGTAGTGGAATATCTATAACGTTCTTTTGATAATGTTCGCAATTTAAGTTGATCAGAACTAAATTCAATTCCTTGTGAAACATTTTCGTCCTCTATTTTTAAGTTTTTAAGTACATTGGACATAAAGTTCACAACATGTTTAAGCTTTGACATGTCTGTATGTATGTCTGAAAATGTATTTCATGTAATTCTGTAAGTTTTTCCTCTTTGCTTTTTCGATACGATATTTTTTTTGACAAGTATTTGGGACAGTTCGGAAATTTATTTGGTACGCTAGTTTCTTTTAACCGGGGTAAAACGAAAATAACTTAAACGATCTCACCAGTTTTTGTATCCTGTTGGGAAATTTTGTATATAAAATCTTCCTTTTCAAAGTGGCACTCACACACTCGGGAGTTGTCACTCGGCACAAAACTTTCACGTGGAATTGCAAAGAGCCATTTTCTGCGATACTCTTCGTCTCTGGGAAAACGAAACACCCGAACTTTTCTACTGGTTTCGTAATTTCCTGTACAACCGGGAACACAACACTTTTGGGACATTATGATATAATACCGCAACAAATAAACCGTTAAAAAAGATCAAGAATCGATTAGGAACTAGGCAAGCGCACGAAGAATGAGCAATATCAATAACCCCTCTAGAGGTATTGTTGTTCTTATTGGCGCGTGGCGGCGTCCTATACTAAAAACCAAAACAAAACATCGTTAACAGGGTTGCCAAATTACAATTGACACCAGAGTTGTTAGTTGCTTGCTTCTTAATGACTTTTTGCGGCCAATTTGATTTGATAATTGACTAATGAGAAAGCTACTTTATTTTGTTTACATTATAATTTGTTTACATTCTAAATACAGTACAACATATAGGCAGAGAAGCGTCGCACTGGAACACATTCTGGTATCACCGCTTCGACCGACCTAGACAAGCCTGTTGAATTAGCTTAGAGAGTATATTAGTCTCCATCTGGGTTAAGCCCACAGAGCGTGACGTCACCATGATATTTAAAGTAAGCACTTTGTCCTTATTAGAGGGGTTATTGGAATAACTCGAAAAATATCGATATATCGAAAAAACTTTATACAACATTTTTTACTTAAATTTATGGCTGTATCCATTTCCGTGGTTATTTTGAGTGAAAATATGTCCACCTCCGAGAAGAGATGGCTTCAACTCTCAGGGTAAAACAAGTGACTGATCCGATGGGCTCCCCTTCTGAATATGGTCTTTAGGTCCCTATTGACATGATAAAAAAGAAATCGCTTTTAACCTCTGGTGCATAATTCTTACTGAATACGCCGGACTATAATGTAATAGACGAATGACGTGAAACAGTTAAATTTCTGTATTAGACTAAATTTCTCATAATGTATTTATTTTAAATAGATAATGTATGTTCCATTTTTTCTATTTTTTACAAGGAACTCAATGAGAAAAAAAATTGGGTAGCCATTTAAAAAATTAGGTTTTCTTCCAATCATAAAAATATGGTTGCAATATATCTTTTAAGTGCTCTTTTTCTGCTTATTTAAGTTGAACAGGATAATTCTACGAAACCACCGATGCCAAAGAATATATACGATCAAACCATACTTATTATTATCAGTGATACGACTAAAAGAAAACTGCTTATATTATAAGCGGCATCTGAAAATATAGTGCTCCTAATCAAAAACCACATCAATGTAAAACCTTTTAGGTGAAATATCGAAACATGTGATATACTAACAGCGTCCACTGTTATCAAGGAGGATAATGCTAATGAAAATATATTGAGGTAGAATTATCGAAACCGATCTTGAATTATTTCTACATTCCGTAGTGTCAACAACTTTGAAAGTATCCATAGTCACAGGAATTTATAAGACGGCCAGTAATAAATAATTTTCATATTGTCGTGTGGATCGTATCGCAATTCCAGATAGTGTCAATCAATTTTATACAATATCTATTGGCCTACTTGACCTGTATGCAAAAATATTGTATAGGCCATCAGCTATAGAGGGATTACATGTGAAAACAAGCGATCTTTGCAACAACTATATAATGGCGTTATACAATACCTTGTAAGTTTGTTAGCAGCAAATCAAATAATGATTTGGTACCTATTAGGTATCGGTAAGTAATTTTTTTTCTAATTTGGGTCAATTTGCAGAAAAAAAATCACTTTTATATCGTATTTGATTCATGAGCTTTTAACAATGGCTTTGAAACATCTGAACGAGGAATTCTCAAAATATTTTCCGTTCATTAGCAACGTGATATTTCAGTTGTAGTGAGCCACTCATGAATATTCATGAAGAGAGAGGCTCTGACTGAAATAAATCAAGGGGCAATCGACAATTAAAATCGTGACTCCGTTATCTGCGAATTCTGTAATACACCTGATTCCAAGTCCAACCTCTTTTTTCCAGTTGGCCTAAGACCGTCGACGGTAATGATTTGAAGCAAGTGTGGATCATTTAAAACATAGAATGCTAATTCAGAGAAATCCAACCACATTCCGACCGGGTATGGGCTATTTACAAATTTGTTGACGCATTAAAGGTGGTATTTAATGTGGGTCTCATAAAATTTAACTAGATGCTCTCAATTAGTATATTGGGCTGCATCTGATGGCCATTAGCGATGGCAAGATTAGCCTTATTTTTATCAATTACTCATTATCTCTCGTCAACGCCTTCAACATATAAATGAAACCATTAAAATGCGGTCCACAAATGATTGTGGCCAAAAAAATATTTGTACGAATCAAAATGACTATACCGGGTAAGATTTTAAAAGTGTATATTTTTGAAACATGTAAAGATAATTTTAGGGTATGGACAGACCCTAAAATTATCTTTACAATGTCAATGTCAATGTCGTCAGATATAAGCGGGGGTCCTACAGCCTGTGCCGCATCCCGCATTTCGATCGCCATTTACTTTCTATCCCTCCAGTCATCATCTTCGATGGCTCGATCTCGCATATTTTTCCTAATTCCTTCTATCTATTGTGGTCTTCCTTTTCTTCTCCTATTATACGGTGTATAATTCAAAGCTTTCTTTGGTCAACGCGTCTCCTCCATCCTCGTTACATGACCATACCATAGTAACTGTCTGGATTCCACTCTTTCTGCTCTTGTAAATACATGCCCCGTTTTCCTTCTTACTTCTTCGTTCCTCGCATGTTACATTCTGGAAATATTACATGATGAAGAAGTCCATTTCTACCGTTTTTATCACATTTTTCTCTTTCTCGGAATTGCCAGAACTCACAGCCATAATTTAAAATAGGCTCCACAATAGTTGTGTAGATTGTTATTTGCGTTTGGAGTTTCATCTTGTTTGACCAGACTAATGAATTCAGTAAACAAACAGCCTTGTTGAGCCCTATTTTTAATATCATTCCCCGTTGTTCCATCCTCCGAAACAATGCTTCCCAACTAATCTCTGTAGTTGTAGATTCGGGTCATTCTCATGTGTATCTATCTTCAGATATTCTGTTTTACCGATGTTTATCCTTAGACCCCCTTTCTCTTCCTATTCGTTTTCCAGTTTTCTAAACATATAGTCTGCATCGTCCTTGTCACTTGTTATAATTATTTGGTCGTCAGCGAAAAAAAGAGTTGTCAAGGGTTGGTCATCCATTGTACTCCCATCCCTACAGTTTTCCTTCTCCAGTTATTGATGGCTTGTTGGATATATATTTTAAATAAGGTCGGTGACAGACCTTGTTTGAGCCCCTTCTTATATGTTCTTAATTAAATTCTTAAATTATTAATTTGTCACAAAATGGGATCTATTTTTGTTTTTGTTTAAAATGTTTAGAATGTTCTTCAAAATTCATTTTACTTTAATTTACTTGAAGATTTTGAATAGGTATCTACTTATTGACCTATTAGTGCACGGAGTTAAAGAAATGAATTTTGTGGTTTTCACATTTTCACATCGTTCTAATATATGTTTTTGATCTTTTAGATCGTTTTAATTTGAAAAAATTTATCATTTTTTATGCAACAGATGTTATTAACTTTCATAGATTTTTCTGTAGCAGGTGTTCGTTTAAGGGAATACGGATGGATTAAGATTCGGTTTCTTTACTTAGATTCACGGAGACTTGGGAGAAAAATATAAATTCCATTGAAAAACGCTTTTGTGCATTTTTCGATTGAAAATTTTCTTACTCGGGGTTTTTTGAGGTCGCTGATCAGGTATATGGTGATCAAAAAGTCCGCCGATGCACCTGGTGTACCTGGTTAGGAATATCAATAATGATGAACTGATCAAGGTATTAAATTAAGTAGTGCATAGTGCATGGAAAAAAATGTTTCATATTTTACTTAAATTATTTATTTTCATTTATACATGAAATTTTCTCTTTGCTTACACGTTTTATTAATTTCGATTGATTGTTTGATTTTGATTAATTAATTGTGATCGGTATTTCCTTCTTCCAAGTCTTCTAATTTCTTCTTCTGAATATTGGTTCCTGAATCGAAGTCAAAAAGCCGCATCTCATCCATCCATTCAGAAAGATTTTCTGAGGTGAAATGTTAATTTGCCTCGCATAACCAAGTCCAAAGAATTAAAATATCTTAAATCTGTAGATTTTGGCCTAACTGTAAATCCAGAACGTTGCTACTGAGCTAGTAAGAAATTGAATTTTAATTGATATCTGAATAATTACAGGTAGAAAGGTATAAAAAGTACTGACAGGTACTTCTCCCTTTATCGATTTTTGTGAGATTCTGGTAAATTTTATAAGGTAAGGATTCTGGTAAGTTGCATTGTGTGTGACCTTTGACCCAACACAGGGAGATATTATTCATCTGACAGGCTCTCACAAGTGCTTGGTGGCATTCCCATGTTGGCCCTTTATTTTATAATTTTTCAGGGTCAGTAGTGATGGTCTACTATCTGTGCAGATTCTGATTGTCTTGCCCATTGTTTGTCTGCGAACAACCTCTCCTGTGGCTATGGTTATACCTGCGAGTTCTGTTTGTACTGCACTGGCATTTTTATCCATAGCCCATTTGCATTGGAATCACAGATTTCGGGAGTATATACCACAGCCTGCTTCCTCCTTATTCTGTGATTAGTCCTGTGGCGATATAGATATAGTTTACACCTTCAACAACGGTCTCAACTTGACCATTAGTATGTATGGTGTGAGGTTTATCTAAGACAAGCCGAGTTTTGCTGTTATTTGTTGAATCTTGGGCCACCAGACAACAGCTCCATAGACCATCATTGATCTTATGATAGCAGTGTATATCCGCATGACCACCCTGGGTTTCATCCCCATGTTTTCCCTACTGTTCTGCTACACTGCTCATATGATATGTAGGCCTTTTTTATTCGTCTTTCAAGGTGAATATTCCAATTTAGTTTAACATGGAAAGTTACACCCAAATATTTCACCTGCGGTGCAAAATTTAATGCTATGTTTAGGAGAACGGGTGCTCTCATTTGCTCCAGTTTTCTTTTCGTTTCCTTTCTCTTCCTTGTGAAGAGTACCATTTCCGCCTTCCTGGGGTTGACGGATAGGACATCTCCTCACCAATTTTCGATTATTCTTAGGGTCATCTGCATTCTCTGGCAGAGGGCTCCGTCAAATTTTCCATTAAGCAGTATCGTTAGGTCATCTGCTTATGCAATTGTGTAGATTCCTTCCATGTTGAGGTAGTTTAGGCGGCTGTCGAGAACTAGATTCCATAGCACTGGTGATAGAACACCTCCGTGCGGTGAGTCTCTCGCAACCAGTCTTCTTATGACGTTCCTGTGTGATAGAGCCGCTGTAATTTTAGGAAAGGTGGTTTCGTCAAACGCACCTTCTATATCTATGAAGACACCCAGGATGGATTCCTTGTAATCCAAGGATTTCTCAATCCGACTTGCTATCACATGAGGGGCAGTGCCGGTGGATTTCTTGGTGTGAATGCATGTTGGATGGGATGCACAGGATTGTTAGCCAATGATGCATCCGTCAGATATCGCTCACATAGCTTCTTCATTGGCTTCAGTAGAAGTGAAGGGATACTTATTAACTGATGCAATTATATCATTTTAGAATCGTAAAGGAAATACTTTTATACGAGTATAATCGTTGAAACGTTACGTAAAATTAAGTATTACTATGCTAAGTCCATCTGACTCTACTAACAAAATATTTCATAGTTACTAATCTTATTGTCAACTTTGTTGACCATTGTTATCTCTTTAATGAAACCAGACCTTAATACTATGTTTTAACTAATAATTAAATGTCATTATAATAATTTACTTATGTACATACGTATAATATCACGAGTGTCTGAAACCGTGAGGAATTATGATCTGGTTTGAGATACCGAAAAACTAAAGTTTTCACATTCTAAATTCTGCTTAAACGGATCTGCGACTAACAAACCGCCATTGCATTGAAAATTATTGTTATAATAAGCATGTTTATGGGCATTATAACTGCTAATTTAGAAATACCTTCTAATTGAAAATCTCCAGCCGAACAATATCAGCGATCATTACCGCATTCCCGAGATGGTAGGATGGCACTGATCGTGACTAGATACGACTAAGTGCACAGTACGAAAATTACGGAGGTAAATTTATTGGATAATGGAATAATGAATGAGACACGATATTCCAGATTTACAACTACATGTAGAAATATAATAATATGTGCACTCTCAGATTACCAAGCAAAGCTAAGAAACAATATAACTCCACGTAAAATAAGTATCTGCATCTGTATTTCTGCAAAACACAGCACGACAGGGGCGCGCGCGACTTACCAAAATTTTTGTGTGTGCTCACTAGCTCACCAAAGCGTGCTAAAGCATTAATTTGTGGGTGTAGTGAATACATATTTATCAAAGTTTGGAGCAAGCTCTGGAAGAGTCATCTAAAATAAAATTTATTATTTCTAAAATTCTGTGTTATTACTCGGAATTTAACTAGACAATTCCGAGTTATAAGGTAAACTTGGATAAGTGTGACCGCATTTTCGATTAGTTCATATTTATAAAATATTTTGAATTATTTGTGGTAATATTTTCAAGTCTATATTTTTTCACAGTATGCCTCAGCACGTAACTTGACACTGTAAATGGCTTGAAGTAATCCTAAATATGACAGAGAAGCTTTTAAATGTTTTTTAAAACGATGTCTGTAGGTCACACTTCCCCATCGATTGGGGGAAAGTTTGATTCTGGTTAGTAGTATTGCCACATTTGGCCATAGTTAAAATCAATGGGTAAGTGTGAAAAGATTAAATAAAGAATAACTTCATTTGTAAAGTTACAAATTTTTTAAATTATAAATTTAAACCACCAAAATCAACTTTAAACTTATTCAGATAATAAGTTTTATCTGACGTCTTCATCGACAGCGGTATCAGTATCTTCTATTTTGGGCCAACTGAAGGTACTTTGTCGGTATTTCAAGAATGTATCTAACCGGTGTATTTCAAGAATGTAACTAACATCCTCTTCCTTGCTTTTAATGAGCCCAACAAAATATTTGTACACACAATAACCCACAATAACCCATCTTCCTACAGCAATTTGGAAAGTCCCTTCTTCATTAGATACCTCACGGTCAATATCATTGCCTGAACCCATACTGCATCCTTCTTCTCAGACTCCATACTTCATCCAGATCCATATTGGATCTCTTCTTCCTCAGAGCTAGAACTGTTTTTTGTTTTATTTGGCATACTTGTAGGAGTATTTTTTGGTGTCTATTTTTCTCTTTTCTTGTCCATCTCTATCCTGTTTTTCTTTTGCCAATATTTCGGTGCCAATCTTTCGGTACAAACTGCCGACTACCTCGGGAAGTTTCTAACCGTTTTAATGCCTAAAAAGATGTAAGATTCCAATTAATTTTTAGGTTCACACTTTCCCTTCCAACATAGTCACACTAACCTCACATTATCTTTTTCTTGAGGCAAGTGTGACGCATGCCATAGAATTATTAAAAAAAAAATATGTAAATTGCAGCTGTTGGACAATAAACTGTAGCTTTTAAACTATATAATACTGAATAAGAATCCAAACTTACTATAAATTATTCAGATTGCGCTTCTGTAAAAAAAATACCTGGACAATCATCCAACATGTACATAAAACTAGCCTCAAATTTGTGACAACTATTTCTAGAACTATATAGATAACATATAATATAGATAACGATATTATGTTTGGACCAATCATGCGCATAGCTGGTTGGTGTTCAGCTATACTCTGTTCGTTGGTTATAGACAAGTATTTGTTTGCGCTTATACTATAGTCTGTTCGTTAGTTGTAGGCTACTGAATTTGATTTAATTTATCGTATTTGATTGCCAATTTAGGTTCTATATTCTCGTTTATCTCAATATATATATATATATATATATATATATATATATATATATATATATATATATATATATATATATATATATATATATATATATACAGGGTGAGTCAGTTTTTTGTAGACAAACTTTAACAGGGGATAGAACGCACGTTTTTAAAAAGAAAAGTGCCTATAAAGATATGGCCGATCTAGCTTCCTAAGGAAGATACAGGGTGTTAAAATTTAATTTTTTTTTACATTAATGTGTAATATTTTCTGAACGGAATGATATATTCACTAAATATTTTACACATATCTTAACCTGCATAGGATCAACATGTTGTATTGTTCCTGTCGAAAATACTATAGTGGATGTTACTTTTTTCGGGTACTTCGACTATTCTGCATAATAGAACTTTTTTTTCGTACGCCACTGACATTATCTGATACATATTTCTAAAATAACGGCCCCTTAGTAACAATTTTGATCTCTTGTAATTTTGCTCTAACTATGACAGTTTTCGAGATATTGGCCGTTGTTTCTCTGACAGTGTAATGTCGTTATTATAATTTTTTTTTCTCGAATTTTCTTTATGTCTTATAAACGAACGCTTAGATTTTTTCATGTTTGGGGGATAATGCCTATTAATTAAGGCGCATAAAACAAGCGGTAAGAATGTTCAAAAACTTGCACAGTGGCGGGGTGGAAGGGGTGCTCCACCCCTTTCGTAAACAGAACTTCTACGCCAAAGACTATTTAAAAAAAACTGTTATTTTCATTATCTACATACAGTTTAACAAAAATAATGTCCCTACTTCTGTTTCGAAATTCCTGTGCGTTTCCTAGTTATTTTGATTTTTAGTGTTTGATGTGGTACTAAATTAAGTAATTTATTTATTAGCAATAATAATTATCGGCTAAATATTTAATTCTTTCAACGAAACCTACCTAAATATGGTTTGTTAAGGATTCTAAAAAGCCGAAATCTCTTTTTCTCTTTCCAAGTAATTACAATTACAAAAAAAAACATTAGATGAGCATTGATGTTAATGTTTATGGAGATATAAACATTTTTGAATTTATAGCAATATTTAATTAACAATAATAATTGTGGAATAAATAACAATTGTTAGCAATAATGATTTATAAATAACAATTACAAGAATTAATAACAATAACACTAGTACCTACATACATAAAATTAGATACTTTGTTCAAAATGTAAACCGTTCTTCTCAATACACATTTCACTGCGACGTATCATAGAACGTCTTAAGTTAACTAAATGATGCACCCTTATTTCATTGCAAGCATCTCTAATGCGATTTTCTACTATTTCACTATTTCCACACTATTTCCTTAATGAATCCCCACACAAAAAAGTCAAGTGGTGTTAAATCGGGGGATCTGGGAGGCCACGCCACTGGACCTCCACGACCTATCCACCTCCCTGGATAGTTATTGTTTAGCCAATTTCTTACATTTCTGCCATAATGGGCCGGGCACCCATCAAGTTGAATCCAAGACTGTCTTCTTAAATTCAAAGGAATGACTTCCCATATATTACCATGGTGTTCTTCTAAAAATTGTAGGAAATTTTCTGAATTTACACGTTGTGGCAAGAAATAAGGTCCAAACACGTGGTTGCCGTAAATTCCAATCCAGACATTTGTACTAAATTCATGTTGAAAACTTCGTGGTCGAATGGCATGTGGGTTTTCATGTGCCCATACATGCAGATTGTGAAAATTTACTATACCACGACGAGTAAAACAAGATTCATCAGTCCACAGTATATTGGATAAGAAATCCCTATTATTTTGAATGGAGTTAAGAACCCACCTACAATAAGTAAGTCTTCGTTCAGCGTCACCTGGACATAAACCTTGAACAGGTTGAAAATGATATGGGCGTCTGTGATTCCGTTTTAAAACCCGGGAAATTGTACTTTGGGAAATACCAAGAGCAATAGCAGCACGTCGAGTACTTGTCGTTGGGTTCCTATTAAATTCCCGCAATATACGGTCTCTATCTCGTCCACGGTTGTTCTGTCGGCCCCCGGGTACATTTTTCAAACCCTGGTTAACAAATCGACGGTGGATACTCACAAAAACGGAATGATGAGGTTGTCGTCTATTTTGAAATCTTCTTCGATACTCCCTAGCTGCGTATCTTGAATTCCCATTTGCGAACCCATAAATAAAATGAATGTCGGCTTGTTCGCTATTTGTAAATGTAAACGGCATGTTACACAAATTAAAATCTGGCAAATCACATAAAATAACTTTTTAATCTTAAAAATAATAATTGATAACAGTGAAAATATTCAAGATGAAGCAAAATTGTTTGTAGATAAACTTGTAATACGTCAAACTGTCGTTTCAAAATATGACATAATGCTTACTTGTTTTCCAAGGAGTATAATATTTTGTTGCAATTATTACGTACAGTTACAAATACACTAGTTTTAAATGGAAATTATTTAGCAAACAACAACAAAAATTGAAACAGAAATTGGTATATGCACAAGTTTAATAAAACTTAAAGGAAATTTTTAAGACTTTTGGCAACTGCACAATAATCTATTGTATTGTAAGTACATTTGTAATTTAACAGATTTCAACATATAAAAGTATTGTATTTGAGTAAGGCTTGATATAACAAATATTTATTTTGACTACATTGGAAAAAGATAAAGAATAAGAGATTTCGGCTTTTTAGAATCCTTAACACACCATATTTAGGTAGGTTTCGTTGAAAGAATTAAATATTTAGCCGATAATTATTATTGCTAATAAATAAATTACTTAATTTAGTACCACATCAAACACTAAAAATCAAAATAACTAGGAACCGCACAGGAATTTCGAAACAGAAGAAGGGACATTATTTTTGTTAAACTGTATGTAGATAATGAAAATAACAGTTTTTTTTAAATAGTCTTTGGCGTAGATGTCCTGTTTACGAAAGGGGTGGAGCACCCCTTCCACCCCGCCACTGTGCAAGTTTTTGAACATTCTTACCGCTTGTTTTATGCGCCTTAATTAATAGGCATTATCCCCCAAACATGAAAAAATCTAAGCGTTCGTTTATAAGTCATAAAGAAAATTCGAGAAAAAAAAATTATAATAACGACATTACACTGTCAGAGAAACAACGGCCAATATCTCTAAAACTGTCGTAGTTAGAGCAAAATTACAAGAGATCAAAATTGTTACTAAGGGGCCGTTATTTTAGAAATATGTATCAGATAATGTCAGTGGCGTACGAAAAAAAAGTTCCATTATGCAGAATATCCGAAGTACCCGAAAAAAGTAACATCCACTATAGTATTTTCGACAGGAACAATACAACATGTTGATCCTATGCAGGTTAAGATATGTGTAAAATATTTAGTGAATATATCATTCCGTTCAGAAAATATTACACATTAATGTAAAAAAAAATGAAACTTTAACACCTTGTATCTTCCTTAGGAAGCTAGATCGGCCATATATTTATAGGCACTTTTCTTTTTAAAAACGTGCGTTCTATCCCCTGTTAAAGTTTGTCTACAAAAAACTGACTCACCCTGTATATATATATATATATATATATATATATATATATATATATATATATATATATATATATATATATATATATATATATATATATATATATATATATATATATATATATGTAAATTGAGATTACGGCTACACGTATATTTTGAATCTTGTTTAGGATTTACATCAACAGATCACAGATTTAAAATTAAAATACAAAAACTAGGCATGGTGAAGTAATTCTTTTTTTAGGACAATTATTTCAATTTCTGCTAGCTGAAGCCCCGCACCCACGTAGTTGTCGCCCCTGCAACACGACGTCCGCAGCTTGTTGAGGCAGGGCGTGAGGGTTGAGGTGTTGAGCAGGGAATGCCTCAAGTGAGGGCGTTGTAGTCGCTCAAGTGAGGGTCGCTTTGTTTTGCTAGTTTTATAATCCTACTTATTAACTTTCCTATAGCTAAGACCAGTAAAATGGTGCAACATTGTGCTGCTCATAAATGTAAAAACAATACAAAAGACAATCCTATATTATCATAATTGTTTCCTCTTAGGTAGGTAAGTACCTACCAAGTCAAGTTTCCAAGCCACAAATACCGCACAGAACTCGGAAGAGAATTTTATTGCTTGTCTATTACAGAGTAAAAGCTTTGATTTAGTCAACGGAAATAGTATGTCCTCATGCAGCTTTATGTTACGGATTCAAATAACATCATCTAAAATCTAGAGTAAGAAAGTATTTATTCGAACAAATGAGCGGGTGAGGTAGCCACATTGTTTGCTGTTTGGTATTTTGACTCACATATATCCTGTATGGTCTTCTCTGGACCAAGAAATCGATCATACAGGCCTTACTCAATTATCCCCCGGAAAAGAGAGAAGGCACAATAGCACTAGGCAGGGTACTTTAGTTCAGTAGTCAGGGATGAAATAGAGACAATAAGTGAACTTTTGGGATAAGGCGAGTGTTTTTACTGATTCCTACGTATTTTTGGCCGTAGAACACGATTTCGGGGGTCCGGACATTAAAATCCTGATGCGTAATTTATATACAGGCTGGTTTATATGTCCAGCAGGACCGATCCGGACAATAATAGTCCCACCTGACCGTACCCAACTCAAATTCGTGTCCTTCAAATAGCCTCAAATCGGCCCGCGTCATGATGCGATGTGACTGGTGCGGTGCACAACAGGGCGATGGCACGATAGCGACGCTAAAAGGTATCAGAACAAGAGTATGATGGCACAGCGGGCGTGAACACCGCCGGCAGAAATTCAATTTAAAATCCTTCCAAACAAAAAGACAACTGCTGTGATTCAATCACGATCGCCTCTTACCAATTACCTATCAATGTTATGATACCCACTCTTGAAGATCTAGCGCTCATATAATGTATCCGCCATCTGCTTCCTCCCATGAAAATTTATTTATACACAATACTAATTCGAATCGAAGCTCAGATGTTATCGATAGCTATGTAATAAGTAATGTTGTGAAAGTTGAGAGGTATCATGCTTGGCATAAATTATATTCAATTAATGCCAGTGGTCTGCTGTTTATAATTTATGCATAATTTATTATGTAGGAGCAGCCAATAATCACATCTTAAGTGTTGCTGGTTTCATTATAAACATGTATACATACAATCAGGCCCTGTAATGTTATACCACAAATATTTTGATATCCAGATTTTCAGATATTCACATTTAACATATTTTTTTAATTTTGATTACGGAAAACGGAATTATGTCTGGCTTGACTCTGTAACTGGCTACATAGATTTTGATGAACTTTTAAGGAAGCCTATTTTGAGTCAATGGGAGACGTAATTATATTTTGAAGGGTCCAGTGCCGATCAGTTGTTCAGAAGCCAAAAATCTACAAAATTCATAGCAGTATATGGATGGTCGGAAAATTTAAGACTGATTGGTACATGGTAAGATTGGACTGACTGGTACATAAATTGGAAAGAATCGATTAGACGCAGCAAATAACCGGAAGTAGGATGGGGCTGGAAAACTGTATATTTCTAGGGTTGAAAGTTTTGCCATTTCCGACAAAGCTAGACCTCCTGTTGAAAGAGTTAAATGCAAAGGTGGTAAATAATTGGAAGATCTACAACTTTTATTTCAACCATTTTTCAACATAACCTCAAAACTATGGATAAAACCCAAAAAACAAGTTCTGATTTTTATTTTTATCTCCCACAAAAAGCTTTCGATTTTAATGCAATTTGGTGAAAATGTAGATTTTTATGTCTCAAAGAGACTATGTTTTTTTAAGTGAAGTATCAATTTTTTGATTTTATGCGTATTTAATTGTAAAAGAGGCCTAATTTTTAATAAAAATGTTGATTAGCAAAATTGCGATTAAAAAATTCCAAGACAGGCTTTTTTCATTCTAACCTCTATTTTATGATGGTGTAAGGAATGAAAAATAATGGATGGAAAAATCCATCATGAAAAGATATTTGTTCTGCTATTTCCCGTTTTGACAATGCTTTTCCACTGTAGCAGTATGATTTTCTTACACCATCTTAAAGTAAAATTTTCAACGAAAAAAATTCCGTTCTGAAATTTTCAAAAGTAAAAATTTTGTTAGCAGCTTTTTTGATTGAAAATTTTTATTTGGAAATTTTGGCCTTCTTTACAGTAATTAAATTCGCGTGTATTTTTTGAAGTGAAATATATTTATTTGATTTTATCTGGATTTAATTGGAAAAAGGCCTAATGGTCAATAAAAAATGTTAACAAAATTATGTTTTTTGTAAATTTCAGAACGGACTTTTTTTGCGTCCAAACCTCTACTTTATGATGGTATAAGGAATGTCAAATGATGATGGAGAAAAGATGGATGAAACAATCGATCTTAAGAATGTCTTTGTTTTGGTTTTTCCCGTTTTTGACCATGTTCTTCCACAGTAACAGTATGATTTTCTTACACCATCTTGAGCAAAGGTTTCATAGAAAAAAATTCCGTTCTGATATTTTTAAAAATAAAAATTTTGTTACTAAAATTTTGATTGATAATTAGATCTTTCTTTCCAATTAAATTCGCATGTAGATTTTTAAACGAAACGTTAATTTTTTGATTTTATGCGAATTTAATTTGAAAAAAGGTCTAATTTTCAATAAAAAATGTTGATTGATAGGATTTTTGAAAATTTCAAGAAGGACTTCTTATCGTTCAATCCTATACATTATAATGATGTAAAGAATGGAAAATGATGGATATAGAAGAGATGGACGGAAAAATCGAACATAAAAAGATCTTTGCTTTAGATTTTCCTCTTTTTGACAATGTTTTTTCACAGTAATATGATTTTGTTACACCATCTTAAAGTAAAGGTTTCAAAGAAATAAAATTGGTTCCGAAATTTTCAAAAATAAAAGTTTTGTTAAGCAACTCTTTTCTTTGAAAAATTGGCCTTTTTCCAATTGAATTCTAAGTCTTAATAAAAACTAAGAAATAAATATTTCGCTTCAAAATAATTACAGATAATTTAAGACATAAAAATATACATTTTCACCAAATTGCAGTAAAATTTAATCATTTTTGTGGGTGAAAAAAAATAAAAAATAGGTTTTTGGAGTTTTTCTTTACCTCTCCTTTTCTTTATTACCTACAACCTTCGAATTTAACTTTTTTCGATAAGAGGTCTTATTTTGGCCTTAAATCGTAAACAGTCAGGTTTCACCCCTAAAAACACCCATTTTTCCTCCCTCTGCCTAATTCGGGTTATTTGTTGGGGTATATCGATTTTTTCCCATTTATATACCATTAATCCTAAATTTTCCATTCATCCATATACTGCTAAGAATTTTATATACTTACTTAACGGTGGTTTTCTGTTTTCGGAAAATTTAATTTAATTACGACCAAAACACTTATTCCTTATCACATTTCTACAATTTTTGATACATATTTCAATTTAGGAATTAAGATTGGTTCTAATATTTTTCCTAATTTTATCTATTTTTTCAAAATTTAAATCTAAAAATAGGTACAATATATAAAAATCTTGAAAATTATGTAGATATTCATGTATCTATCTCAAAATTGTGCATTCGTTCGTCCACGTGCATTCACCCATTGGGCAAATCGCGGCTTAATAAGTGTTTTCATTATAAGTAATTTCATATTATCGTTTAATATTTACGTGACTAGTGTCGTAAATAAGCAAGCGCGATTATAAGTGTTTTTTATGTAATTGAGCAAACTCCAAATTAGTATAAATACGTAACACGCTCCTCTGCTCGACCCTGCAATTATTCAATGGAGTAGTGGTCTACGTGTGTGGCGGAAGCTTAAAAGGTATTTTTTTATTTCCGTAATATCTAAGATGTACTATAATTACCTAATATAAAAAATCATACTGTTTCATTATATTGTGCATGAATGGAAAATAATTTCACCACACTGATATCAATCACAACTGCAGTAGCAAATAGAATAATTATTATCATAATCCCGTAACTGACAGTTCGGTTATTATATGACGTACGCTGTTTCCACATTTATATTTTAATTGCTCTAACAATTATTATAAAAATTACAAAGGTATCTTCACAAATTACAACACCTATATTTTTCAGCGTAACCAGCTGAACTACACGGATAATTACAGATCGCGTTGATTAATCTTATTCCCAGCAATTAGCATATAATAATCTGCATAATAAACGTCTTCATTGAAACGGTTATATTAATTAGGAATAGGGGAGGCGGTCAGAGAAAGGCTTGGCGTGAGTGGGGCAATAAATATTAAATCAAGTACTCCTTAAAAATTACACCAACGTAACGATGTACACTGTTCACTTTTTATCGGGAAACTATGAGGTTTTCATGCAAAAGTTGCGGGTTTGATTTTTATGAAGATATAGGGGTAAATTAGGCTTGTAAAACTTAAGTGCTTGGAGCAAATAAACATTTCTGGATGCGTTCTGAGATTTTGGACGCAATTTCTCTCGCATTGTATAAATAACCAAATTAAATTTGGTACCAACGAATGTAGGGTGTGTATCTATGGTAAACTCGCCTAATATGAAGTCCCCTTATTTTTGTTGTTAAGTTCAACTACCAATTCAATAATCTATACTAATAAATAAAATTGAAGTGTCTGTAATGTTAAAATAACAGCTTTTTCCTAAATGCATATGAAAGTATATACGGTACTTTTAACAAAAAAAAACAATTTTTAAATTTTTTGTCTGTCTGTTTGTTGCGGCTAATATCCGAAACCGCCCGACTAATTTTGACGTGACTTCTCACTGGCTGCTTGACTTTGCTGCACTTGACTTTTATTGCTGATGTTATAAAGAGTAAATTAGGATACTTTTATTTCAGAAATTCATGAAATTGTGAACAAAATCCGATTCAAATAGGGAAATTATATCCAATTAATAAATAATTAATTATTAAAGTAAATCTCCCGAGTATTTTGTACTTCGTACTTGTAAACGTGTACTTCACAAAAAAACAAGATTTATAAATCCGCGCGATTAGTACGAAGGATCTAAACGGCGATAAAATTGAAGCGGCCCGAAGAGAGCGGTGACGTCACAAACTACAATATTCGGTAGGCGTTGTGACGGAAAGTGGCCGAATGAACTATGAAATCAAGCAGTCGACAGCTGGGATCTCCCGTAGCCGACCGGATCGATCTCCTCGTCGTTTGTAAATTCTAGGCTGTGGCGTCACGACGTTGAACCTGCTTGAAACGGAAAAAATCCGCGTGCAGCACAGTATACGTGATAGAAGTGTGATAGAGAGAGATAGAGAGAGAGGGAAGAGAGAGATAGAGAGAGAGGGAAGAGAGAGATAGAGAGAGAGAGGCTTTATGGTAACTGTGTCACACATGTTCACATGTCACACATGTTCACCCATGTCACACAAATGTTCGTGATTCTAAACGGTGTAGATTTCTTGAGAATATAACATCAATCGTTGTTCCTGATTTAGTCGTGGCAATGTTCCGGTCGTTTTTCATATCTAAACCGAATTTCTCACGAAGAAAGTGAAGCAGTGGCAAGGACGCATCCTCCGCAAAAAGATTATCAAAAGATCATCCATTTCGATCATATTCGAAAGCCCGATCCAGATATATCCACCAGGATATGCATAAGTAATATTGTATTCTGGTTAATTCCGATTCTGTCTCGATCGTTTATAAATTATATCAAAATTGCTTTCCGCTTTAGAACACATGTGGGGGATCGTTGCCCAAGGCAAAGCTGCATTTGATATCTCTGTTTCTCTCTCTCTCTCCCTCATATCTGTCATATGCTTTATCTCACTTGCGAGACGAAAATGTTATAAAATGTGTCGTGACCTCGACCTCGAAAAATCGCTCACATGCGGCTAAAGAAGTATTCACTTCAACAATAAAATTGATGATAAAACTCTTCAATACGGCTTACAGTTCATGTATTTCCAAATAATATTTTTTTAGGCAAGAATTTCCTCAAATCTGTTCCCACTTTCCCCCAGGCCTTATCAAGTTTTGCTTGGATTGGCTGATGTGCTGATGTATTCCCTCAGATTTATTAAAATAAATTGAAAGCAGCAGCGGCCCGGTTATATTCTATGCAGATAAGTGAACCGATCGCGTCCAGCGTCTCATTTCCTGCTGAGGGCCGTTTCTGCTACGGCAGGACTCCCTAACTGAATCTGGTTAGCCTGGCACAGACTCGATATCTGCTTCTATGCCGGCGAGGCATTACTCAACAATATTTTCGCACTAAATCAACCCCGCATGTTACACGTTACACCGCCTGTTCTCCGGCAGATATAGCCCATGAGACGCTTATACAAATTGACCAATAATGCCGTTAAATCGGTTTATATTCCGTCACGCGGGCGATTTTCCCGTCACCTTAGTTCACAAAATATACGAGGAAATAAATTACTGCAAATTAACTGGCCTAGAACTATAAGCAGTCGCTTATTAACGAGTTAAAATGCATATTATTTTATGAAAGGAATACAGACGAAAATAAATTAGAATCAAAACTATCACTACACATCCAAACACAGCATCCTAATTGTGAATTGTGATAATAATAAATACATATCACCAGGGGCGTGCGTCCATGGAAGCAAAGGAAGCTCCCTTGCTCGCCCCTTGGTTCAGGAAGCAAAAGTATATACTTATATGTATTGTATATTAAAGTGCGTAATTTAAAACTCGATTTTTTCACTGGATAGAAACTCGAATTAATTAAATTATTGTAATTTTTAAATAGCATCTCACATCATAAATTATTACGAGCCGTATATGCCCCGACAACGTTTGACAAGGACGTCATGTCCAAGTAATCACGACCACGAACAAACATTCATGGATATAAATAATATGATATGCAATAGATTTAGTTAACCAACAGTGCAACTTGCACGTTGAAAGCGCATTATTTGCAATTATTTAGTACATCAAAACCTTGGTAATTAGTGACTATTTACGGGGTAAGTTATATTTTCAAGTCTAATCTTTAGACTTTTCAGAACGTTTATATGAAGAGTTTGTAAATTGCGTAAGATTAATTTGAGTTAGTTAAAACATATGTTTTTAGTTATGGCACTAGGGATAAAATCGTAAGCATTGCTTGGGGGTACAGTTATCACTAGTTACCAGATAAAGGAAGGGGTGGCCACTATGGCCCATTATTTTTTCGAATATAATGGATCATTTAAAAAACAGAAAAGGAAAACCACAATTGGTTATACAGATCAAGATGCTGTCATCTTTGAGATGGTTGGCTTTCAGTTAAATAAGCAGCTATTTGCCTCATTATATCATGAACATTCTTTGACAAGATATATATAAAAAAACACGGAAAGACCTAGTGGGAAAATGTAACCTTGGTGGCGTTCTAGGAAAACTATATTGTCGCCAAACTATAATGTTCGTCAAGTGATTTACGAAAACGATGAAGCCATATTAGCTGATTATTTACAGGGTTCAATCACGACTGCATCATGCTTTACCACCCACAGATGCTCAGAAAATTGCGTACGAACACACTGTAGCCACCAACCTCGAAAGAATTTTATAGAAAAGCGTAGTTCCGGCGCAGTCTTCAGGTTTGATTAAAAATCGTCAAAATAGAAAGAAAAAGATTACGTCAATTTTGACATGCATTCCAAAACTGAAACAACATGAGTAATATTTTGATAGTAAAAATAAATCACAAGTTGAAAGAACATAAAGGGCAATAGTTCTGAATCACGCAATTAAAATAACTAAGAGAGAGAATGAGAAACTTTGTCAATGACAGTAACAGTGAACTCGTTCAGCAACGTTTATCGACTCAGAAGATGACATAGATTCCGAAGAGGAACACAATGATTTACTCATATTCAGATTTAGAAACAATTTATGAAGGCAGATTAGTGACGGTTGCAGGAAAAAAAGCATATGATAAAAATTGTTCGAAAGGTGTTTTCAATCCGAGGCAGTGATGAGATTGTTGTCATATTGAGACAAAATAAAATAATTCTGATTTTCCATCTCTTGAGGCAGTTGTTGAAAAATCGAACACTGTCACCGAAACAAACCCATGAATTCTGGTGGAACCATCCGTACTCAAAATATGCTTACTTTTAACCTTAACGTCAATTTTCATCATGGGTTGGTCATCAGTAATTGGAACACCTGATCTACTTGTATCAGAAATTTATCTTTGTTAACATGAATGTCTTTTTGTATCTACATTTCGATTAAAATAACAATACTTTCCACATGGGTTTCATTTATTTATATTATTGAAGCAGTGACCACTGGACCCCATCGATTTGGTGGCCCCTCTCTCTTCTATCATATGCGAAAAGGTCTGAATAATTGGACAGCAGGGCCACCGTTTCCTTGTCGCCTCGTGTCTTTGCGGCTGTTAAAATTTTCATTTTTGTCGACTTACCATAGTAACTAAGAAAAAATATGCATGTAATACCGCTTAGATAACTGTTTGAATATAGGTATATAGAGTTGAGTATAGCGAGTTGAGTTGACCAGTCAATTTGACCTACTTTGACCACAATGTATTTAACCGGTCAAAACATCCAATTAGACCAGGGTAAGCCTTTGAAAATGGTAAAAAGTAAAAAAAAATAGAACTGGATGACACCCATTGGAAAAGGAAGACAATATAACAAAAATAAGAGGAAAAATTACGGGCGATTTGAGGTTGGGAAGTGGAAGGAGGTAAAATTTTAAGGGTGGAAAACGATTTCCGGCAAAACTACAACTCCTATGGAATAAAGTTGTAGGTAATAAAAAGATCTACAACTTTTGTATTTACACTTTTTTCACATAACCTCAAAATATCCGCGAAAAATCAAAATAAACGACTTTTTGTTTTTATATTTTTTTCTCCCAAAAAAAATGTGTACTAGCGTTTTTGAACTCATTCTTGTGAGAGTAGTGAGATTGACACATATACAGATTCAGACAATTCTGAATCAATTTCTATAGTGATTATTTACCACTTATAACTTTAGTTTAATGAATATTGTATAAGTAACTATTTGATTTTTTTCTCATTATTTATTTTTTATTATGAGAGTCTTTTGTTTCTTATTTAAATATTTAACGCCTAGAAATTTGTTTATTTTTTTGCAGTTTTTAATAAAAAATCACCCTTTAGCCTTGGTTTTATATAATTAATTGGTTTAATTAATTAAATATAATCTGACCGGTCAATTCCACAACACTACAGGTATATCAGTTTATGATTTTCTTCTTTCTTTTTTTTTACAAATCAAACAGGATGACCGGTTGTTAAAATTCTCAGTACGGAATCTTCTGCATACTAGACTGCTACATCTTCTGGTACTTGGCTCATCAATAGCAAATTTCAAATTTTGGGGTCTAACATAAGACCGACGGTATGCAATATGGTATTTAAAACTCGCACTTCCTGATACAATAGAGTCTTTGTATCGTATTGACTCTTTGACACTAATATGAGAACTAATCCTTTCGTACAGGGCTTGCGAATACATGGTTTATCGTTCCATAAATAGTCCATAAATAAGACCATATTTTCCATATTTTTTCCACCATTTTTTTCTTTCCTTAAAATTCGTTAATTTCAAATTATACTTACAAGTCAAGTCAAGTAATTTATAAAAATGAATCTCTAAGTTTACATGTCTGATTTTACTGAAACTGATTGTTATAAACAAAAGTATTGTTGCTATTAAAAATCTGAAAGGACCGTTGGAAGCGCGATTTCGTTTTTACTATAATACTTAAAAATTTCGAATTGATATCATTACTAACCTTTCTTTTATCGCGAGATAGGTTCACAAAAACACATTTTCTGAAATTCGTACTATATACAATAGTGTATGTATCATTTGGATATACTATGTAACCGGTCACCATAAGCGAGATAGGTGGCCGATTTTACTCCACTGTCCTGTTGCTAGTAATTTGTAGCGTAAAATATATTCTGAGAGCCTAAAAGCATCATACAACTGCACATATCACTAGAGCATTGTACAATTTCTTAAATCTCTTAATGTATTGTAATCTTAATGTATTGTATAATATTGCAATTCAATGGATACCATCCTAGATATTCCATGCTTGCGCTTCTCCTCAAGAGGTACCCCGCCATATATGTCCTGCGACGTTTATCAATTAGATTCATCCAGCACTGCGAAGCAGCAGCCAGGCAGCGCAGCGCCAGAAAAGGCGTAATAACGCATTCCATGCCTGTAACCGTTCCTACGATCGCCGCTGAAATTCATTTCCTGGGAGTCGGCCTGTCTTCAGCCGCAGCGCAACGCTTGATCAGGAAACGAATCCAGACTCGAAATGGAAAACAAAGCATTCCGGGAGTTATCTCCACATGCATGAATACGAGCCCTTTCACGGACGAGGATTAATATTGGCTTTTTACCTGATTGTCAGAGGGTCTTTATCATCTTTGTCAAGTCTGTATTCCATATTTACTGGTTACTGGTTCACATCCACGTAGATATTCGAAATTTTCCGTTTAATTCATAAAACTATCCAGTGAAGTCGAATAACACACAAAAATGAACAGCAAGAACTATAAAAATAAAAAATTATACGCGAGGGTGTAGAGAATATTGATATATCCAAAAGAAGCAAGGAAAGGGCATAAATGAGTAGTTATTTGAGAACTAAAAGGATTAAGGCATCATACAAGAACAGTAACTGCACTTACATAAGAGTAACTATAAATTTAAGTTTGTCTATTTTAGAATTTTCCAGTATTAGGTTGTTGATAAAATCTGACATTTCATAAAACTAGTTAGTTATAAAAGGTCTATCAACTTATAGTGTTTTCGTTTGATATACAAACTAGGGCAAAAAATTGTGCGTCATTATACAAAGAGAACTCGTACCAATTACCACAGAAGCGGAAATCACATCATTATGCAATACAAAAGGATATTTAGTGTAACATTGTGTACCGCCACAATTTTTCGTGAATAGAACTAGGGTGTCCTGTCCGCGGCTTAACATATCGGTCGCTATCCCTCTTCAACTCATATAAATCCCACATCCCTTCTCGGTCACTTAGAAGACACCTGTATGAACAAGTCGGCGATTTACTGGCTTTACTGATCAGTGGCGTATCATCATGCGCAACCAAGGTGAAGTGACTTCAAAAGATCTTATTATGTCATATTCATATATGTGCAAAACTTTAAGCCAAAAAAATAGTTTAGTTTTGAATGTATTTAAAATATATTGTAAAAAATTTGCATGCTGCGTTGTACACTTAGTCCTCAATTTAGCCAATAACAATTTAAAATAAAAGAAAGAAATTAAAATGCTATTGCCCAGCAAGGACCACGGGGAAGTAAGAGCGCTCTTTGCCAGGATAGAACGTGGTTAGGTTACTTATTATTAGTATAGGTATAGGACTGTTAGTAAAATTGCGGGATATGTTATTATTTGCACATATAGTTACACTCACATTGGTATTTTTCACTGTCACTTATTAGTAGCACTCTTCACGAAAACTCCCATCAGAAATTGTCATTAAATGTGAGTAAATACTCTTCTCATTAAAGAAAGTTTTTCGGGGTTTTGTATTTTACCCCTTGATGTACCTAGTTCTTCCATTGCACTACTCTGCATAAAACCACTATAACCTATAAACACTATACACTATATTCTATAAATACTATAATGACACTATAAAATATTAACTATAACCAATTATTTTACAAACACTAGACACAATTATTATAAAAACAGCACGCCTTTTACGCTGTACGTACAGGTTCAATGTTGCTTTGTAAACACCTACCTAATACGGTCAAGGACACAAGAACTCATCCAACACCTACAACTGCCACTGAGACAATAACCAAAAATATACCTTAATACAACGCGCGGAACTATATCTATATGCGTGCGCCACCACCCTATAGATTATTAGTATTTCAGGCGATACCTACTGATGAAACGTTCGCCCGGAAAAAATGAAAACAAATACTCTTGCAGCTCGCATCCATTTGCAATTTGTTTTGATATATTATAAATTAAATTGAGTTAACATTAACACTCCGAGTAGTTTTCACAAACACCAAAACACTTTCACTTCGCTCGACGCGCGTTTCGCCAACCAAGTCGGCATCATCCGGAGACGATTAAAAACAGTTTTTAATCGTCTTTTTAATCATCTTTAACATCTTTTTAATCGATTAAAAACTGTTTTTAATCGTCTCCGGATGATGCCGACTTTGTTGGCGAAACGCGCATCGAGCGAAGTGAAAGTGTTTTGGTGTTTGTGGAAACTACTCCGAGTGTTATAGTTACATCAAAGGTTCCAGCCCTATCCAGTAGTGAGTTAACATTATTGTTTTTTAATTTATTTCCTATATTAGGATACTTGCGCGCGCCACTGAGCACTGCATCTAATGGAATGCAGTGCATTGCATATCAATCGAAAGCACTATAGAGTATCTCAACTGTTCTGAAAAAAATATAAAATACTTCTTTATGTTACTATTAAATTCATCTATATTTGAATAAATCTTATTAAACCTAATAAACGAATATATAATAACAGTATTTTTGATATTTGTGTTTGGATAAGATAAGAAGTTAATAAAATAATATATTCATATCATATCATCATATATTGAGTCAAAGTCAAAGCTATTATAATAAAATGTATCAGAATGGAACTTGATTCTGAAGTTTAAGAGTTTCTAGAACTAATTGAGTCCATGGGCAAAAAGGGTATCTATACAATCAGCAAAATATATGTATGTAAAAAAAATCATATTTAATACCTATTTGTTTTAAAGTTACCTGCAGATTAGGCAGGCCACAATAAGTGGTTGTATTCATTTACACATATCTGCATACTTAACTACTACAAAACACACTAGTACAAAATTATACTCATATTATACCTATACAATATATGTATATATATATATATATATATATATATATATATATATATATATATATATATATATATATATATATATATATATATATATATGTATATATGTATATATATATATATATATATATATATATATATATATATATATATATATATATATATATATATATATATATATATATATATATATATATATATATATATATATATATATATATATATATATATATATATATGTATATATGTATATATATATATATATATATATATATATATATATATATATATATATATATATATATATATATATATATATATATATATATATATATATATATATATATATATATATATATATATATATATATATATATATATATATATATATATATATATATATATATATATATATATATATATATATATATATATATATATATATATATATATATGATCCTCGGATAATTCCTCGATCAAACCTTGAAAAATTCTTGGAAATACCCCAAAAAATATTCCCTGAAAATTTAAGCCATTAATACCTACTCGCCCGCGGCGTGTGAAGATTTCCCATTTAAAATACACGTAAACTTGAATTTTTTTAACAGCGGCATTTTATGCTAATCCATCTTTAAAAAAAAACAAATTACCCAGGATAAAATGATCTCCAAAAGTGCCCATTGCGACGTAAGTGTAACTTATACAAGTGAGACACTCTAGGTAATTAAAATCAATTTTTCATGAATTTATTGTTTTTTTTTGTTGTTATTTCAATGGCTGAAGATACAGGAAAATGTTGGCACCGAAGTTTTATTATTGATACTCCTCGAGATAATAAGCTTTGTTTTTTTTATAATTTGTGATTTTTATGAATGAATTTGCAACTCAAATCATTAAAAATATCAATTTTTTATTAAATTTTTGAGTTAATATCTATTTTTTCATAGTTAGAAAGAACTGAAAAATTTAAGAAAAAAGTAATGTTTTTAATGATTTGAGACGCAAATTCATGAAAATCACAAATTTTAAAAAACAAAAAGCTTATTATCTCGAGAAATATCAAATAAATAAATCGATAGATAAGATCGAGAGATAGATAAATCCTTTTTTGAAGAAAATTTAAATTGCTACAACTTTATCATTTAACATTTTCCTCTATCTTCAGCCATTGATGAACTAACAAAAAAAAACAAGAAATTCATGAAAAAATTGATACTGTCTCACTTGCGTCGCAGTGGGCAGTTTTGTAGAGCATTTTATACTGACAAACATCATATACGGACAAACATCAAGGACACACTGTTTTACTGTTACTATTTTTTATTTTCTCCTGCAACACATATATTCATTAATTGGAATAATATTCATATTAATTTTTGATTCGTAAATGATTTATTATAGCTAACGCTGGCCGCCGACGACCAAGTTACGCCAAGTGGTCTGGTACACGTTGGCCCAACTCATAGGCCCAAGTAGTTGGCCAAACGTGAATAGGAGCCTTAAAAGTTTGTAGCGAACATAACGTAATTTTGTTGCAGCAAAGTCTCTGGCGTTAATTGCTCGTTTTGAATTTGCTATTTATACTTTATATTATCGCAAATGAGATTAGTCAAGCCCATTATAAATCGAAGCCCACGAATACACGACGACGACCGCGTGAGTCAATAGAAACAATTTTAGTGTAAAGCTTAAAAATCCCAAGTTTAAATTATTCTGCGGTTTGAATCGGTTATCTCATTAGAATTATCTTATTAGTTATTAGCCTGTTTACTTATCTAATTTATTTAAAACTAGTTATTACTTAAGAGGAAAACTTGCTAATCCGCAGGCAGAGCCAAGCAAAAATAATAATAAGCGCAGCTATTATAAACAACAAGTCGGAAGAAGATAAGAGACGATACGATCGCGGTTTTTAAAAACTCCGCTAAGTTTAGACTAAGAATCATTAAGATAAAAGCCCAGATTAATGGAAAACTGTAGCGGAAAATTTTATGTAAAAATTACACTACTTTATATCATTCTGATAAGTGTAAAATATCACTTGCTTCCAGGTATCCGAGGAGAACAGGAAAAAATACGGGAGAAATAATTACGTTTTTAAAAAATAAGCGCTTTTATACCCATTTTTATTGTTTCGTTTCCCGCCGGAGGGAAGCTTAATATTCAGGTAAAATCACTGTTTGAATGGGTTTCTTAGCAATTAGCAATACTGCGTAAAAAAATCATTTCCCAAGCACCCTACAAAACTGCGTGTCAAATTGGCTACACTTGAAAACAAGTAGGAATCACCAGTATCGGTAAGGAAAGTCCAATAGAGTTGTAACTATTTTTTATGACCATCATCGCAAGTGATCACTAATGGACAACCTATGTAAACTAAGTAAGCCTATTCTTATGCACGGTCCTACGTAATGTTAATGGTTAACCGGTCGCACGGATTTTGTTTTTGTCTTGCTGCTTGTGCGATTCCAATTTTCACCATGGAATATATTTATTAGCTTTTAAGTTCTTTGCTATTCATATTTGTTTTGCGAAAAGAAATCTTGGGTTTGTAGCAATTCATTACATATGAAATAAGCAAATAGATGAATAATAAGGAAGGCATGCTTCTTATTTTTAATTGGGCGCCAGTTCTGGTACATAAATTTTAATTTAACTGAATTGTCACTTTACAAATAGCTACAAGTACTCTTGCCTCAGAAGGGGTTCAATTAGGCTTAGTTGTTGTTGATTGAATTTGTTGAAATGGAAGTTAACTATTCATAATTCTTGAAGTTAAACTATATGCACAGTTTTATTTATGTGATGCTCAAACTGTAGTAGTTATACTATATGTTATTAAAATTATTTACCTGAAATTTTCAGAACAGGAAAGAAGAAGCTATGTGTACATATGATTATGTTTATTATACTAAGAAATTGTTGATATTTAATGAAATTTAAAATCCTATAACTATCCTGTGAAAACCTACGGAACTTAAAATCTAATTAACATGGGACAAGTCCTCTGGAACAATATTCCTTAAATTATCAAATATTTGATTGTTTATTACCTTGTTATTATTAAGTTAATCCTTTTTTATGTACCTCCACTAATCACTTGTCACTTTAGATTACACTATACGAGAACTAGTGAACTATGCTGCTGAGCTCTGGTGGTGGTGTCATCTAGCGGGATGTCGCTGCACTGTCTGTGGAATGCTGACTGGTTATGCTCGTACTCTTTACGCATTGGGATTTATCTACCCCTAATTTTATCTCACTTGCTGCTGCTATTGTCTTCAAACTACTATCCCTTGATAGTGTCACTTTGGAAGTTTATATCCTGTCCTTGATTGGTATTAAACTGCAATTTGCCTTCACTGGGCTGGGTCGCTACCAAGTTTCTTCCTTTTACACTTGTAAAATAGAACAAAAAATATTCGCTGTTTCACTGTTCCAAAACCATATGTACTTGTATTAGTGCTTACTTAGCACGAATTTAAATTTATTATTTTAACTTATATTTACTTTTTACTTATTACAGAACTTAACAGAACTTAAAACTTTTCTCTTTTACAGAACTTAAAAGCGTGGCATTGCCTCGAACGCCGTAACTAGGCTCCTGTTTTCTGTTGGTTGTTGCTACGGATGTTCCCCGTTTCAAAAACAAAGCAACTTCCTGGTTACATACTTCTTTCGTCTCCTGTTATTTTAATTTGACCAATTAGATTGATTCATAAATTTTAATTTTTAAAACTACACTTAAAACTATCATACACTCCCCGGCACAAAATTTCGTCACCCTAAAATTTTGCCCAATTTTGATGTTTTATAACTTTTTTATTTTTCATCTGATTTTCATAAATTTTTTACCAGTCTGTAGATCAGTTCATTGTGTGTCTTTTTAATTATTGTAATAAGTCATATTTTTCGTCCAGGCAATATTATACAGGGGTAAATCAAAGTGTTGTTTTTTGTCGTAAACTCAAAACACCCTGTGGAAAAATTGAGGCGAATAATTTTGTTTACAAACTGTTTGCTGCTATCTTAAACGTATTGTAAACATTTTGTTTTTTGATTCATCCCATTATCTCATTTCTTCTGCGAGCAGCAAAATTTTAAATGAAACGCTGTTAATTTTATCATTTTTAATTAAAAAACATCGACGTTGGCTAAATACGCGGTTATTGTGACAGAATATTTGACAGTACAGTTAATTTAGTGTGTTGTCATCATGGTAACTACAGCAGACGTAGGTAGAATTGTTGCCTTAATAGAGGAGAAACAGACGGGAAACTTTATTAGGCGGCAAGGCTCTGGCAGAAGGAGAATGACCACTCAAGCTGATGATCACTTTGTCATTATGAGTTCTTTAAGAGATCGAAGAGCTACTGCTGTGTATCTAAAAAATGACTTGCAAATGGTACGTCGAGTAAGTGTAAGTGAAAGAACGATACGTAGAAGATTGTTAGAAGCAGGATTGCATTCACGAAGGCCAGCAGTATGTCCAAAATTGCTTCCTCGGCATCGACAACACCGACTGAGATTTGCAAGAGCGCATGCTGACTGGACTGTAGAACAGTGGGGAAACGTACTATTCACAGATGAATCCAGGGTTTGTTTAAGGTCGCCGGATGGTCGTGAACGGGTATACAGACGTAGAAATGAAAGATATGCAGACTGCATCATATCTGAGCGACTGCAATATTACGGTGGTTCAGTCATGGTTTGGGCGGGTATTTCTACCGATGCACGTACTGACCTTGTATTTGTTGAAAATGGAGCACTAACCGCCCACCGTTACATTGAGGAAATCCTCCAAGAAATTGTTGTTCCATTTGCTCCTTTCATTGGGAACCAATTTACATTAATGCATGATAATGCTAGACCTCACGTTGCACGGGTAGTGAGCGAATATCTGGATGAGGTTGGACTTCCAAGATTGAACTGGCCCGCATGTAGCCCGGATCTCAACCCAATCGAACATCTTTGGGATGTTCTTAAAAGAGCACTCCGTCGCCGTCCTGTGCAACCACTAACCTTGCAAGACTTACGGCTGGCGCTGACAGAAGAATATCAGGCTATTCCTCAAAACAAAATAAGTAATCTTATTAATTCGATGCCACGAAGAATGCAAGCTGTCATTGCTCCGAGAGGAGGACATACACGTTATTAAAATTTGTCTTTGTTAATTAATTTTGTGATATACCTAGTGGATGTTTTTGTTAATAAAAATAAGCTTGAAATCAGCGTTTCATTTAAAATTTTGCTGCTCGCAGAAGAAATGAGATAATGGGATGAATCAAAAAACAAAATGTTTACAATACGTCTAAGATGGCAGCAAACAGTTTGTAAACAAAATTATTCGCCTCAATTTTTCCACAGGGTGTTTTGAGTTTACGACAAAAAACAACACTTTGATTTACCCCTGTATAATATTGCCTGGACGAAAAATATGACTTATTACAATAATTAAAAAGACACACAATGAACATTCTACAGACTGGTAAAAATTTATGAAAATCAGATGAAAAATAAAAAAGTTATAAAACATCAAAATTGGGCAAAATTTTAGGGTGACGGAATTTTGTGCCGGGGAGTGTATCTTAACCGTCACATATTATAATTTTGACCTCTGAATATACCGGGTGCCTACGATATTACTAGGCAGCCTATTACTTCCTTGTAAAACAATATATCGATTTCAAATTTTGGGAAATTGTGTGGTTGCCTACTGTGGACAGTTTCATTGCTTCAAGACCTGATTTTCATTTCCGGTTTAACCGGAAACAGTATAAACTTTGTTATTTTTAATGGAATACCCAGTATGTTATTTGAAATTTAGATTGCACGGCAAATTCTAGGCCCAAAACATGTAGTATACCCTATATTTTTTTGACAGTTTTCGAGAAAATGGCGGTTGAATGTTATATCAATCACAAATTATTTCATTTTCACATAAAACAAATGAATGTAGGAACAAATCTGTTACGGCTATTGAAGTTTTTTGGTGAGTAAAATTTGATAAAGCCATAAAAAAATTATTTCCGGCTGAACTACGTACTACGAAAAGTGATTTTCAGACTCAAATTACTTGGATAGTTTTAATGGAACGCCGTGTATTGAACATTAAATTTACATTCTACTATTTTTTCTCGATATTTCTTGTTTCTGGTGTCCCCTGTTTAAACCTAATAGTTTATGAGATATCGGCGCCTGAATGTTCACCTGCACTAGAATATAAATTTAAGATTCAATATAGGGTGTTCCATTAAAAATATCGAAGTAATTTGAGCCTGAAAATCACTTTTCGTAGTACTTCCGGTATAGCCGGAAATGAAATTTTTATGACTTTATCAAATTTTATTCCCCAAAAATTTAAATTACCGTATCAGATTTGTTCCATTCATTCATTTGTTTTATGTCAAAATGAACTAATTTATCATTGATGTGACATTTTCAACCGCCATTTTCTCGAAAACTGTCAAAGATGATAGATATAGGGTCTACATGTTTTGGATCTACAATTTTCTGGGCAATCTAAATTTGTAATAATATATAGGGTGTCCCATTAAAAATAACAAAGTTTATACTGTTTCCGGTTAAACCGGAAATGACAGTCAGATATTGAAGCAATCAAACTATGGGCCATTGTTAACCATACAACATACCAAAATTTTAAATTGATATATTTTTTTACAAGGAAGTTATAGGCTGGCTAGTAATATCGTAGGCACCCGGTATATTTACAGTTAATTACAAATTTTGACCTATAACTTAACTTGGATTATGGAATCATTGATTCCGTAATCAAATCGTTTTCAGTATCCCATAAAGGGTTTATGCCTGTTGGATATGTATTTTAAATAAATAAATAAATATATTATTTGTCAACCTGTATTTATGCATGTTCATATTTTATTGATTTAGTATTATTATATCGCCATGTTGTCGATTTGTTAATCATATTACACCCAGCGGAATGAGAAATTATATACAGGTCACACGAATTCCGGTTTTTTCCTTATCAAAGAACATATTTTTATGTTCAACCGTTTTGATAACATCATAAACATGTTTTATTAATATACTTTAATATAAACCCCGAGATCCGATCATATACACATTTATTCAAAAATATGCGTACTTGATAAAGAATGTTGCTATATTTTCGTGGCGGGTATGAAATATTTTTGCCAAGCGAATAAAAAATTGGTGGGAAGGCAGTGTTAACCGATCGGACAATGGTGGAAAGACATCCGCGATTATATCGCCGTCAATTATGATTATAACATTTCACACGAGTTTATATACAGTATATTATTGAGTATAGTACATTCTTTACTTGCTGGTATTTTATAAATAACAGAATATGCTAATTGAACCAAATATGTATCTATATGGGTATTATATGGAAAATATTTTTTCCGGTTTAATAATATAATAATATTTATTCAGAAAGTTGTAACAAACATTAAATATATAACATACAAAAAATATTAAGGTAAATAAACCTAAAAACCTGCGCGTGGATTAAACTATTCGTTTTGAAATCTCTAAAATATCTATAAATTAGTACATTAAAGTTTTTTTATTTTACAAACTTTTATTAAACTTTTATTTTACTTGTTTGTTCAGGTCAAATATTGCATTTGAATTTTAAAGCACTTATCCATAACCGATTGAGCTGAAATTTTGCATACACGTTTAGTTTGGATGACAATGCATGGTTAGCTAAGTCACATCATTCTAAATTCAATATGGCGGACCCAAGATGGCGGTTTAGTTATTTTTATGCACTTCCATGATATGGGAGAACAAATATAAAGTTGAGAGTAACACAAAATGTTTTGCGTCTAGAATTTAGTTTAAGTAAATATGCTAAAATATATTTTGAAGATTTGACTTCAACACATACAGTAAAGTTTACTTGAATTACATTTTTTTATTGAAAAAAACATTATCTTAAAAAAGGGCTCCAATGTACTTAGAACCTTGTGGCACTGTATTTGGAACCTTGGGGAACTTGAAAAATGGGTTTAAACTCGACCAATATTGCATTCAGTATTCAGAAAATTGACGGGGTTTCCTGATTGCTGATAACCTGTATCAAAGTTTTTTTCTGAAGTGCAAAGTTGGGTTAGAAAAATTATTTTCAGGATTTGCTATAACAACAAACATTTTGGACCCTTCTTTTTGGGCACATATTCCGATCAAGAACTTTCAAAATCCTCAAAAGATTCTTCGGAGTTGAAACTCATTGTTTTAACTTGGAAGAAGCATCGAAAATGCCGGGAAACACACTAATGCTTTATCTTTTACGCACAAAATTGTGCCAAAACGTGGATTTCGAACTATGTTCACATTGAATGCGAAACTTTGTATATAGAACTGTACAGATTTCTCTTGAGAATAAATTTATCAAAGAAACTGTTTGTTGTACAAATTGGCGCTTGGAACCCTATGATTTTCACCTTACGATATTTGCAATATTTTTTTTTGGTTCGCAAACAGATGTGTTAAATTCGCAAACTATTATGTGTTAAATTTAATTCAAAATGTTTATTTCCTCTCTGAAATTGTTCTAAAACGAATAGCTTCGAGTTATATGAGCAGAAAGGAAAAACAATTGGTAATTTTTTGCGATTTTTGCGTTCACTATTTGTTTAATAAAAAATGAAGCCCATATTTTTGAACCGACTCATAGTGTAATTCTAAAAATATTTCGAAGCCTTTAAAGCAAAAACTCTCGATCATATGCGATTCACCCAACGAAAAGCAGGTACGGCCTGAATCAGCTAATATGAAAAATAAAAAAAGTATAGGTGTTTATGGTCCCAATTTTAGTTCTAAAGTCTTGTGCACATCATATGGGTCAGTCTCTAAGTTATCTTATAAATATATCTTTAGAGCTAGGCATTTTTCCTAATTAATTAAAATGGACAGTTGTAAAACCGTTATTTAAAAAAGGAAATATATTATCAAATTATCAACCAATTACTTGTTTCTCAAATATTTTTGAACACGTCATGCCCTCAAGAATAATTTCAAGAAGCAGTTTGTTCTCGGAAAATCAGCATGGTTACTTAAAATCTAAGTCAATCGATACAGCTCCATACAGTTTTATCAGCAAAATATTACAACTCCTGGAGGAGGGAGATCTTGCTTGTGGCATTTCTCTTGACCCTCCCATTTGAATGCATAAATCATGAAATATCATTAGGTAAATTTATATATATATATATATATATATATATATATATATATATATATATATATATATATATATATATATATATATATATATATATATATATATATATATATATATATATATATATATATGGTATTAGAGGCAAATCCTACGACTGGCTTAGCCCAATTTAACAGGGCGCAAACAATTAGTTAAAGTTGAACGTAAATTGGAATTGTCTATGGGAGTGCCACAAGGGAGCATCCTTGGACCTCTCTTGTTTATAATTTTTATGAATGACATTACATAATTTCTTAATAGAACATAATTTCAAATAGAAATAAAAATCTTCAAAAAACAACATATCGTTAATTATGCAGATGCAATATTTAAAAAAAATATGCAACCAAGAATATAGGTCGATTTTGACGGAACTTTCAGTGGCAGATAGATGAAGTTATAAGGAATAACTTAGGCTACTTTTATTTTCGAAAAAGAATTAGGGTTCCACGCAAAAAAAATAAAATCGATGAAATTATGATCAAAGTCCGAATCAAATAGGGAAATATACATCCAATTAATAAATGATTAATTATTTACGTTAATTTCCCGAGTATTTTTCTCCGAGTACTTCCCGAGTACTTCGAGTAATAACGTAGCAGTGTCAGCATCGCGCGCGCCCCACGCGCACGTCGCCACACCGAAAGGCGCCTCCCACCGCTTCACACTTCCACGACTTAATATCACACGCGCCCTTTGCTATGTTAAATTCACGCGGACGAAGGTGCGGGTAACAACTATGATAGTATATAGTTTGAAGAAAACTAAAGAATTAGAGGCAGAAACTATAGGAAAGTGCAGTTAACTAAAATGTAACTCATATTAAACGCATTGTGTGAATTATTGATATTGCTTATCAGATATAAATAAAATAAAACTCTAATCAGTGACAGTTAGTAGGTGGAGTCCTAGTTTTTCCCATGAATCATTCTCTTTTTCAAGTATTTTATGCGTGATGAACTAACGTCTCTGCATATCTGCTGAAAAATCAAACTCGTAATATAAATTATAATTACTTGTTTCAAGGAACTACTCTTCACCACAATAAACCGCAAGTAATGACGAAACATCTTATGAGAATTGGAACGATGATCGATAGTGCGGAAGAACGGTGTAAAGATTTTCACACATTTATAATGTACTTCCTTGAAAATAAGCCATGAAAGAGGAATAAATAAATGAAGCAGAACAACATAAAACGAGTTTCACAACGTCTAGAAACCGATACGAGGCAAATTTTTCGAAATCCTTCGGCCAATCTCCTTGTAGGATCACCCGTAACACATTCCCATTCTGACCAGCCCGCCTTTCTCGTCTCGCCGCTGTTTTGTTTATTTTTCTGGGTGTTTTGCTGGTGAAACGGATCGTTTTATATACAAACAGTCAGTAGCCATTAAATTTATCTTTATCGTTGTACTTAGGTACCTAATATTATACTTTTTTTACTGATTCGTTATGATATTAGAATCTAGTCTTCAAAATCATTTTGTAAACGGCACTTTTTTATCACATAATGGAGAAAGTAATGATTTTGTAGAAAAAAGTCTCGAACAAAAGTTTTAAATCGCAAAAATTTTTTCGCTGCGATATTTAGTGCCAAAATGCGACAAAATAAAAATACGATCAAATATAGGAAACAAATTTCTGAATTAGTTGAAATTGGAGTATTACATAGCCAATAGAATACTTAACAAAAGGCGCTGGTTCCGATTGAAAAAATAATATGGTGACCTATAGGACCTTGATGTCAAGATAGCAACTAGATCATTTATGCTTATGTGTTTTAAAACTTTTAGTGGAGTGAAGTTCCATGTAAAGTTTCATGTAAATTCATGTAAAAATCAGCGCAATTGAATACAGTTTGTTACAGACATATCTAAGTTGAAAATAAATTGACAAAATTACGGTCCCTAATTACCTGTTTTGAGTTAATAAAAATTTAATTTGTTCTTGAAAAATTCTGAAAATTGGCATGTACCTAATTCAGTCAAATTAAACATGAAAAGGGGGTGAACGCTGCATCAAATCAGGTATCTTTGCTTTTTCGGTATGTTATTTATGATGAAAGAGAAAAGTTTTCGACTTTGGCAGAGGACCGGGTCATTGTCAAAAATCAAGTCCCGAATTTTTTTACCTTTTTTCAGTTTTCGTCGATTTTAACTAGGAAGGACTGGCTTTTCATCAAAAGAGTTACAATCGTTTTTGAATTAGGTTAAATTTGCAATAATATGAGACTTAAACGGTTATTGTATGTCTAATAGTTTTATAGGTACAGCATTTCAAAATAAAGCCAATTTTTCAGATTACATAATTTTCAGAAAATTAAAAGTACGTAGTATTTCTGAAGCTTTATTTATAATACTTGCTATTTCGGGATGGGCTTTCCTTTGACTTTTTTTCCGTTTATAATGGTTTTATTGGGACTCAAATCAGTCCTTAGGTAGAATAAGACTAGATAATCTCCTATTCTATTGTAATTTGCATAATAAATAAAACCGATGGGCTTTCACTTAGACTGTCTTCCGAATGTTGCCAAAAAAACAAAAACAGCTGGCAATTATGCAAAATAATGCATCACAAATCATGACAAGAAACGCGCCGCCACAACATCTCTTAGAGCTCACCTCCTATGGCTGCAAAAAAGGCTGCAGTAATGTCTGTAGTTGCAGGAACGGTGAACTGAAGTGCTCCGTAGTTTGCATCCACTTCGAGGAAATCTCATGTGACAACGTGCCTGAGTTCGCATTAAGCCTGGATTAATCACCATCAGAGATCACCTGCCAGACGAGAATGAACTAAACGAAGAATTTTGTTTGCCTGCTGTCTCGGATATTTTTGAAAACTCCCCTGACATCTCACAGTTTGACGTCTTGGACCACCCAGGTCCATCAAATAGGGAATTTGATTCAAATAAACACAACCTCAAAATTGAGGTCATATTTTCAGATATTTTACATCGATGTATTACACATGTATTTCTTTTTTAATGTAATAATAATGTTAATGTCAGTACTCTGATTTTTCACATACCCATGCCTGTAAATAAAAATACAAATACACCATTTTTTTGTTGGTTAAGTGGTTGAGGGAGGCGGGTCACGTTGTCCGGAGACACCAGGAGAGTCCACTGAGAGGGTGGGAGAGGGTTTTCAAACAATATACTAGGCCTTCAGAAACTTGAATAGCAGTGAAAATGGTGAAATTTTGCTAAAAATCATTTAACTTGAAAAATTGGCCAAACTTTGAAAAGCTGTTTCTCCGAAACTGTTGGACCTCCAATAACCTTTCCACTCTCATATTATTATGTATTTAATGTACTTCAAAAATTATTGTAACGGCTTTGATGAAAAACCATAATTCCTGGTCAAAATCGCCAAAAACTGAAAAAAGGTCAAACAACCCGGGATTTTTATGATTTTTAACAATGACCCGGTCGTCTGCTAATAGACGGGGAGAGCTGGTGGTTGCGGAGGTACTACGATAGTACCTCCGACTGGAACTTTGAGAAGTGGTTGGCGGGACCATCAGGAAGTGCCATCTGCAAGCATTTTGCTGAAAACCCCTGCAAAGGACACGCCACACGTCTCAACAATGAAAAAAAATATTGCTCAAAAATGGTCATACCTCCGGCTGAAAATTTGCACATTACCTGTTTGAAAGTCACAGATAACGTATGTAAATGGTCAGACGCCTAGGACGCTGCCAAAGGGGTGTCAGACGCCCAAAAATTGTCATTTAAAAAAAGGTTTTTTTTCTTACCATTCAGACCATTCTAAGCATAAATTAAAATCGTCATACGAAAATGCCGCTGCTTCCATTATTGAGATAAAAGTGAAAAAAGTTCCGTTTTCAAAATTATTTTGCAAAAAAAAACAATGACGCGTATCTCGCTAAACTTTTTTAATGGCTTTCTATACCACTTTAAGATCTTTTATTAAATCTCTTCAACGGGTTCAGTCCAAACTCTAATAACAAACCTCTGACCCCTACTAATTATTTTCAAGAAAGTCATCTTCAGTTTTTGAGTTACGAATAAGCGAAAATATATGTTTTTTTTTCTATTTACATACTTTTATTACATACTAAGAGCTAAGAGTTCTATTTTTTCTAGGTGATCCCCACGAGAAATTGCCTCTGGATGCCTCCGAGATACGAAAAGGTGAGTTGAATATCGCCTATAGTTTCTTCTTCTTTTTGGCTTCCTGCGAGTGTGTTAATTTAACTCCTCCGAATACCTTGAGGATAAATTAAAAATACAATTAAATAGCAAAATGTAAAAGAGACAATCTGCTAGGCAAACACTGATATCAGGGCGGAATATTTATGAATGCAAATAACGCCGTATACTAAGTAGGTGAGAAATTAGAGGAAATATATTTACATATCATGTTTATATTTTACTTGAGTCACGTTTCCAGACAATATTTTTGTTAATTCCAATGTAAGATAATAAAAATGCTAGCTTTTCCTATTTACAAGACAGCATTACCTGTTATACAGTAAATTGTTTATTAAGAGGGGATCTTGATTGATTTCTTTGAATCATCCTAACACCTCTACAAATACCTCTAGAAATTCAAAATATCTGTAGAGGACATTGTTCGCAGTTTCGCAGTAAAATGACCTACAAGAAAAATCTAATAACTTTTCATCTAAAATTTTATTATATGAAGCATCTAGAGTTAAAATGACCAACAATAAAAATCTAATTTTTTCAATAAAATCAATAGACAAAATATTGGCCTATTTTTAATTATAACTTTTTCATTTTGAATTTTACGATAAAAAGTATCTACACCAAGATTGTATATATATATATATATATATATATATATATATATATATATATATATATATATATATATATATATATATATATATACAAACAAAAAGTCTCTTAGAATTTTTGTTGTTAGACTTACGTTTCTCAAGGTATCGCGGAAATAGTTATTTATGTATTAAGGGATATAAATGTTATTTACCAGTCGAGGACGATTTTGCGCCCGAACCAAGCGAGGGTTGGCAATGTGGCAATAGAGTTTGAGACTGGTTAAATATACTTAAATCCCGAAGTAAGTATATATAATATTTTTTTTACTCTATCAAACTTTACAGAATTTACATTAATTTTTTTCATTAAATTTTACAAGTATTATTTCTGGAATATGTTTTTGAGTTCCTGCAGCTTTGTTAATTGTTGGTTTCCCAACAATAACAACAACAAATTCATTTATTTACATTATTTACATTTATAGGAGGTTAATCAGGTATTTGACAGTGTGACTTATTATTATGTTATTTAGTATAATGCACTTAAGTATATAAGGATTAAAACTTTTTGTTTTCAGCCTGATATTTTGGCCTTTTTCTGTCTTTCTCTGCTTTTCTCCTTCTACTTATATATACCCCTGCCGGCAAGCTTAGCCCTCTCTCCGAGATAGCTTCTAGGGGGCCTCTGTTTGCTAATCTCTGAGGCTAGTTTATAATTTTTGTTTGAATGATGTTTTTGTGTGGTTTGTTTATTTGGTTATTTATACAGGAAAATTAAATTAAAAAACCTGCTTTAATTATTATACTGGTTTAGTATTTCGGTTACAAATACCAAACCATTATAATAATTAAAGCAGGTTTGTTGTTTTGTTGGGTTGTTTGGTGTGTGCGAATTTCGTTGTATTTCCTTGGACTAATAACCATATGCATCATCTCATCTGGGCGCTGCCCTTCATTTTCATGAAAGGTGGCCCTTTTTCTCTTAAGTCGTATAATCTTTTTGACACTAGTAAAAATACGAAACTTACTTTAGTGTTTACTTTACACTATCTTATAATTTCCGACTCGTACAATCCCGACTCCTTAAATCGACTATATTCCGTCTCGAAGCGAGTTCTGAATTTATTTTAGCCACCGCTTCCATACGACCTCTCATCGCGGGAGCTCATCCAGGTGTCAGCTTTGACAAATGTGCCCAGTTCAATTCACTAGTTCAAAAGCACTAACTACATTAACAATTTCTTCAAAAATATCTTCTGCCCCTGTAGTGTCGTCTTTCATGAATAGAAGTGCGAGCAAGTCTTGTTTTCAAATTTTAATCGACTGCAAGAATAGATATTGCTAAAAAAATGTAAAAAAGTAAAGGCAAGCAGTTTGCTTGTTGTTACTTTTTTATTTCCACTTTAAAGTTTGGGACATCCTTAAGGTGGTTGTGCTTAGTCGTTATAATGTTATTTAATGACATCAAACCGTTATAAAACTAAAAAAAGGTAATATTTCGTGATTACAAATTACAACTATGGTAATATAAAATGATGATAATCGTACTGTATGTAGTGACTATTAAGTAATAGCTTTGATTTTATATATCAAAGGTAATACACTCCGTTGAAATTGAAGTCACTCAGATATCAGTTTTCGTCGCTATAATTGCTTGGTACTTGGAATATTCTATGTAATAGAAAGTAATACACATCAAGCAGCAATTATTTCTATAATACATGGAGTTGCGTTGTAAAGCATAAGATAAGTAAGGTAAAAAGTCTTGTTATTATACGGGTGTGCGTAATAGGCAGGCACCTCCGGCATAAATTACAATTTATTATACTCGATATGGTTTATCAAACCTTCTGTAGGATACATACAATTAGTGACTGATTATATTCATTCTTCCGACCTTGGTAAGATGAGGATATATATTCGTAATATCTATACGTATTTACAATAATTTACATATTACATAAATTATTGGAGATAGAGGGCATCACATTTTGTATCGAATAATTGATCTGGAAAATAAACTTCTTCTGGAAAGTGATATTCTGAAAAATATGTGAAAATATAGAAATGTTTCTCAATGTACTTAGGAGTGGAAGTCATTGGTAATTAAATGGGAAACAAACTCGGTTTGCGCCGTTCACAGGTTTGATCTAGGAAGCTAAAATTTTGGGAGATATTATTTTAGGTTCAATGCTAAATCATTAACCAATGGGAGGGAAAATAAAATATATAAAAAAACACCCTAATTAATTATTATATGAAACTATACATCGGAAAAAATTAATTACTTCAATCTTGTACCATATTTTGTCAGCTTTAATTTTGTATAGAATAGAATGATCTAGAAAAAAACGAAAAGGGGACCTTCCACCAGCCCCCCGGACCCCGTCAGCTATTAGGAGTGGGGACTTTTAGTATGTTTACCACCACTAGTCCAAACAGTCTGAAAATTCCAAAGTAAAGAATCGTGTTCCTTCCATTTATCTCTACAACCTTTTAGTTGATTGGACTTGGCACCATTCGTGTAGTTACATTTACTCGTGCATTTACTTTTTCCACAAGGCGGTAGGTACTTATTTCAAAACAATTATACCTATCATTTCGAACAGAAATCGGATATTTATACAATAATAAAACTCCATTATACATTATACACATACACGTAACAATCTATGTTCTCAGTGTAAAGTAAATTTCAGATGTTTTCAACAGCAGCGTCATGATTCTCTTGCAAATCAGGAAACAAACGACACAATCGTGGACAAATGAACACGCGAACAAGCCAACCAGACACAAACATGTGTCAATGCGAGATTGAACACCGGCGGCGCGGCGTGAGGGTAGACCAAATTATCGTTTCCCGCGGTATATACTTACGGATTAATTTTATTACATAACGGTTAGATACCGCTAATGGAATAATTCAGTAATCAGATTCAGATACGTTACGTGTAACTTCAAAGCGAACTTACATTTAAATAAATGTCGCCGTAATCTGCGAATATAACTTACGGCGTTGGTAGCACTGTTGCAGCACCGACCCGACACGCTTGAATCGCATGACCTCCAGGGATTCCTGGATTCCTGCTAGATCGCAGGACAAGACACACACATGCAACCGTTCCTAGAAGAAGGACGATAAAAAATCGCGTTTCACGAGGCCTGCATTGGTATAAAATGTGCATATACAGTGTGTCCCACTTTTCACGGTAATACCTTCATAGCTGTTGCGTTGACTATTTAAAAATAGCATCATACACCAAAGACGTTAAAAATTATATGTCCATTTTAAATAAAAATAAATAATAATAATAAGAAATCGTACGAGTATAACATCCCCAACTCTAAAATATATCAGTAATTAGTACCTTAGAGTACTAGTAATTAGTACCTTAGAGGTACTAATTACTGATATATTTTAGAGTTGGGGATGTTATACTCGTACGATTTCTTATTATTATTATTTATTTTTATTTAAAATGGACATATAATTTTTAACGTCTTTGGTGTATGATGCTATTTTTAAATAGTCAACGCAACATGGCATTGGACAATTTTTTCCCTATATATCACAAGGAGGAAACACAGAGAAACGCCAGTTCCAACTGCTCGATTAAAAGACATCGTAAAATAATTAAATTAAACAAAAAATTAACAATAACAAGTACTGCGTTACTGGGAATTGATATGAGAAATATTACCATATTTCCCGAAAACAAAGCAGGAATCATATGACACTATTTATTTGCTAATGCTGTACTTAGTTTAGTTAAATTAATCGTTTAATAGTTTAAGGTTTAAAAAATAAAAGCTAATAGTTTTCAAAATCAGGTTTTCTGCATTTTATTAAAAATGCAGCCGACTGAGAAATGTAGCTAACTCGTATCGGGTCGGAAAATAGCTTTATGCCAACTTTGGTCGGCTTTTGACATTTCCAATTTCTTTATTATTATTTTTCATCACACTTATTTCGTATTCATCATGGTTGTCATAGCCTTTTATTACACCAACATATTTTTACATATAAAATTGTACATAATTACATATTGTATGATATTGTATAGTACACATGACAAATCTTTCTTCTTTCGTGTCGTTTTCTACAACTGTTTCTTCTTCTGTTGTAATTTTTTCAATTCCAGTTTCATTTCCAATGGTTTTTAGAGGTTCATCTTCTTTAATTACCCTCATTTCGTTTACTTCATCCGCTTCAATGATTTGACAAATGGCAAATATTTCGCACCACCATTGCTTCCGATGTTGAGATTTACGTTCCATTTTCAATCGTATCTAGTCATATATCTTCTTTTTCTAATAGGATTTCCCTTTCTTCATCTGCCTCAATATTGTATACCAATGTCGAAGCACCGTCATCAATGTGTTCGAGTTTGGGTGTAATTCTCAGTAGTTTTTTAGGCATTCTAGCACCGTCATCGAACATCTAGCACCGTCATCGATGTTTTCAATATTCAAATTAAAAAAACAAAATCAGAAACTACATTGGCAATGTGTCTAAGATGGTCTCTGTAAGTTCAGCAGGCATATTATGCTCGTCGTTTGCCTCTTTTTGATAACACAGTCTCCAAAGCTTATGAAGAGCCGTTATTTTCTTTCATTTGCCTCAATATTCAAATTAAGAACAAACTACATTGGCAATGTGTCTAATATGGTCTCTGTACGTTCGTCAGACATGCTCGTCGTTCGCTTCTTTTTAATAACACAACCTCCAAAGTTTATGAAGGGAGTCGTTATTTTGATTCTTATTTGTTGGCAACCTTTTGAATACATTTCAAAATATTAAAATGCTCTTTGAAAGTAGTTTGTTTCTAGAGGTTAAATTTTATCTGTTGTCTCTTCATCTGTGTTTGCGCTTGAAACGTGTATCATTATTTTTCCTCCATGTCTAAAAAATAACTCGAATTGTGACATACCAATCATAGTAATCAACTTGCAATTAAATGCCATTATTAACTAGCCTTGGGCTCGTTACATCAACGTCATCGTGCAGTAACAATGGCTATTATTAATTTGTTTTTTGAATAATATACTATTAACTCCATATTAAGTTGTAAGAATGGTGACGTAATGGTATATTATTTTCCAGTGTTGGTAGATACGTGTCTATATTCCCAATATTCCTTTGAAAATGTAATTTTCCTAATAAGATCAGATTTGGTGATATAAACGCCAGATCAAGCTAAGAACTTTTTCCACCACTAGCGTTGATTGATAGAATCCTTCATCCACGCTAACTAGCTTCAAGATATTCAGGTATACTCTTGTTTTTAATCGGTTCTAGTTATTTTAGTCTTACTTTTTTTCGTATAGTTATGGGACTTTTATTGCAGGAGACTGTATTTTTTGCATAAAATTATAATTATATAATTAAGCCTTTTTTAGATGCCCAAAAACACTACCTCGTCCCTCAATACATTTCTGAGCTTGTTTCTGAACGGCTAGAACAGTTTTTAATATGATTCTACCATCTATTTGTTCATCAGTTGGGGTAATATTAGGTGACCCTGGAGACAATTGAACCATCTATCCACCTGACATAATAAAATTTACTCAGAAGATATTATGTCTTTCCGTAATTATGAGCGATGTTCCATTCTGGTTATAATATAAATTACGCCTTACAAGACCAAGTTCATATAAAAAGTGTCCAAAATTTCTCTCATAAATTCTACGTATCTTTCACGAGTCAGTGAAAAGCCCTCATAAGAGAAAGGTCCAATAATTCTTGAGGCCACACCAGAGATTTAAACCACATGAAATATTGAAACTGAAACAAACTCCAAGAGAACCTCACTCTTGGACAAACTTGCAGGGGGTTTCTCTACAATGTTGTCTACAATAATTATTATTAGTATATCACTGACAAGTATTCTTTTCGGATCATAATGCTTGAATTGGCTTTTTATAAATGCTATGAACAGTGCCATAAGATAAATTAGAGTCGTTGAAATTCTCATGATAGGCATCAAAATATCCAATTACTGCAATTTCCACTGCCTCACTAATTATCCTGTTCTTTTTTATTAGCGGCCTTCCATATTTTAGTAAAAACTGTTCCATTACTTTGAAATTTTCAGTAGTCTTAAAAATATCGACGACCCAGAAAGAGTTTTTTCGGCATACAAATAGTCGTCACATTTTTGTGATATGTTAACTATGTTCTTTCTTCACACAACTAGCATATTTGATAAATGACATTTAATAAGTTAGCATTGTACGACAGAAGTTGTTATTTTTTTGTTTCTTTATAGATGCTTGAGTGTTTTGCAACAATTTTTGTTTATTGTAACTCAAATCGAAAGATCCACGTAAATTTATGTTACATTTGGTGGCTATGATATTTTCACAGCCAACATTATGTTATTTCAGAAGTTCGTTATTATTCACTGAGGAACAACAATTCTAAAGCTCAAATTATATAATTTTGTATATAATGTTATTTTGTTCAATAACTCAAAAACTAACTGAAATATGCAATATTATGTAGATGTAGAAGTCAGTCAATGTCTATGTTTACACGGCTCATGTTATTAACTTTTTTGTAAAAAAAATTTAAACGTTTCTAAAAATGTTTTTTTGCCAGATCAAAATGACCAAGTGTCCCATCTTGTCTGATATAAAAAACAAATAATATTTTTCAGAATAATTTGCCATTTTTCGTCAATTCGAAATTTCCCGATACCTTATTCTGCCCATGCCCATGCGGTGAGCTTTGACTATAATATCTTTCAAAAATATGCAGTCAAGAATATAGTTCAACGGATGTTTTCAACCGTTTTCCAATAAAATTTTGGGTCAGTCTCATGAATTTTACATTTGACAAAACAAATAATCCTTTTTGTAAGTTTTGTGTTAAGATCTATAAAAAATGTAAGTAGACGACATATATATATATATATATATATATATATATATATATATATATATATATATATATATATATATATATATATATATATATATATATATATATATATATATATATATATATATAATATATATATATATATATATATATATATATATATATAATATATATATATATATATATATATATATATATATATATATATATATATATATATATATATATATATATATATATATATATATATATATATATATATATATATATATATATATATATATATATATATATATATATATATATATATATATATATATATATATATATATATATATATATATATATATATATATATATATATATATATATATATATATATATATATATATATATATATATATATATATATATATATATATATATATATATATATATATATATATATATATATATATATATATATATATATATATATATATATATATATATATATATATTGTGATAGAATGATTTTATGTAAATGATTTATGAAAGTCCCACGTTGGGATTGCCAATTTATAATATATGAATTTATGAAAGCTCTTATGAATGCCTCACTATTGGGCGATAATTGAGGAGTTAAGAATTTATGAAAATTTAAATATCCCACGTTGGTTGATAATTTGTGATATATGATATATGAAATGTGCAAATGCTCTACACGTTGTTGTTTTAGATTTGTATAAAATGAGATAATGTAACGTAATAGTATGACGAAGAAATGTCTGATCTGCTTACAGGATACTTACACTATTTCCTCCATATTGATTCCTTCTTGTTTTATGGGCGCCAGTTCTATGAACACTAATTTGTAATTTACTAGAAGGATCCCTTAAAGCATGGGCACTCTTTAATCCTAGAGAAGGTTCAATTAGGTCTATGTAAATTTCTTCTTTCCTGAAAATTTTCCCTGAATTTCAAAAGTACAAGAACGAAGCAGTTTTGAATATTTGGAAATGACTATGTTTCTTGTCATATAATATGATAATAAATATAGAAAATCTGGGACCTTATTTCTACCCTACGCAAACCTACGTTACTTATATCTACTACATGGTACTTTGTCACTTTGTCACAATGTATCTTAAAAACTAGAGCAAAGTTTGAATTTGTTATTACCTTCGAAATTTACATTAATCCTTTTTAATTACGACGCACAAAAACTTATCACTTTTCTTGACGACACTGGTTGGTACATGAACTGACAAAAGCTGCTCTTCTTAATTGTTATATGTTATTACGGATATGCCGTATGGAAAAACATTTGCATTTACTGATTCTTGCCTATTATTTCTTTTATTTAATTTTACGTAAAACTCTTACAATTTGATTTTCACTTTATCTAATTTCAAATTCTAAACACTATAATAGATTCATATCAATCAGACTCACTTTCTGTTGCGTAACATTAATTTATTTATGGGGCGTTATCTCTACATTGCATTTTAGGTTGCTGCTATAAACTCTCGAACCCCATTTCTACACTGATGCTTTCGCATTAATCTTTTAATCTAGACATAGTTTATTAATTATCGATATTCTATAATTATTATTGGGACTCGTCTATTGTAATTATGCTTGATATAGATTTTTGTGCCGATAAATAATTTAGATATAATGATATTACGTTCGGACCAATCAGGCGCGTAGCTGGTTGGCGTTCTGCTATAGTATATACGTTTTGTCAGCGATGCGTGTATGCTTGCGCTTATGCTATAGTCTGTGCGATAGTTATTGATCACTGATTCAATTTAATTTATAATTTTATGTACTTGTACTATATACTTATGTACTACGTACTGAATTTGATTACTGATTTAAGTTCTGTATTTTCGTTTATCTCAATATATATATATATATATATATATATATATATATATATATATATATATATATATATATATATATATATATATATATATATATATATATATATATATATATATATATATATATATATGTCATTACTTAGTATCGTATTATTAGTAGGTATATCCAAAATATATTTAACCAATCCTATTTCATAATAATTGCGATCTGCAACAACAGTACTTTTTATCAAATTAATAAAGCAATTATTTTTATCATCGACCACGCTGGCATCGGAATGCATGCCAGTGATATAAGCGATAATTGATACATTATGATGATGCCAGTATTATTTGTTTTAATCATATTTTTATCAGGCTGGCAGCTAAATGTGCATGTCGATATATTTTTGACTCACAATTCTATAGGAATTCCGAACAGTATCAGATACGGATAAAATGTTGTAAATGCGTGGGTAGCTATTACTATCTGTGTAGATTACAAGAAAAATTTTTGTGAAATAAATTAATGCTGATATAACACCGATATATATACACAGTGGTCCATCAGTTCGCCAAAGTAAAATATCTCTGTCTTTAAGTGGAATTCGAAAAAATATTTTAGATACAGAAGAAGATCACACATCTTCCAAGATGATTTCCAACACATTTTAAATTATTTCCGAATACCATACCGATATAGGGTGTCCCAAAAGCAAGGTATGCAAGAATTAAGATTAGTCTAAGAGCACCTGATGTCGTTATTCAATCAGTATTCGTATTTACAAATCGGAACTGGAAAGGGAATATGCGACAGATGATTTCAGTATATGGTTACGTATGAAGGAAATATATAAAGATGACTGTGATCTCATACATAAGGACCTATATATGTTGCATAAATGAGAATTCTATTGATCATAACATCATTGCCGGCTTCGTAAATACCAGCTTGTGTATGGTCGGCCAGATTTATTTGATATTTTAAAATTAATTGAAATTCCTCGATGGCTATCTACCGACATGGGAGGTCAGTCTCGAGAAATTTAATACTGGTAAGATGATATAATTCGTACGGGTAATATCTTATTTGTCATCAAATTTATACTCTGGACGGTGATAAGATTACGTTTTACTTATTCCCTTATCGCGGTCAATGTTTTTAACTACATTGAGACTCAATTTTATTGGAAGTAATAAAGATTTCATTGCCGATTTTACTGTGTATTGGCCTTAATTTTTATTATATAGCTGGTTTGATACTCCAGTCTTGATAAGTCCCCTTCACAGAAACCGGTGCGGTGTGAAGTGAAGAAGCAAAAATTACGAAAATATCCGATCTTCCATGGGCGTAGGATAGATTACACAGTCTGAATAAAATTTCTGTCTTGGTTCCGGAATAGTAGGAACTGATTTTATACAATTTAGATGTGCTGATTCCAAAAAGTAGTAGCTCTAGCTTTTGCGTTAGAGACTAATTTATTTAAGTTCTGAGAAAAGGCATAAGAAAATAATTAGATATATCTTTAGGGCCAAAATTAAAATGAAATACCCTAAATTCATGCTCTCAATTTACGCTGATAGGGGTAATTTTGAAATCGATCGAAGGCGAAAAGATATCGTTAAATTTTTTTAACAAAAAGTCATTTGTGCACGTACTAAAAATACGTGCCTCGCAATTGCGAAAAAATCCGGCAATGGCGTTGAAAATCCGGCAATGGCTTCCGGCAATGGAAGTTGATAAAAGCCTTGTGTAAATAGTATTTTTTGGGAAAAGATATTCACTGGAATCGGGTGGAGTGAATAGTGAGTAATCAATTCACAATTGTATTTTTGAGTTCTTGAGGTACGGGCAATAAAGTGGGAAAAATTGTGCTTTTGGGGATATTTAATATAGCAAGAGAAATATTCGTATAAATAGAATGAACAACACGTTAAATAATACTTCCAGTCAAAAATAATTCGATAATAATCGAATACAGTATTTCAAATGGTACACCAATACTCATTCCTTGGTACTCCTAAAAATCGAAAACTACAACCATCCCAGCCTAGTTTGAAAAAAAGCCATATTTGGATTTCAACGCACTGCATTGTATTTATTGCACCGCACTGCACTTTTTTGTGACTTTGGCGGTTTGGCGCATCTAATATAGCTTTCCTAGTAAATAACAAGATGATCTCTGCCATCAAATCGAGATAACTATCATAAATATTAATCCTCTCCTGGTGGGCATGTTCTTGTTATCCATGTTGAGATTTTACATAACAAAATTGAAACGATTCTTGACGATTTTGTATAAAATTTGCATCAGAGCTATTTTCCCAGTATAATGACATTGTAACGCTGCTGTAACCACTATAAATGGCTACTCCAAAAACCATTTTATTTCATCTACAGAGACATCACCAGTTCTGTTGTGTTGTGCAACATACAGGCTTGTGTAATTAATTACCATTTGCTCGAATTCACCACAAAAGAGAGTTAGACAAGATCCAAAAGAGGAAGATTTTTTTACGTACATTTATACTTCTGACGTAGCATCTGGTAATCTCGCATAATGGTCAATGTGGTCTGCTTCTTCCAACCTCATTCAGAATTGGATTTTTGCTTTTTTTCTTTTTTTTTCTTGACCTTTTAAAAGGACGGTTTGTAGGGTTACAGCAACACAAAACACAGGAGAAACTTATTTGATTACCTAATAAATATTAAAGATACAACCCTTAGGGCAGTCACTAGTCTGCCCAGATATACCAAAATAGATCACCTTAGAAACTGCACAGGCACCCCAAAAGTCAGCGACTTTATCTTAAATTTCACGAAGAGTTGCATAACTTAGATAACCCCTCACTCAAAGACGCGCGTACCCCAAAATTCGACACATACCCCAAATTCTCGTCCCTAAATTATTATCACAATCCTCCCCCGCTACAATACATCCCATTTATCCCAGTCGAATATCTTGTAAGCCACAACAGGTAGTTTTATTAATATCCCCATTGTTTGCAAACAGCAGCCCGGTAGAAAAAAAAAACAATTGCATTAACATTATTAATATTCACCTCAGAAAACCATAAAAAACCATCACAATCCAAAAAATCCCTGTCACTGTACTAAAACTAACTGATCAGTCAACAGATATCAGACAGCCAATGAGCAAAGTTATAAGATATATAGCATGCTAGCCAAAGTATCCACAGAGGGTCTCGCCAAGAAATAAGAAGGTACGAAATTGATTGTCCGACCACGTATGACGTCCGACCGCGTATGATGTCCGACAACGTATGATGTTCGACCGCGTATGATTGAGTAATTAAGTGGATACGTCTTAGTAGCCTGTAGTTTGTTTTTTGATAATCCCACCTAACCTTTGAACTTAACGTTTTTTTCAGGATGAAAAGTACCCTATGTGCTATTCTGTCCTTTCCTGACAATGTGTGTACAAAATTTCATGATGATCGGGTTAAGTAATTTAGGCGCGTAAGCATAACAAACAAACAAACGAACAAGCAAACAAAGAAACTGACATTCGCATTTGTAATATTAGTTAAGATATTTTAACTTTTCTCGTTGTGTATAATATATACAAAAAAGGCCATAAGATGTTGCTGTAGAGAACTGCTAGTGGATGTAATAATTTGTTGTACTGATGTAACAGGCCGTCCCGCAGGACCGGTTTTAAAGGGGAGCGAGACAGTTAAGACACAGATGTATTATTAAAATTTAACTGTAATTTCGTGACATTTAGTATAATTTGTTTTTTTTTATATATTTTTTTGAATAGATCTGATTATTTTTTAAATTTAATGATGAATATGTAAATATATTAAACTATAAATTAATTATACGCTATTTCTCTGCGTACATGATTTGGTGCATAATCCTATTTATTGACTCAAACGTCTAAAGTTGAGTAACCTGCAAATTTTCGGAGCATTTATGACGTAGCGATCCCTTCGACGAAAGGGTATGCTGCGCAGTTTTGGAAGAGGAGGGGAGGGTCTATACAGTTACGGTTTCTAACTACTTTGATACAGAATGTCCTCAATAAAGTGCTAATGTTTCAGGGTGTCCCAAGTCCATATTAACATCATATATACATATATATATATATATATATATATATATATATATATATATATATATATATATATATATATATATATATATATATATATATATGTATATATATATATATATATATATATATATATATATATATATATATATATATATGTATATATATATATATATATATATATATATATATATATATATATATATATATATATATATATATATATATATATATATATATATATATATATATATATATATGTCCCTAAGCGGCTTCATTTTTTGCTACAAACCATTGAATTTTTTAAATACTTATTTAGTTATTTTTGATTTAAAAAATTAATAAATAATATTTTTTTTTGATATGTATTAATAGGATATTTTACCACATATTTTCGTTTGAAAAGTTATTTTATTGCTTCACCGGTGGCGTCTATGCAAATATGTCACTCTGATATTTTTAGCCCAGCTGTGTATTATTATGTTTAATTTCTATTATATTTCTATGCATAATTTCTATTATTATTTCTTTAAGTATTAAACATATTTTCGTATAGTCTAAATTATATAGACACATAATCGCATTACACATAAAACTACTGCGTGGGTTTAAAGAACACAGAACGGACTATTATTCTTGCAGATCACCTAGTGCAGCGAAATCCAGTACAAAAATATATGTTGAATGCAAAATGTAGCGGGCAGAGTCATTTCTGCCCGAAATTCAATTTGTACATTACGTGGCTACTGAACACATAGCAGTAATATGTATTTTAGTAGTGTTAAAAATGGTAGCAGGGTTGTGATATCGTTCTAAATAAACGTCGGTGTTGGTGACTGATAGCGTCGTTAGCCAGCTGAAGCTCAATGAAAACATATGAAATATATTCAATCTGCGTGTTGGAGATAAGCCGGCCAACTCTGGTGACAGGCGCCGCGGCCGGGCCGAACAAGTCCTCTCTTCTCTAAGGACACAGTCTGCGAAGGACGTCGACTGAAAGGTATATTTTTTCAATTACGTTCCTAGTGTTTAAAAGAGGATGTTATAGTGAGGATAGTTATAGTTTGCCGCCCTCTAATTTATATGCAACGTATCATATATTCTAAGAGATATTAAATTACTACTATGATAAGGTCTCTTATGTTCATTTGCAACTTTAGTGATTAGTACAGTAGACGGAGATTTTCCCTATGGTATTATGACATCACCTACCGCGCTGATGTTTTTGTGTGCTTTTTAAGTACCCCCTAAAGGTAACAAATTCACACTTCTATATTTTTACGCCCAGCGTGGGCGGGGGGAGGGAAGAGAAGGGGTAAAATTGTTTTTTTAATATCTCGGCTCCCTTTTAACATACGACTGAAGTCGAGTACCGTTGAAGAGGGCGCGGCGAGCGCTACAACTTTGCCCCTCACGACTTTTGTCGTATCCGAAAGGATTATCATGTGGGGGGCGGGGCACACATTTTCGGAGCGGAATTTTTTTTTGCAATTAAATAAATTATTTGCAACGCGTTTTTAATATTGTAACCACTGTGTGGTCATTGCTGTGAACAGTTATTATTTTCCCGTTGTTGGAGGAGTGAACTTCGTTCGAAATGTCCGATAACCGCTTCATTTCTGAAAAAAGTGTGCTGGAAGTTGATAATTATGTGGTCGGAGCTCGAGGAATTACTACGTTTCGATCAGCTGCGGATAATTAGTGGTGCCAGGTAATAGGGGATTGTAAGTAAAACTTGTAATATTATTCCGTATCTAGGGAATGAAAATATTTTACTAATATTTAGACTTGGAGGTTTCTGTTTCCGTTTTCAACATAGTTGATAACATATTTCCTCCCAAATGCAACTGCTCAAACTCACAAATCTCGGATTGGTAGTTATAATGTGGCATGGTATCATAGTGCATGATATCATAACCTTGAAATATTTTTTCTTTTATGAAAATATGCATCTGAGTTCCTGAAAGCTCTAGACAATTATTTCCGCTGTTTCCTAGTATATTTGTATAATGGATTTAGTTTTGCTTCTTCCCTTCGCATTACGTTACTGCTGCTTGATAATAATCCCCGTTATCGCACCTTAGATTAATCGCTATTAGTACTGCACTGCTATAAACACTGCTGCTCATCGCATGTTAACACCTTGCTTTAAACTTTTTTTCTCTTGCATTCCTCCGTAAATATAACTAAATATAAACAGACTGATATCAGGATGTAGATAAAGATAATTAGATATATTATATAGTAGGCGTAGATAACAATGGGTCAATGGGTAGAAAATTTTATTTTTAATTTCTTTTTTTATTATTTACGAAGTTCTTTAAAATTACAATCAAATTGTTCTACAATAAGTTATTTTTATTCACATTTATTATTCAAATAATATTAAAGAAAGCCACAATAAAATAAAATGCCAATAAGTTTTAAAATAAATGTGTAAATAATTAATTAAAAATTAATTAATAATCGAAAAGATAAAAAAATATTTAATATTTTGTCATTCCATTATTTGCAACAATCTCTAGCTTACACCCTGGCATAAAATTAATTAAATTGAAAATATAATTTTTGTCCAAATTACTTTGCAATTTCGACCAAGATTATGCCCTTACAGCTAGTGATAGCTGCAAATGACGGAATGACAAAATATTAAATTATTTTTTTATCCTTTTGATTATTAATAAACTTTTAATTACACATTTGTTTTAAATGTTACTAGCATTTTATTTTATTATGTTTTTTTAATATTATTTGACTAATAAATGTGAATCAAAACAACTTATTCTAGAACAATTTGTTAAAGAACTTCGAAAATAAAAAAAAATGAGAAATTAAAACTAATATGTTTTACCCCGTGACCGGATTTTTATGACGCCTACTATATATAGTTAGATATTAGAATCTATACTACCTTAAAACTCTAAGTAAACAAAATAAATTGTCAATGCCGAAGAGACATTTCCCTTGTAAATCACGTGACCTCTGAATATTCCGATCTCCAACTTGAAGCTATCTAACGCCCCCATTGTACCGCATTTAGGTAACGTGGTTAATATATACGGGAAAACCACAGTTTGGCGCCCGGGATATTACTGCTGATGGGGAAAAAGCGTCATAACCTATAATATTGTTCAAGTTCATTTGCAGCTCTAGGCATAATGCGCCAGCAGGGGCGTCCATGGAAGCAAGGGAAGCAGATAACCGTTGAATGAACTCAACGCCCTAATCCATAACAAATGCGGTTTTGACTCCGATCGAGTCACAGTAGTAGAAAATCCAGTAGAACCATGCCGGTCGCTAGCTTCTCTGATGCATCGGCTGCTGAATGCATCAGCGCGCGCTGGCTGAGCCAGTTGCCTGCTTTGTGGGGGCGCGGAAGCTCTAGTTGGAGTAGGTTCTTTGTTTTTAAGTTTTAACGGCTATCCGTGTGTGATACGTGCATGGGACTGCGTCGTGTCTAATGCGAAGCAGCCAAATTGAAGACAATAATATGGACATGAAAATACCGTCAACTTGAATATGTGGTGTGTGTCTTAATAATTAAGGGATTTATCATTCAACTTCGCAGATAAGCTTCAATTAATTACTAAAGGAAGGACAAAACCGCCTATGAAAAATTTAACCACAAAAATGAAAAACTGTATTCAGCATTTTATCCGGAAAAACAGTACGAACAATTGGAGGGTTAAGGAAACAGGTACAAGGTTAAAGGAAAATATTAGTAAATTATTTTGTTGGTGACTATTTGAAAATGTAAGGTATATGGAATGAAACTGGTTCTACTGATTTAAACAATTTGCATAAAGCTAAAGATTTTTGCATAAAGCTGTAAATATACTCCAGGCGTTTTAAAATTTTGCTGCCAAAATCGTGCCATATGTTTTATATGGACGATGGACGTCTTGAATAACAGCGAAAAATGTTAGGCGAATATAAATGTATTTTGACTGTCCACGTCGTATCTCCAAAACCGTTAGGTGTACGAAAAAAATGTATAGGACCGTTAAGCTAGATAATTTATAGGTGTACAACTTTTATAATAGGTGTTGTGCCTGTTTGGGCCATAGACACTGAGTTAATCATCCGCGACCTTCCGACGCGGTTTTCACGAAATCCTCGTAACTACCAGGTGTTCTTCAAGACGTTCATATAAACACAATAAACAAAAAATATGGCACGATTTTAGCGCAGAGGTCAATTTTACAGCTAAAAGCCTGGATTAATAGGTAAGTAAATTAAGTGTTTTTAAAAATTGCTGTCCTTACTTAAAATTTCACCGCACGCCCCTGTGCGGCATTATAATTTTAACTCGTCTGTACTCCCGAGTATACATCCAATTGTTTTTGAAAATTGAACCTTGCCATAATAATTTCATTACTTTTAGTGTTATTATATTATATATTGCACATCGATATCCACATATTTTCTCTCAAATGTAACTGCTCGACCTCACAAATGTCGAATTGGTAATTATAATGCGGCATAGAATCATAGTGGCCATAAAACTCTCGATGGCGCCGCAGCCATAGTGAGATCATATATATTAAAAAATCTATTTGTAGCTGCAAGATAAAATTTATGTAAACGCCGATGAAACAAATTTCCTGCCACTTAGATTGTACGCGATAGCGGCGCACATTTCTTCCCAAAACCATATACTTTCAACCAGTAATCGTTACTTACCTGTTAGAAACGCATTTCCACGGCAATCTAGTATATTCGGTCCGGATATCTCATTAATAAGCAATGGCATTGTGAGTATGCGTGACATTGTATGGATATTACCTTACGCTGGAGGGCTGAAGATTGATAACGATTGATACCACTCTTTACAGTGCACTAGGCCCGTTAAAAATGTTGAACAAATATATGACCGGGATGAAGAACGAAGATAAGGAATATTACGCGATGTTTATGCCGCGTTCGATACAACATGTTATTGGCTTGGATTTCGCTGAGGAGGATAGCCGTATTTTATTTGTGTATAAGAACGTGTAGGCCAGAAGATAATTATGCTTAGGATTAAGAAGAAACTTTACCATATCAACATAATATAACCTACAGATTAATTTATAAATATCCTATTAACCATATATAAAAATTGCAACCCATTATATAGTTAATATAGTTAATGCATTCGCATGATATTTGAAGGGAGCTTATACTTACACATGACAATTCCCAAAAAAACACTTTTTGCTTTAATGCTGATAAAGATAAAGATCACTTCTGTCACTGGTCAATATCTTACAAGCAATAAGAAACTGAATTGTGCTTTGATTGTGCTAATATGCTTTATTACCCTCCAGAGTAAATTCAACAACGATAAAGTGGGCAATAAAGTTTGCCTAAGCCAGCTCAGCTAAAAAAAAAGAAAAAGTATAATTAGTAAATTCGGTGATTGCCGAAACCACTAATTGCCAGTGGACGCCACTTGCCATGCGCAGCCAAGTCAGGTGGTCCCTCAATGCACTGGGTATCGAATCTATACTCTCGGTACTTTCTGTAATCTCTGGTGGAATAAAAATAGTAAACAGCGCGTACTACTATCCAAATTTAATCTACAAATTTTAACTACCAAAAGTTGTACAGTAGTGAAATCCACATAATCTAAATTGCATGTAAGTGAAGCTGCACTTAAATTACATTACATATAAGTTTGAACAACAATATAAAATGAAATACCAACAACATCACAAAATGTGGTATTGTACCCAAAAACATATCATTTCTATAAAGTAAAGTATTGCATACAATTCATTATTACCTGTAAAGGCGTCAGTGTGCACAAAGACCTTCCTATAACTAGTATTAACAAGAAATGGGTCATGACTGCCGAAACATATCCAAATAGCGAAATTATTATGATGTAGATGAATACGTATTAAATTTAAATGATAGTATCCTTCCGGTGCTCATCAATATACTAAGTATGAAATTAATTAGAATGAGGAGTTAAAACTATAACAATACGGTGCATAACGGCTATATGCATACACTAGTAATATTAAGTCACACAAAAAAATATGCCTTCTAAATATGTTCAGATTAATCTTATCTGTGAGATGACACTCCTCCAGTAAGGTCTTCGGTGGCAGGAAGTCCAACGAAGGTTCAGGTAGTAAGCTAGCTATTCGACATTCCATAAGTCTAGGCTAAGTGGCCCATGGATGTCTAAGTGTTACTGGTGTCGGTGACCAAGTACAGATGAGGCTGCCAAGATACAGATTACAAAATCCTGGTTACAAAGGTTACTACAAAGGTGGTTTGTCTTGCACTCGACAGAAACAAGTCTAAGTCGAATATTGTGTCCCTCGATCAATATTAGGAACGCAACACAGGCTCTAGAAAACACAAAAAGGGTGGAATAGTTGGACAAAAAAAATGGCTTACCTTTTAATCTCCAGTCGTTGAATCTGAAATATAATAAATCGTGTGTGGGTAACAATCACGTCAACACACAACAGTCATTCTCTTATTAAATCCCACTAGTATGGAAACAACCACGTATTTATTATATAAGAAAACACTCTTTAAACTGGGACAACAAGTCACCACAATTAGACGCTTACACGAGGCAAAAGGAAAAAGACAGGAACAATCGTTCCACACCACGACTAAAACAATGACCTCGAAATACAATAGGCCATGTGCCACAGAACTGAAAACAACCTGAATGCGCTCACCCAAAAACCATAGAAACTAAAGAGGTTACTTAGGTACGCTTACACCAGTTTATATGTTCTGTGCAACAATGCCAGAACACCACATTCACAAATGCGTCGTTACGCTAAAGAAAGAAAGATACCCGTAGTATACATACATGCCCCTAGATCTACCATCTAATGTTCAATAGATTGTGTAATCGTCCTTCATAGCATCCTCTTGAGTTTGTAAACACCTACTATTTAATACCCTAGTTGTCAACATGATTTTGTAAGTGAGCGTTCCACTGTTTCCAACTTATGTTGTTTTGCTCATTTTATATGTGAGGTATTAATTAGACACTCAATATATTGATGCCATAATATACAGATTACTCAAGGGCTTTTATAAAATACTCGTAGACTGTATACTGCATAAATTTGCGTGTCCATCATTTTTGCGTATGTAATTTACATAATAGGTTTCAGTATGTTGAGTATATGGGTTCTAAATCTGCTAAACCTGTAGCCTCATCTGGAGTCCCGCAGGGAACCACATTAGGACCCTTACTCTTCATCATTTTTATTAATGACTGCTGACGGTTTTACAGTTGTCATTCTTTTATGGTGATGATTTAAGTTCATGAAGTTATTTGCAAAAATAAATAATATCCAGGAATGTATTATTTTGCAGGAGAACCTTAATTATTTGATTGAATGATGCACTACCAACTAACTTGTACTTAATGTTAACAGTTGATAAACATATAATAGTATTTACCTAACAAGTGATAGCTTTCGGCACGCTGATTGCAGTTGACCGACCGACGCGCAACATAATGTTATTAATATATTTATTATCACTGATATTTTAATTGTATTCTTGAAAATATAAAAATTTTGTATTATTTTCGTATTATCCTTATATCGATATACACTAAGTACCTATGTTATATTATATTTAGCCCTATTATTAGACTTTCTGTTGGGTTTGTTTCTAAATAAATAAATAAATAAATAAATAGATAGATAGATAAATAAATAAATGAATAAATAAATAAACAAACAAATAAAATTGGTTCTGTATTCATACTGGTTTCGTTTATACCAAAAATCATTAATACAGCATCAAATAAGGTACCAAAGGTTAAATAAGGGGGGTGACCCACAAGGCTCTCGTCCATGCCCTTTCCATGCCAGTTATCTTTCAATGACCATTCCAAATAAATATTTCTAAATTATTTGTATTTCTTACTTATATTATGTGTGCTAATTATTTTAAAATCTATACTGCCAAATAAACCTCTCCATTCCTATCACTCTAGTGACAAGATCCAAGAATGACAGATACCAATAAAAATACAAGTACATAAATATTAAAACCAAATGACGGAGAAAATTCATATTAACTTCATGCACAAATAATATTTTTTCATGCACAATCCTCCTATAGACCCTGTAGTATTTTTTGTTCTTCTGTCATTTGTTGAAATACTCATTTCAACTAAGCATCTATTCTCAAGTCCTAGCAATAGTTGGTGGCCATAGAAGCCATGATAACTGACATGATTACTTCTAAGTTTAACTGTTGTCGTTTTATCTTGATATGCTTCTTCCAAGTTAGTTTCTGATCCAAATATAGTCAGTCCTAGATAATTTACTTCAGTTTGGATTGGAATTTGATTGTTACCAATTGTTATTAAAGTGGCGGACAGGTTGTGTGCCCCGTTGTAAATGTAATGTATACAGATTTTGTCTGGTTGATGTGTTGTTGGTCTGGTTGAAGTGTTGCTGGAGTTGTGACGTTGTTCACCTTTCAAAGTAACTCAAAGTACCTTTCAGTGAACTTTTAGTGATTCCCATCTTGTCAAAGGCCTGTGCTATGTCTAGGAATACTGCTGTACACATTTTTTTTGTTCTAGACATTGATTCATTAATTTTGTTGACTATTTATTATCTGTGTTTGTTGGATAGTAGAATGGTGTTTCCTAAAGCCGACCTGGCATTCAGGTATAATGTCATGTATTTCTGGATTGTTTGGAATTCTGTTTAGAAGGTCTTTCGTATATTTTTGTGGGCAGCAGGCTGGTGGGACAGTATGAGATCGCTTCACTGAATGGTTTTCCGGGCTTAAGTATCGTTGTAATTTACGCAAATTTCCATACTGTCAGAAAGTAGGAAAGTCTGATCATATTGTCGCCGTACATGATTGTTAATAATACTATTGCCTTTTTCGATAATTATCGGAGTATTGTTCCTGTAATAAGGTCATAGCCAGGTGCTTTATCTCTGGCATGGTGCTTCCAAGAAATTCTCAATTTCATTGTTATTTTGATGAATATTTGCTTCGTATGGCGTAAATACCTCAACCAGGTATTCGGCAGAAGTTGTGGCCTTTTCCTTGTAGCTTCTGGCCCAACTTAACCTCTCCACTCCGACTAGTGACACGACCCAAGCATATCTAGATAGGTCAAGTACACAAGTATCAAAAACAATTTACCGCGAGGAGGATACGGGGGTTATTATTAATTGCACGCCAAAATAATATATGAAGTGTCAAACGATCTAACATTTTAATGAGCAGACTTCCATCAATCAAAATATTCTTTTGATTCCCCAAGATTTTCCCCTTGCGCTCCTTGATAGGTACTTCTCTGTCCCCCACACTTCCTGGTTCGTGTAAAGCAACTTTCCCCCGCAGTTGATGTCTCATAATTACAAAATGCGATCTGATTAAAATTCAATGTATGTATCAGTACTTACTTAATGGTGTGTGGTAGTTTTGCGCTGCGCTATCGGTAGTAAGTAGAAAAAGTATTTCTTTTTATATACCGTAATCGTAACCGCTGCATTGAGATTACCGCATGTAAAGTTTCCTCAGCACTTAACACAACTATTTCTATATGTATGGCGTACTCGAAGACAAAAATAAAATCATATAACCGATTTAGATGACCGCCGACAGACATGTTACACGGGAATTCTATTTACAGATAACGATAACATTAATAATCGTTAAACGTATACTTTTTAAAACGCTTCGATTCGGTGATAATTCCGCCTTATTTACTGCCAATGGGCTCAATAAATTACTCAAAATTATCTGGGATATTCAAATTTAGCCGTTTTATAACAGACATAATTTATTTTCCAAATGTCTATTTATAAGATGTTGTTGATATAGTTAATCGACGACACGAATCCTAAAAAGAATATTCTATAATTATATAACATCTAATTAATCTTGATATTAAGTTTAGTTAAATTCAAAACTGTCAATAGTTGTACGAGATTCATAGTGTGATCTGATTTATGCGACTTTTCCCTACGAAATTCTACAATCGTGATTTATATTTTGAGTTATATCTGTTAATAAATGTTGGAGTTCTTCTCCAACGTGTTGATCCTCTTTCACAAAACGAAACATTTTAAAATACTGTCACGCATCCGCTGACGGATAACATTACCGCCTATGGAAGTGCATCAAGCATTCTAATAGCTGGGGGAACGGTTCTACAAGCGTCGAAGCGTTGTCAGAAGAGTGCAGAAATATCAAGAAATATTATTGGTATATTGAACGTCTACTTCCTTGTGGTACTGTTGAAATACGATATCGGTCAGATGGTTCTTTGCTAACTTTAGTTTCGAATTTATGTTCGTTGAAGTAGAATATCCGTATATTGAAATATTTAATGAGAAATAGTGTTTTGATTTTATATAATAGTCGCCATGCTTTATTGAGCGACTGGCTGACGTCTAAGAATACATCTGAGCAATATTGTCGATTTCCTATTGCTTGTTTGATTATATTGGTTATTCGATGGCACTGTTGGACTGTTTAGTGAAATTGCCTAAATCCAAATTGTTGACTCGATATCTATTGTAGCTGATCGAGCACTTCGTTGATACGTTTAAGGACAAGTTTTCGAGCAGTTTTGAGATCGATGGTAGTAAGCTGATTGGACGGTATGATGCAACACCTGTGTTCTGCCCAGACTTATGTAGAGTGCATTTTACTAAAAGGTACATAGGCAATAAACTGGCGCTGCAACCCTATTTGGTCCACCTCTTCAATTCAAAAGTAAGCGCGATTTAACGATCTAGCCGCGTCTGTAAAGAATCACACCCGTATATCTACCTTTTAGAAAAATGTACTATATCATTATAACTCAAACAATTTTTTTTGGTTTTAAACCAGGTAGTCCTACTATGATTATGTGCATTCTTAACCAATCCTTTTATGGCCAATTATTTAAGCTTTTACCTGTTATAAGATCTGAGGCCTTTTTCGGATTTATTTTGTTGATTTCGTATTTTATTTATTTTAAGGAGGTTTCTCTTTCACTGAAACTAGTGATGATAAAACTTCCTACACTTCTCGAACTTCACTTCTCCCACTTCCACTCGAATTGAATAAGTTTTATTAATGAACTTTCTTCGAAGACTAGAATTCATAGCAAAAACTTTTCTGCAATAAGATTTGGTTGTTTATGACTAACATATTAAATGTATGAAGCATATTTTGAGCGCTCTGGCGTACATTATTTAACACATGATATTATTATTGTATTTCTGTATATTTTTCGGAAGCTATTGATAAATATTTGTATTCTGATTATTTTAAAAATGGCTAGAACAAGCCGTTACAAAAGTAAATCTATACTACAAAAATGCACTAAAAAGTAAATAATAATTACGTTATTCTACTACAGTAATAGTAGTAGAACAGTAATAGTAGTCTACTACTATTACTACGTAAAATACGCTACGACGACGCTATTTCGTTATGCGTTTGTAAACCTTGGCTGACACTGACTCCAAAAATAACAATAATTGTATATCTAAGGCCTAATAAACTGATTGTATTCCAAGTAGTAATAGTAGTAGTAGACTAACGTAACTATTTTTTACTGTTTAGTGCATTTTTTTAGAATTGATTTTTTGAGGTCGGTTTTGTTTTTCTTTTAATATTTTATTTCTGCATTTTCAGTGATTATTGCGTTCTGTATGTAACTTGTTTATCAAATACGAATATGGGTACGACCAACATAACGTAAACATTATAAGATTCTCATGATAATTCCATTAAACCCAAACCCAGATAGGTTTGGGTTTTATGACGAAGTTCCGGCGCATACCTTCCACATTAGTGCTCATTGTCGTTAAGGAGTAGAGCTACCTACTCTTGGATTGTCATAAACCTACCAATATCTCAATCACTAAACAATTTTTGGTGTGTAAACATCTATTACGGCGATATGAGGGTAAATTTCGGGAAATGGGACGGAAATGTGAAAGAGGATGTGACATCATAACCCATCAATTATCATGCACAGTACCTACCTACTAAATGAATTCAGCTACTACCTGATGGATGGCGTTTACAGCTCCAACCTCCATGGTTTGTGTTGTGTTGCCTACCTTATTAAAAAAGTCCTAATGTGAGTATCGAACCAGCGATCCCTGGTTTGGAAAGCGGGGATTTTGCGTTAAATCTCGTATACTTGGTGCTTTGTTAGGGCGGCGGTTAGCGTGCACATGATGCAATTGCAAGTACAATGGACTCAGGGCCCGTGTGGTAGTTAAAATATTAGGGTAATATATACATACATATAATATAGGAAAATTTTCCGAAACACGTCATTACTAATTACTTAACTAAATATAATTATCTACATACATACGTAGTATATAATATAAAATAAAACAATTTTTTTTAATTATTTTAATTTAATATTTATGAAAAAAACCGCATACGAGATCTTTACACATCAGTCTCGAGTACTAGCAGACTCGCTCATTATTTTCTATTCGATTTTCAGGAGTTCTCCGGTATACCTTCGGAATCCAAGGCCCAATGCCAATAAAACTAAAGTCCATGAAAATACTCCCGTTGCAACAAAAAAATAATTTCTAATCTGTTAAAACAGATCGATGGTTAAAAATCTATCTACTTTATTGAAGCGGCATTTCCACTTAATTTGAGTCTGAGAGTATATTTTCAGTTCCCTAAATTATGACTCATGCTTTAGTGGTATGATTGGGCTGTGTGAATTTCCATATTTTTCATGAATCCAGAAGGCACTATACATACATTTCCAGCGTCATATTTTAAATACTCTGCCTGGAGTGCTGGCTACGCTACGAATTTATTACGAATTATACGAATAGTAAAACCCTTTTGTAAGTTATCTCGAAGCAGACGGAATGTGTGTTTTTGATGTGTGTAATATTGTCTAATGGGAATGATATAAACTTATCTAGGAGGAAATAGAAAAGCGTCGCCTACTGGAGGGTCTGTAGAGGTACCAGCATCTGATACTTGGGGTTTTATCGCCACTATCAAGCATTCTGGTGTTTCCAGGGTATAACAGATTATCCTTCCTATACTGAGATAACCTAAAAACGAGGGTCGCTATATGAAGTGTGGAAAGACTGGCCAATCGTAGAAATTTTCAGGAAAATATGGCCCTTAATACTTTCCGAGAATATTTAAAATTTGGTTTCAACCAATTTTACTAACAGATTTTCCGTGTTGTAAAATAATATATTGTACACGTGTACAGAATACATACAGTAGGGGTGAAAGGGGATATGTGGATAATGGGTGAACAGTTTAAATTCTTCTGCTATTGCAAAATTATAAGAAATTATCCTTAGATTTCCATGTATGTACTAACACACTACTGGACCCAAGACTTGCTGTAATAAATGTTACTGTAAAATGTACATCACATGCTCTCAAAACTTTTTGTTGAGGTGCGTAATTCTATTCTATTCTCTAGATCTAGAAGAGTTAGATCCAGAGGCTGGGGTAGCCAACACCCCGTAAAATAATAAGTAGTAAAATAGACAAGTTAAACCAAGCTTCAAATGATATAGATGTTCAATTCTTAAGGAGATGCGAGTCCTGGGACTGCTGTTTTCGATGACAACATGACCTATAGCAGAAGTAAACAGGGATGATATGGTACTGAAGCTACCAATTCCTCCAACAAGATTGTACAAGAGTACAACAAGAACTTCTTCATTTGTATCCTTTGGCATGTGAAGGACTAAATATAATGTTAATTGACAATCATTTTTCTTTTATATTTTCAATTATTTTCTTAACCCATTTCTAATGAGTTTATTTAACTCAAATGTTTATTTTAAAATAATTGATATATGAATTAATTATAGTTGACTTGTCTTGTAACAAGGGATTTATTTACATGCCTATTATTCTTAAAATTATGTTCAACTACGTATTATTCTCATTTGTCCAAATATACTCCTATATCTGCCGACATCTCCCCATAGCTGTAGTAGATAATCGTGGACTTTTGTACTTCTCTTTTTAAATTCCCCAAAAATAACGTGTCTTACTTGTTTTAAAATATTCATGGTAGGCGAATAATGTTGGAAATACTATATAAAATATACTGTACAAAATTGATAGTGTAAACAGGTTTTTTAACCTTTTTACGTATTTAGGAGAGAGCGGTCTGAAAAAAACTGTCCACATGTGCCCCTCTTCTACTCTAATTTCCTGAAATGTTTTTACATCAAACGTATCTTTTTTTCTTTAAAAATATATATCAATGATGCTAGAGCTGAGACAGAACACAGTACTGCAGCCCTTCCAGGTATACGACCCAAAACTGTTGGACCTACCCCAACAGTTGGCCAACCTACACCTCCCATGCCTATCCTTCTGCCATGGTTGCGTAAACGCTGTCACTGCGAACCCGGAAGCCTCCACTACTCCTCAGTTCCTAAGAACAAAAGAAAAAAAGATTCACTAACGTGGTGAACCGTCATGGGTTTTCGTCCAGCCATGATGGAATGGTTGGTGAACGGAATGACTGTTCTATGTCTATGTTGACCAGACAAAATAAAAAACAATACTGTGAGCGAAGAAATAATTACAGAAACTGACATCAAGTGCGCAACTCAGGATGTTGAGAGAAGCCTCAGACATAATTTAATCGACACAGGGTCGCACCATGCCAAAAATAATTAAGTCAAATCCAGTAAAAGTAGGAATAATAACGAAGTTATTATTCGGATCTCCCATTATTGACCTACTCAATAATTAGAGAATCTAAAACGACATATAAAAGTATAACCAATAAGTCCGATAATAAATGAATTAGTACTACGTTAAGTACAATATAGGAAGAAAAAATATCCATAAGAGAGGTAGATAGAGAAAGTGCCTTGACAAAGATAAAGGTAATAGGTAACAAAGTATTTACGTGCTGAATTTGTATAGTGAATTCTTAATTCGTATCAGAGAATTCTTAATTTGTATCTGTGTATCCAAAATAGGTTGTTGAAAACAAAACCTATGTTGCACCTTGTATGGTACTAAACTATTAACAAGATACGATAATCATGAATAAATGTATTCATAATGAAAAATTTCTGCAGGAGCTCTCAGCTTCTCACAGGAAAAAATAATAGAAAGTTCACTGGATCTACTTGCAAAACAAGCAACCGAAGTAGGAAGATTATCCTCTGAAATTACCCAGATCGGACTTTTTATGGATAATAAAAAGCAGGCTAAGAAAAACATGGCAACAAAATTATAACAATTGAGAGAAAGGCCTATATTACAAAAATATCCAGCCCCTCCTTTCGACACAGCGATGATTCTATAATATCTATAATCGCCCATACATTCGCACTATATGCCGGAAAAGAGAAAGAATAGGAAAAATTTATTTAGGCTAGTAGATATTATATAGTAATAAATATAACAGATAGTCATAGTAATACCATATAGTAACAGTAATATGATATAGTAATAATATGTAACATTTTAATGATGGGTGCATAACAGGTACCAATCATTTAATTAAATAGCCTGGCTAATGGGTTCCATCCAGTGCCATTTAACACATATCACACACACAATGATGGAGTCAATATGTTTATAATTAAAATTTTATATTTATGCTATATTGAAACCTACAATTATTGTGACATCTTGTAGGTTTTTTCATATGGTGTTTAACGCCATAAAAATTGTTACCTGTTAACACAGGAAAGCTGACGTCAAGGTTTTGAGGTCCTGCATCGCAACTGTTGTGTCTCTCCTATCGGCCTCATCTAAAAATTTCACGTTTCACCGGCTGAGCTGTCAGCAGTCAAACACCTCAGCCTTGCCACATGTTCCGGGCAAAAACTGTAAACAAAATAAAAATTTTCAATTGTGCTTGAATCAGATAAAATTTGGATGAGGGGAGGCATAGAAATGTCGACAGGTGAATGTAAATGATGAAGCGCGGTTTTCCAATTAGAATTTATCTTTTAGTTTTCAGCATTTAGCTACGGAACTTAATTAATTCATAATCATCTTCACTTAGCATTGTGATCAAAAGGCAACAATACTATTTGAAGGTAAATGTTTAGGTATAGTGAAAATTACTGTGTGGGGTAAAGTAAAATATTTTTTAGCCGCATAGTGGAATAATATGAAGCATATAAAGTACCACTTTATCCACTAGTGGAATGAAATTACTTTATTCCACTAGTGAAATAATGAAAATACTATCTTAAATCAATTGCATTTGATTTATTTTTTATTAATATTGACAATAACATTTATATTAATAGACATTTCCTTCTTTGTTTTATCGTATTTCACTTCGTTGCCATTAATAACAAGGTTGTAGTTGTCATCTGTTTCAGAACGCATAGTGCTTGTCGAAGTTTTCGATAAATCTGTAGAAACAATGGATGTCTCCTCTTGTAAGGAACGACTAGTACCAGGAGTACCTTGGATTTTCCTTGCGATATCAAGCTTATTGGATACAGAATCATTTTGCCAGATAAAAAATAAAGCAACTGTTGAAGGATCTTTCGACATAGTGTTGATTCCAACAGGTTGTGAAGTACACTTTTGATTAATGTATCATAAAAACAATCTGTCGTTGGATGACACCTTACGTAAGGACATATATTTTGTACACGTCTCCACAGTATTGATAGAGAATCCTTCCTCTCGAATTGTGAATTTTCGTAATGTTTCCTGGACTTCGCAGGCAATAATTGGAAAGTTGCTTCTTCAGCTTCCCGAAGGATTCTCTCAGGAACAAAATCTTGCATTTTCACCAACTTTTTTTCACAAATTTTTCACAAATTTTACAAATGATATCAATGAACAAACGAAACTAAATAGCAACCATTCAAGTATTTTTTAATTAATTTTAATAGTTTTGACAATACAGCTGCTGTCAATGAGAAATGTCAAATAATTTTTTGATTAAATCTGATTATAAATGACCGTGGTTGTAGATAAAACGTTGTATAGCATTCGTGTTTTAGTCGCATATTATACACTCAAGAAAATTAAACTCGAACTCCGTTCTCGATTTTAAACTTTCTTGCATGGATAAAACGCTATCTAAAAAACACTTATACAGTAAATAACTAATACTTACATTGCGTAAATAGTATCACGAACATTTTATTTTTCAGAAAATATTATGGTTTATCTGCAAATTTTAGGGAAAATGTAAGACTGATGACATCTAAAAATTATATCTCAGAGCATCCATTGAACATCCAGGTTTTTAAAGTGATAGTTTCATAACAAAACAATATAATAAATACATATATACAAATACAAATACATCATAAGTATAACTCTTTATAAAAATAATACATGATTTATAATTAAATAAAATAGATCTTCCATCTTCAAATGTACCGTTACATCAAATCATATGTATTCTAGATTTTCTCGATCTTCGGAATATTCTACTGCGTTTTCTATTTCTATATCCAAGTCCTTGTCGTCGACTAATTCGTGCACGTCCACCATGTTCAAACAAGATTTGCCGTAGTGGAAGCCACACATTACAGAGAAATGGAAATAGCTACAAGCTACATTGTAACGTTTTACGTATTTTTCAGGAAATGTGTTTTAGTAACTATTGAGGGCCTGCGTCTTGTAGAGTGGAGATCAGTAGCAACCCAGTCTTTTTTCTCCATCTCCAGTCTAAAGCTGATTTTTCATATCCATCATTGTTGAATTTGGTACTTACTGCACGTAACGAGTGCAAGCGAGTTTCACCTATGGTTAGTGGTACCCGTCTATCGCATGAACAGTATTTTCTAGTTGTTTTTCTTTTAATGGATACAAACTCATCGTACAGGGCTGATTTTTTGAGTATTACACTTTCGGGTATTTTTGGGGTATTTTCGGGCACTTTTGAGTATTTCCCATTTCGAATCTGGTTTTGTTTCACTTTACCACTGGATTATCGTGTATATCCGGTGTATTGTTTTCCTCGAGGCCTTTTCAACTTTGATATTTCCCTAAAACTTTTCGGTCTTTTTTTTGTTTTCATTTAATTCGATTTACTTCATTCTCACTAAATTCGCTTAAGTTTCTTGTAGTTTCTTTTAAGTTGTCTCCTCCATTTTCTGCGTTAACAGTCTCATTTCCACGTATTTCCAATAACACACCATTATGCTCTTCCCGAATGTCACCTTCATCGTCTTTTTCTCTTTCTTTTTCTGTCTCTATATAGCTATTTTCATTTCCATTCTCTATACAACTAGTCCCATTTTATCTGGTGATGGATACCATACATACTTGTTTTCAGTCATCTGAACCAGTTGCACCATTAATTTTCCACCACGAGAGCACATTATTATTAATAATATAATTAATTATTATTATCACAACACTGGATTCACTGTGGTACATTACGTAGTATAGTATATTAGGTCCGTGGTTAGGTCAATATCTGCTATGTGCAAGAGTTAGAGGGGGGGGAGTATATTAATATTAACATGCAATAACTGCCATGTGTATAATTCGCACATAGCAGATATTTCTCTGCCATATAAATACATGCCAGATATTACAAATCAAATTTTATAAATTTCTGTTTATTCTTTCAACATAGCATTTATTTCAGTTTATAGAACACATTTCAGCGATTACAGAACCGTGTTAAACCAAAAAGTGAAAAAAATTCACATAGCAGCTATTACCGTGCCAACGACGATTTGACAGTCACATTTTTGTCACTTTGATAGCGATAAAAAAGGGGCATCATTTTTATTAACGATAAAAATGAAACTGTTCCCTAAAAGCAAAGTACATCTCGTAGTCGCACGTCACATTAAAATACGTCTTGTCAGCTACAATTTTTAAGTATTGGGGAAACTATAGCGGGGAAATGCTTCATATTGTATGAGTCGTTGTGTGAAAATTTCGAGTGAAGAAATTACGAAAAACATACAATTATAATTCATAAGGATGGAGACAATTTATTAAGTTTCTTCATATCCGAAATTGCCAGCTGTCTTGTTTGTTCTCTCACATATTCCACTTTCATCGAAATGAAAGTGGATGAGGCGCTAGTTCATATTAGAAGGACTGTTCTGTTTCTCAGATTTCTTGAGAAATGAAATTATCTGTAAAAGCAAAGATTGCGAGATTTTTTCAAGATGGCGGCCGAATCCTAGCTTTCCGGAAGCTACAAATTTGGTAGATTTCTTGACCTACCAAGTAGATTAAAATTAATTCCAGCTTGTTCGCCATTGGAGTGAACTATTTTAGTGAACAAAACTAATTTACATAACAAAAGGATAAAGTTGTTTTAAGCAATTTTTAGCAATTTTTTGAAACTAAATTGGATGGACTAGATATTTATCTATTATGCGTACATATAGGGAATTCAAAACAAAAGCCTTTCCACGTCAATACGTCATCAGTGATAAAAGAAGACACTTTGCTTATATTTAAACGTGATTTAAACTGTTTACAAACTTGTGATTGTCCCTATCTTGTGATTGATCAGAAAATATACGGCGGTTAGATTTTTGTTTATACGAACATGCCGAAGCAGTCGACTAGCCGCTGCAAGGAGCCTGTAGCAAATTTAATAAAGTATTTTGAGATAAACGTGAAAATAATAGTAAACTCTTATATCTTTATCTATTGATACAACACTACTAAAATCACCTAAGGTGGACGCACCATTGTATTCAACATCAAAACAAATCGTTTTAACAGTTCGTTTAAACATGTTCGTCCGGATTAACTCACTGAGAATAGCTTCAGAAAACTTCTCAGAAAAAATTATAAGGTTACCTAACAGGATATGCGTTGTTTTAAGATTAAAAACAATAATTTATGAGAAATCTGTTTTCGATTAAATCCAATAACCCATCTCGACGTTTTGCAATAATTTTCCATCGATAAAAAGTACGGGAAGTAAAAATCACGTGGCCGATGAAGCGTAAGGTGGCCGGTTATCTTTCTGCAACAGCGGACAATTGCGAATTTGTGCAAGTCGAGAATCTACTAGAAATTAATCTAGATGGCTGATGAAATGCGACCCATCACGGTCGATGCACTTGAAGGACCCAAAGTCCTCTATCTGGTGACGCCGACGGCGGACACACGACTCAAAATACGAATGGGGAACAAACGCCTTATTGACGGCAAATCATGCGAACGAATCTCATTTGTGATAAGGGATTTTTGGCAAGCGCGGCAAATTGACTGAGAAAGACGAGGGCTCACTGCAATGTTGTTTAGCGGTTTTGAAGTATGTGTTTGCAATATCTCGTATTAGCGAGTATTTTAAGTCACATTTATTGTACACTATAGACTACATGTGGCGTTAAAATAACTATTTACTATAACCTACTGAATATATACCTCTAACTTCAGGCGTTTGAGAGAATACAGTTCAAATAACCAAACTACGATTACACACACTTATACCGTGCCAGAAATATCGTTGCTGTTTCGTGATATAGATGATATACTAAGTAGGTATTCAATTGTTTTAATGAATAGGATACAGATATAAACATTAGAAAAATGTTTTGAGTGAATTAGGTAAGACACGATTAGAACTTTCAAAATGTTCTTCCGTCTGGATGCCACGTTTTCTGTTAACACGCTCTTTCAAGAACTAAATGTTTAAACAACGTAAAATTTGGCAGAAAAATAGTTTTTGGAAAAAGGAAGAACCCTGTTGCTGTTTAGCAAAATCCAATAATAAATGCCACCACAGTGGCGTCCCAAAAAATATAGAAAAATATATATCACTAATAACAAATCCTACAGTTCTAAAACTTTTCTACTGAATTAAGATGACCAAGACCATGCAGCATAATATCAAAATTTCATAAAACAATTATCAATAAGTAGCGTCGCAAATTATTTTTCGATATTTTTGAGACCTTTATATTATTCAGAAATCAATAAGCTGTCATATTCTTGTACAATTTTGACCTACCCTGTATGATGACTTGCAACCAAGTGCACCTAATATGATTATCGAATATACTTTAGTTTTATTTTATTTTAATTTGTTGATTTCGTAAATATTTCGTAAATAATCGTGAAAATAAAAAACAGCAAATGCAATATTTCATAAAAATACACAAAGATAAATAAAACTCATACCTGTTCTGTCCGAAAAGCACTCTAAAGTGGCATGAACAGCAGCTTTGGTGTCAGGTGTAGTCTCCTGTTCTTCCTAGACCGAACGACACAAATAGAATAAATTTCTATAAATCTCTAGTGTAAGTTTAAACATTTTACAAATAGAGTTACTTACTAATTTTAATTAGGTATAACTTGGAAACTGGCTGGCTCAGAATAGGTTTCAAGGTAGTCGCTAGTGAAGTTTACATTCCAAATTAACAATTACTGTGAATGGAACATGAAGTTACGGGGCAAATGATTCGGGGTGCAACCCATAAGTGCAACCTCGAAACGCCTATTTACCTGTTCTCGAAGAACATCCCGGAAAAATACAAAGAAACATCCTTTATGAGCCATCACTACTCACTACTACTCAAAGCACAAATCATATAAGAGAACACAAAGTAACTAACTCAATAATTCACTATTGTCACAAAAACAGAAAACACTCAAAAAACACAATTCAAAGATAAACGAAAGTTAAACAAAAATATAGCCACACGTTCGTATCAGAAAAGTGAGGTTGACAACTATACTACTTCTTAAATGCATGCGCACTGAAATTTGGTTTTGGAGGGAAGCATTACCTTCGCTTCTGTATAAGCTCCGTCTTCTGTGCTTGCGCTGATATATACATACCACTGTGTAACTTTATGAAATTTTGAATTCAAAATTAAGTATAACACATATAAGTATTTGAATTCAAAATTTATAACACGTAGCGTAACGGGTTTTCAATGCATGATAATAAGCTAGATAAGACGATTTATTCGTAATTTATTGTAATTTGAATAAGCATTACAACCGTAGTTTTTTTTGATATTATCTGCCGAATAAGATATTATATACGGTTAATAGGCATACCAGTAATTAAAATACCATTAGTTTTTTCCATTGATCGTGATTTTCTGCAAATAAATGAGCATACGGTGGGCTGTGGTATTCACCAGTCACCACATGTGCCAATTAAGAATTTAAATCTAACCGTTTTCATTTCATATAAATGCTACATTTATCTATATGAAAGTATTTTTTTAGTGTTGTTTATTATTTCGATATTGACCAGCAGCGCTAGGCGTGCCTCGCAAGGTGAAGAGCTTATAAGTGTATCAAAGATTTGTTTAAAAAAATCTTCATTGGAACTGTTTTTACATGTGAAGATCATTATACAAATATTCTATTAGATATAACGTAATTGAATAATTTTAATAAATCTCCGTTGTATTCGTTTTAGTACTGTTTGCAAAAACATACGAGTATTTAGGGGCAAAATAGCACTCGTGCCCCTTCTACAAAAAGCCCTAGCTATGGCGCTCTTTCCGCCGAGAATACTTTAACTTGGGTATTCAATGAGCATTCAACATCGATATAATTAGTGACATGTTATTTTTTTCATTCAAATATGTATTGGGGCCAAATAATATGAGAGTTCCCATTGATTCGTTGACCGTTGGTTCAATCACAGCCACTTTTCTATCTGAGATAGTCCGTGCTGTCACGTATGTATGTATATGGGTCGGAGTGTAGTGGGTTTCACTTCCACTACAGCACTTAGGCCTTTGTGCATTCCTCCTTTTTACTTGAGTACTTTCCTTCAAACCATCCTATTTATTACGGGTGGCTTGGTGGCAAAGAGTCTTTACAATTTTTATGTATGATAGCATGGTTCTGAGTTACAGAGATTTATTACTCTGTCCTCATTACCATTTATCCGGGACCACGCGCCCGCGGCAGAAGTTGAGTGTTTCCAGGTCTTAGTTGGACTGCCACAGCCTATCCACAAGCCTGCCTAGGTCACCCATCCAAGTCCCACAAACGCCCGTCTTGCTTAACTTTGAAGATCGAAAACTGTCATAAATTTCATTCTCGCTAATTTTAGACTATCTTTAATAAGGTCACATTTTTGTTGTGGGTCAGTTCTACTTGGTTTTACAATTTTAGACATATTTGAGGGACAATTAGGAAATATACAGGGAAGGGCATCATCTGTCAAACGAGGGTGGCTTAATAAAAACCATCAGGTTGAAGATATGCGTTCAGCCCTATAGGGTTGTTTTAAATGATCTTAATAAAAGTTGTAGATGATAATATTGTAATTATCTTTGTCTTATGATTTTTTTGTAACTATTTAATTTTAGGTCCTACGGTAATTTTAGAGTACGACCACACGTAACAGTCATAATTTTTGTTGGATATGACAAGTGACAACAAAAATGACTAGTGACTAATTTTAATGAATAATTTTAGATTACAATTAAGAGCCCATGGAACAGGCATGAGTTATCAGCTAAATTTCTTTTCAACTAGTTCGCGGCACACGTCGGCCATATTTCGAGCCACATAACAATATACGTCTTTTTGCGCATGAAGATTTCGAAACCGTTTTGAAATCGAATCGTATGTTGCATTTTCGCGATGAAACCTGAAGCATTTCAATCGGTTTCAAAACCGGGTACGCGATCGTTTCAAAATCTAGAAATCCTGTAGTGGAGATGTTTTATATGTTCTGTCCCTTTCTGGATTCTGTTTCTGTGAGAAAACCAACCTAAAATTGTGATTTTCGCGAACTAGTACTGCTAGTGCAAGAGTTAGAACGACGGAACGGCACGTTGTCGTCGCGAATTAAAATTGAGTTCCTACGCACTCCTATGATTCTGAAAAGTCACGCGGTGTATAGGACTCTTAAAGGATCTATTTAAAAGGAAGGCTGATCAAAATTGTGTATTCACTGTAAGTATTTTCCAACTAAGTCAAATTAAAACAATATAACAAACAAATAAGGATGAGATAGTTGATGAAAATCACGATTAAAATCATGATTTTACTCAATCTCATTTTTTAAAATAAAATCCTGATCGATTTTTTTTTTAAATTAAACACATAAAATGTATTTATTAATAAAAAAAACCTAGACGCATTTTTTGATCATATTGTGATATTTATTATTTATTATAATAATTTAAAAGGAATTTAGCTGCTTAGCTGCTTTTAAAAAAATCTTCGAGAAAAAAAGTCGCGTTTCACTTCGTATCTGTAGGTAGTATTAATGCCTCAAAGTATTTGTTTGCTTGACGAAACAAGATATAAACAGTTAGAATTGTTAGAAAATAGGTATAACTTAATAAAAACTAGCCAACATCAGATTTAACAAAAAATAGTGATTTAAAAAAATCATCGATTTTTGATTTTTTAGGAAAAATCATGATTTTATCAACCCTGCAAATAAATCAAGTATTATACTTTTAGGGGATTCTACAACACTGGAATTTTATTTGATGGTATTGAATATCTATAGATACTGAGTAAAGTAAAAGCAACCGATTCAGTTTCTTGCAAAACGTACAGTTGTGAGAAGTTTTGTGTTAATTTTTTTGACATTTTTCTCTTCGAGTTATTGTAAATTCAACATAGCTAGTAATATTTTTTGATCGATGATCCTAGGAGCACCAATATCTCTGCTTTGCATAAATATGGAACTAAACACATATTTTATAAGGTAAATTTCCCAACTTCAGACCATTTAGTGTTTGTTGTATATTTAAAACCGTTAATTTACTACCAAATACCTAACTAAACCAAATATGAAAAAAACTCTTGTTAGGTAGGTATGTTCTCATTGGAAAATTAACGAATATTTACCACATATATAAGACATATCAGAAACATATTTTTCAAAAGTGCATATGAACATAAAATCGAGATATGCATAGTTTCCAAATGTACATAATTTCGACAGAGCAGTGACACAAATCCGACATAGCACATAATTTCCACATATACTGTACATTATTTATATATTTATAAAAGTAAGTACTTGCATTAATTTAATTTTGGAGCTATTTTCCAATCCTTTCATCTTTAAACTGAAGTATGTAGTTAAATATTGAATAATTTCATCATTTTCGGATAGAATAATTATTTGATTTTTATAATTAAATTTTTTTTATGTTTTATTTTCTATTTCATTGGTTAATATTATTTATATTATTATTATTATTGTATCTAAGCCTTTTAAGATCTTATCTTCTGTAGAATTTTGACAATAATTTGGATACATTATGCTGAAATATACACATTCCTCGTAAGTCAAATGGTCCTTAAATCCCACATTTACTGTGGGAAATTCAGATACACATGTCGGATTTATCACAATGAGTTTGTAACTTTAAAAAATTAAGATCTAGAGATATATTTATAGAATTATAATATGTAGAAAAGAAACAGATACATTTTTGTGAAATTACCATCACTCCAGGCGTTTTAGACTTTTGCTTCCAAAATCGTGCCATACAAAAAACATGTTTTATTTTGTTTATACGATCTTGAATAATACCTGGTAGTTACGCCACGATACATCCGTTTGCTGAGATAAGCTGAAACAAGTATGGCGGGCAATTATTAATTTCGGCCGGTAAGGTAAGTAACTTTTAAAAAGTATTTATTGAAATCATCACAGATGACTCTGGAAATGTAAGAACCAATCCAAATTTGCCTAAATTCTTGTTTTTAAATTAAATATCGGGTCCGCCAATAAGCGCGCTCGATCTTTAAAATGAAATAAAGCAAGTTGTGTGAGAGGTATAAATGAAATTTATTTTTTGTTTGAAAGAGTATTCGAAGGCATTATGTATGGAAAATAATATCGGTCAAATGTCCACCTCGGCTTCGCTGGGTGGCGCGCATACGAGAAGTCCAATTTTCAATGACTCTGGCGCACAAATCGGGCTGTATTTCATCGATGGCGTGGCGTATGTTGACTTTGAGGGCATCAGTGTTTTGTGGTTGGTTTGCGTAGACCTGTGATTTAAGAAAACCCCACAAGAAATAGTCTAGTGGGGTTAAATCGCACGATCTCGGTGGCCAGTTGATGTCGCCTCCGCGCGAGATAACCATTCCTCCGAAGCGCTCGTGCAGAAGATCCATTGTGGCGCGCGCTGTGTGGCTCGTAGCGCCGTCCTGCTGAAACCACATATCCTCGACATCCATATTGTCGATTTCATGCCAGAAAAAGTTCGTTATCATGGATCTGTATCGTTCGCCGTTTACCGTGATGGACACACCATCGTCGTTCTCGAAGAAATACGGCCCGATGATGCCTCCGGCCCAAAATCCACACCAAACAGTTACCTTTGCTGGGTGCATTGCGACCTGGTGGACCTCCTGTGGATTGTTCTCGGCCCAATAACGGCAATTCTGCTTGTTGACATTCCCATTTAACCAAAAATGTGCCTCATCGCTGAAGATGATTTTGCGACCAAAATCGGGGTCGACTTCCAACTGCTCTAAAGCCCAATCAGCGAAGATACGGCGCTGTCTATGGTCGTTTATTTTGAGCTCTTGTGTCAGCTGGATCTTGTACGGATGCATGCCCAAATCCAGATGCAAGATTCGGCGAAGTGATGTTTCCGAAAGGCGGAGTTCCTGTGCGCGACGTGAAATTGACTGTCGCGGATTTTCACACACACTATCGCGCACAGCGGCGACATTCTGGGCAGATCGGACGTTTCGACGACGCGTCGGTGTTGGCTGATTGTTCACCGAACCGGTTGCCTCGAATTTGTTAATCAAACGACGGATAGTCGACTCAGCAGGACGATCAATTGCACCGTAAAATTGGCGGAGCGCGCGGAACGTTGCTCGAACCGATGAATGATTTTCGTAATAAGTTTTAACGATTTGCACATGTTGCTCGCGGCTGAATTGGTTCATGGTGATTTGTGAAGATACACTGAATAATAACAACTAGGTTTGCCAACTCTACCACAAACAAGATGGCCGCCATGAGCTGTCAAAGATCGAGCGTCCCTATTGGCGGACCCTTTATATATCTACACATGCCTGGCTTTAGGTCAGTGTCTAAATATGAAAGATGTACCTTACATAATTTAAGTTAAATGTAGTTTTGATCAAAAGGAAAACTAGGAAAGGTGTACACCCTAATGTGCCCTTTTTGCCGCTTTTACTAGTAAAGCGTAAAAAATTCATGCCACTTGGTGGCGGAAATAAACATTTATTTTACCTAATATGATGAGAAAGTAAGTTTGGCGTCAGAAGCTACCCCCAGGTTCATTCACTTCAGTACAGTGAAAAATATTGTTAGTATCAATGTTGTTAGTGTTGCCATATGTTGTTTCTTAGTAAATTTCTTAGTCTGCAAAAATGCGCTAAAGCTGAAAATTATTATTCCATTATAGGGCACTTATATACATACATTTTTAAATAAAGCGTTAATTTCTGTTTATTTTTTGTATTTGTGCAGTGATACTTTTTTGTTTGACACCTGTGGTATCAGTACTAGTAAGTCTATACTGCGGTAAATGAGTTGCAGACATCGCAAGTTATATGTGAATACGCTTCTTGAAACGGTCCTAGTGTGTTTTAGTTGTATTTGTACATGTCTTGATTTTTACGGCTTCTCCAAAGAATCACCTCGTATGTTTTTATAGAACGGTATTTGGAATGTTTGATGGTGGACGTCGTCTCATAAACCGATATGCATACAGTTTATGCCTTAGCACTAACTGAATGACAGAGCATCATTCACCCCAGCAGCACCACCACTGGATTTCACGTAAGGCAACTCCTTGGTATCTCGAATTTTCACCCCATTACCTGCCTTCCGATATTAGACCGGCTTGATAAGGGATGCTCCACTCTAGGGCCAATCTACATAAACTTCTACTAGGGTAACATTTCAAACATACATTATTCCATCACTTATGCTAATCTGCTTTACGCTATTACAACAAGGCACCTTCAAGAAACATTTCAAGGAAAAAACCAGCTGTAAATATTCCTGCTAGGGCGACTACCGCGGGTAAAATCACAGATAATATTTATTAATAGGTAGGGCTGCTGTCAATAATAAAGTTATTGTCAGGTAGAACAATTATTATTGTAAGTGTAGATTTTCTAAAATACTTGTATTCACTTGATATTATTGCCTTCCATTCAAAGCCGTCTCTAAGGTTTCGGCCACCCTCGGCAAACTGACATAAACAGATGCCCCTCTCCAAATATTTTCCGCCTTCGAGAAAAAAACACTTTTTAAAACATTTATCTATAAACAAAATTTAAAAAATCGGTATAATTTTAGGATATACATTTGTGATTTAAAAAGTAAACATAACTATACTGTATCCAACGAGAGAATGGACTTGCACTCGAGCGAAAATTCGTCTGTTTTGGTCAGATCTCCGCCCCTTAGAACATTAGTTCAATGCCCTCAACGTCTTAATTGGCTCAGCAGGTAGCCAGGGCCGGCACCTTGGTCCGATACCTACCTGGTACCTAATTATATAAAGTACCTACTACTGCCTACCTATTCACAGTTTGTATTTGTAGTCTCGCAAGTACGGTTATTTTAGTTGTGTTGTTTACGGTTGTGAAATAAGTTTTAAATCTATTATAAGAATGGCAGCAGCCAGAGACGAGATAAATCCACCATTATCGCCAATTAAGAAGAATAAAAGAGGCCAGGTAAAGAAATATAATAATAAATATGTTTTATTTAATACGCATACTATTCACCACCAGTAATTTTTAATTTTAAGTCGTGCATCAAAGTCAAAAAATAATTATAATAAATTTATATAATAAATTAAAGGAAGACAATCCACAAATGTCGTACGAAGAGACAGTTTTAACACTAACTAAACAAACGGGCATTGGAAAAACTACAATGAAAAAAATTTTAGCAGAATATAATAGAACCGGTCAGGTAACGGAACCAAATTTTAAAAAAAGCCGTCAGTCTTTTAAAGAAAAGATCGACGATTTCACTAAAATTGCTATAAGGAGAAAAGTACACGAGTTCTATCGAAATAAAGAATTACCAACAGTAGACAAAATTTTGCAAGTAGTAAATGATGATGGAGATCTGCCACTTTCATAACGCTCATACATTTATAATAAATTTATGTTAAATAAATAAAATGTTTTCATGTTTTCAAAATAAAATTTATTTCACCTACTTACGAATTTATTTCATCGAATGACGGTCCTACGTAGCTCGTTACAGAGCCCCTCCTCTTTAGTCGCCAATGCGCAAAGCAAGTCCATTCTCTCGTTGGATAGAGTATATAAAAAATCTGTATTTATTTTCAATCAGTATTTATTTTTATTAAACATCCAGTATATCGGTAAAATATGTTCCGCAAAGGAACAAATTAGCTCATCATAATTTAAACTACTTGCAGCCTCATTCTCGATTGAAATTAGTGCCAAGCCAGTAACTTTCTTGAGACATACTGGAGCGTAAATAATTGTCAATAATTTGCAGTTTCGAAAAACCTCATATTACCTACTTTCTAATTTTTGGGTGCCCCCTTATTGTCAATAATTTTCAGTTTTGAAAAACTTCGTATTACCTAGTTTTTATTTTTTGGCCGCCCCCTGGAACTGGCCGCCCGTCCGCCCGCTTGCTTAAGACGGCCCTGCTTTCATTGTCTTGCTGATGGTTATTCATAATCATTCGATTACTGTATCTGCAATCATCTTTAGGTGTTAACTGGTGCTGAAGTGGAGCTACTGTATCAGTTATCATGTTTAAAATATTTCTCAAAACTCTTTCATTTCCAAATAGATAGTCCAAATAGACTTGTGGTTTAAACATGCCTCAATCAGCGGTTAAAACTGTATTTTTAGAGTGGCAACCCTAAATTTTATCTTTTGACGTGTAAACTGTAAAACTGTAAAACATAAAAGTTACTAATTTGCTGTAGGCTGCTATTTTCATTATAAATCGTAATAATATATTATTATATACCTAATATACAGTATTAATGTATCTTCCTTATTCATTTTATAATTTATCATTTTAGTTCACCTGATTCTGCAAATTCGGGCATATTATCTTGAGGGACAAACAAACTTATTTTTGTTTATAAGTACCTACGTAAGTTGTCGTAAATAATTAAGTAAATTACAACATTTTAAGTCGCAGTCCCTAAAACAATCCACAACGGCACAAAATTTTAGTATTTTAATACTGTACGTAAAAATAAATCCACGTCAAAATTGACATATGCCCCTCAAACCTATGTCACCTCAAAATGGTGAATTGATATAAAACAACACGACACACTTATTTTGAGGTTATCATTCAACGTTTGTTTACTATAATATTAAACTGACAGCTGTCAGTTGGTTGTTGGTTCAAAAACGAGTATTTTCACGAGCTTTTAAAATAGTGACGTCGCTATCAAAATCGGTTAATCAACCACCGTTACGTCTATTAATCGAGAAAAAATGGCTTATGACCACACGATAGAAGTGAAAAGTTCTGGTTTTCGAATTTTAAAGTATATACTGTTAGACGGTTACGTCCGCCCGTATTACCACAACCCGCAATACACTGCATCGGTTAATACACGTTGACCGTACACGCCCGTGACACTAGATGTGACCCCATTGTATGTCGCTCCAAAATACCTACCCATAGATAGCAAGTACAGCGACGGACCATCACTTCGGCAGTCGATTCGTTTCAATCCAATTCAATTCAATTCGATACAGAGAGGAAAACAATTGGACGGTAACCCGACCAGACGGAACCTCCTCATATATTGTTTTCTAACAGGTATTATTATTTTAAATAAAAGTGCTGAGGCGCCTCAAGAAGTTTTCACATCAAAAATTCGCCTGTTATAATACCTATATAATTACATTTATGTTATATAATGGATTAGTTCGGTGAATCAACAAATACTAATATCGATATTGTTATATAAAATTATTTATTCTTATATATGTACACATGAAGTAATATTAGTTACAAAATAAACAATAATATTTATGAATTATATTGTGGAATTTTCCTCTGATTGGACTTCTTCACTGCTATTATATTCTAAGAATGAAACAATAGACCTATGGAAGCTAAAATATGCTGTAAATACTTTAGATTCAGGTTTATCTCTCGCTTAGTCAACGAGTGGACTTTACTCGACTGAAGGGAAACAGGGATTCATTTATATATATATATATATATATATATATATATATATATATATATATATATATATATATATATATATATATATATATATATATATATATATATATATTGATATGTATTTTCGTTCTTTCGATTTTGGTGTAAAATTCACTCTTAGAGGATCGATTGCAGTTGCTGATTTTCTACGAAAAACTACTGTCCCTTTTTTATAATCTTGTTTACCTTTTTCTTTATGCATCGTTGCAACAAGGAACCTTTTTGTTTTTTTCGTAAAAGTTTTACGTTCACTTTTCGCTACTTGACATTAATTAAATATTCCAGTGTAAGTTGTTGCAAAGTCCGACCGCTCTTAGAACCAGCCATGGGCGGTGTAGCGATGTGCCAAGCTTTGGTCACGCCAGGCCACTATAGAGTAGAGCCCGCTTCCAAAGTTTACGAAAATTTACTACATTCGGAAACTTTGCCGCTACTCACTATGCGTTGAGCGTCGATTTGATGCACGATTACGCACGCATACACGAATCTGTGCATAATGTGGATGATGCAGTGCACTGATGCGATACGTTGTGCCGCGATTCCGCGGAATGTCGGTTTTTGAAACCATCAAAGAAAAATCATGCACGCATCGGCGAAGCGACGAATCGTGCGTTTTTGATAATTAGTCGATGCGCTTATGCGACACAAATGCCCACCAATATTTTTTGTTTGGTTTAGTAGTTTAATTCGAAATACAAGATAGAGTGGACGGATAAACTCGTTATGGCTTTTATCAAAACCCACGACCTTCTCTTTTTCTTCTTCTCTTTGGTATCAATTACTACAAAGCATGCATTTGCGGCAGCAAGAAGATTTCTTCCCAATCCATTTTGCTCGACTGAAAACAGGTTTACGCACTGCATCTGTATCAACGAATAGCTGTAATTCATCTGATTCACGAATGTAGCGCATATCACGCACTGCATCAACGAACCACACAATCGCACCGCATAATGCACTATGAGTAGCGGCGAAACGGGCTTAAACAGCCTATAGCATGTGCCGTTGTGAAGGAATTACGTGGTTGTTAAGGGGCGGGGCTTCGACGGATGAACGCGCAGATATTCTTTGATGACGTAAGTAACTTGTTCTAAGAGCGGTCGGACTCTACGACTCTCCAATATTATGAAAGGCGACTAGGCGCGCCCTCTGTCGTTCGTGATTAGGATTTCAGTATGAATAATTATAGGTTTCTTGCGGAGTCATACATAGCATACATAGATTTAACGATGGGCAAATTTTCTGAACGGAAATCGGAAATTAGTTATAAATCACAGAATTTAGACTGACTAAATTAAGTCAAAGTCACTGGCTTTATAATGAGGTTGATATAATTTCTGTGGTGTATTTTTGATGACTGATAAGATATACTGACGGTGATCAGAATTTTTTAAATGCTCTGCTGCCTAGCGCATGTACCGAAACCCAATAATGATTCCAATTTAGTTTCATTCTATTCAGAGTTGGCTGAGAGAACCACACTGGAAAAACTGGGTGATATAACTGTTTTTTTTTGATTACTGGTCAAAATAAATGTAAGAACAGTTTTTTCACAAAAAACGATATACTTTTATAAAAAAAATCAATAAAAGAAACTGTCATATACAATTAGAAACAAAAGAACTTGTAATAAATATAAAAAATAACAAGTTTATATCCTAAAAACATAAACGGACTGGTAACATAGCAACAAAGAATTGTATATTTGTAAACATAAAACAAACTTTCTTACTACATATTAAAATAAATAAATAAATGGATCTCTTAAGAAAAGAAACAATTCAAGAAAAGCATTATCCATTTCAGACTGCCGGACATTTTCGTTCTCTAGCGTTCTCTAGCATAGGCCGCCATATTGAAATTAGTAAATTTAATTTCTAATTTTGCTAGCTTTGAATTTAAGTTTATATGGTTATAAAATTTATTCACTTTTATGTAGAACAATTAGAACATGTTTCAAAAATTGTTCAAAAAATTTTTTTTTACCCGATCAAAATAACAAACTTTGCACTGTATCTGATACAAAAATTCCCTCCCATAAAATATTTTCAAAATAATTTGCTGTTTTTCGTAAATTCGAAATAAAATCCATTATTATTCACGTTATGATTGACCTTTAATCAGCTGGTATATACACCTCTTAACATTTTATAAACAGAGACAAGGTTTGAGCAGTACCCATTCCTAAACAGTGCTGCTCCTCGACTCAATGAAACTAAAATTTTAGTGTGTTCTCTCTATTGATGCTATTAAAGAAGTATTTTTTCTATTTAAGTTCAAAGCTTGAAATAAAATTTAAAGAAATATTTTTGGGACAACCATTATGAAAACTACTATGCTTGAGAACATATTTTCTTAGTTATTAGACAGAGTGAAATCTATGAATAGCTAAATTAGGTATTTCATGATTTATATCTGTGCACTTCACTACCTGTATTTATTTATCTTTCTACCCAACGTAACCTTTTATGCAAAGCAATCCTCAGACGTGCGGTTTCCCAATAACGTAAATAACTCCAATTAAGATATAAAATAATTGAAATTGTATGTTGCCCAATAATAAAAAAGCAGCGCAAATACTTATACCGTAGAAACAAATATAAAGCCATTAGCGTTTGGTTCCAACGGGTAATTTTTTTATCGGTCCCTGTTATCCCGGCTGATAAGGGCCAAACATTTTGTCATTCGGCCGGTGATATCTGCCGATAAGGCAGTACACAAACAGCACGAATATTCCATTTTGAAAGTATTATCGCGGTATGGCTCGTTGACGGTAGCGACAGTGGCCGGTAGAGATTAGAAAGGTACATTAGCATACGTAAAATATACAGTAGTAGGTATATATAATTGTAAAGTATATAGTAGTCAATTTTACGGCGCGGCGACTCAAGGAATACCACCAGAGACAGAGCAGATTGTGCAAATGCAAAAGTAAAAATCAGCCTGCGGTTGTCGCTTGTGGTATTTTTTATTTAAACATCTTTTCGATAAAATCAACAGGGGACTTATAATTCCCAATATAAATTTCAATGCCTAACGGCACAAAAGTGATAGTAAATATTTTTATTTAAAACAAGCAAAGGAAAAAATCAAACAGTAGGGGTTGGAATATCCAAACTATGGTTTCACATGATTTTACAAAATAAACTAAAACAGTTTTAGGTAGTTCTTTGTAAATTAAATTTACAATTAAGTAGTTTACTAATTTCTTCTTCTAATTGTTGGTTTTATTTTAGTGAAAAGTTCGTTACCAGAAAACCCTGTACCCGCATGGATAGTGACCAATTCGAAAGTGTTATCGCAACACGACCGCTCGCTCTTATCAGCGCAGATTTCTTATCAAAACGAACATAACAATGCCATTGTGCTGATATCCACTTTGCCTTGAGCTCCCACTGGTGCTTAATACTTTTTTATTACTGCTAGTTCAGTGCCCAGATATGTTTTAGGATGGACTTTTAATGTAATGTTAAACATAATGTTATTAATTCGTTGTAAGGATGAGAAATATTTATTTGCAATGTCATAGTGAACGTGTATTAAATACGTAGTTTTTTTAAGCCAGTCTTAGATCGATTTCAGAGGTTCGTTAGTCCTGACAAGTATCCATGCGATGCATAATTACAGTGTGGGGTAGTATCTAAAGTGTAAATGTTTTTCAGCGGCGTCTCGCCAGGGGACGCAACTGACGCACCGGTTCACCTAAAATTTCCAATTTCCGTTTCGTGGTGCTATTTAAAATTATTTTTAAATTCATTTTAAATAGCAATTTTTTAATTTTATACTTCAGTACTTTTATACTATTATTTTATACATTTTTACTTTTTCACGTATTTTATAATTTAGGTATAAATGTATATATTAAAAATGTAATACTTGCAATGAATTGTTTTTGTTTTATACACAGAAATAAACAAAACAGAATGCTTGCGCGATGAACGCCTTCTGAGACAAATTTTGTGAAATATTTGTATATTATCTCAAAAAAACTGTCATAATATCATAAATAATATTGTTTATAGTTTTGTACTAGTTTTAGACTAAAGAGTGTTATTATATATCAATTAAACATTCTCCATATTTGGCAGACGGCATCTATCGCAAACAATATCTACTCGTCAACAGTCAAAACAAAATTTTAAATGGGCCAACCATTTTTCAAACCTTAGTTGATTTTTAAATTCTTTTTTTTTTTGTTTAAAATGTTTAAAAACTAGAAAGATAGTTTTTAAACGTTGCCACGAGATATATACGATGAGACATACTTGTTTTCTGTCCAATTTTTCCAAAGAACAAAAACATTATAATAGTTTTAAGTTCACCCCAACATTTTTCAAAAATTGAATATTTATTAAATCGAGATATCGTTGTAATATGTTGCCATGGAAAACTATATTTATTGTCATTGGTTATCTACTATTTCATTTGCGCCGTCAAAAAAGTTTTACTAGTTCCGACAAGTTAAATGTATAATGGTTTAATGGTTTACCAGCATCTTACAAAAGCTGAAATGGACAGAGCTGTAGGCCAATGACGTAGCCAGTATTTGATTTGGGGGAGGGGGGTCCGAGTATCATTACCGGGATATTAGATTTGCCCCGTGAGACCTTACTAGCGGTGCAGGCGAAAATTTTCAAGGTCACGCGTTTTCTTGGCACCTCATAATATCAATGAAAAATCCATGTATACAATAATACTGACTTTCGCAAGAAAGAATTTTGGAATTCCACCCTTTTCAAATAAAAAAAAGCTATATTACTTATATATTTTACGAATATATTTATTGAAATAAAAAAAATGTGTTTTTATATATTTTAATGTATATTATATAGAAATAAAAAACAGTAGAGAAAAAGCAGCAGTAGTAGAAATAAAAACAAAACAACTGAAATAAAAAAATATTAAAGAAATAAACGTTCGATTTTTTTTATTTTTTTACTTTTTTTTTCTTTATAAACTAACTACTGATTAACTAATTTAAATAAATAGTAATTTAAATATTGTTTTTTAATTGTTTTTATTTATAATACAAGTTATAATGACATTAATATTGAGTCCGCAATAGATGAATAGAATGAGATACAAGCACCTTAAAGCACAAGAAATAAAAAAAATATTTACAGCATTTGCAATAAAGGGAATAAATAATAAATAATTTGTATTAGAACTTCTTTAAGGTAATTTTCGCTGGTTACTGCTCAATTACTGTGTTTTCTATGATGGTGTAGAGTCTTGATAGACCCCTAGACGCCGTGTCCCTGTGTAAAAATCCAGTTAAAGAAAACAAAATAAAAATAAAATAAAATTTTTATTTTGTTTTCTTTTGTTTCTGTAAATTTGGCTTCCGAAGACTAGTTCGATTAGCCACAAAACTTTTTAACCATTCGGTTGTTTAGTTGCCAATAAAACAGTTAACTATAACATTTTTAAAATTTTTTTTACTAAATTTTTAAACAGGGACACGTTTAGTCTAGCGGTCTATCAAGACATAGCACAAGCACATGAAAGACCACGGGTCCCTAGACACAACGTGTAAAATTCCAGTTAAAGAAAAAAAAAATAAAAAACGGAAAAGAAATTAAAAAAATAAATAAAAAAGAAATACCTACCTAAATAAAAAAATTTAAAAAAATAATTATTATAATTACTTAATTTATTAATTATTTAAATTAGTTTATCAGTAGTTAACAAAAAATCATTAACACTGTTTCACTAGTCCATTGTATAATTGCCTTTTTTTTAATTCCGATCTAAGAGGTTTTCATAACATGAGGATAAATACTGGAGTTACAACTAATATAATCTACATACATGCTATTACTAATATATGATATTAAAAAACTAAAAGAAAAAAGAAAAACAAAGGAAAAGTACAGTTTGTCAACAATATTGCATTCAAATGTTTAATTTTCCGGTGTAAAATAAAGGTAAAATTCGGTGTAAAATTTTTAAGTCGAAGGGTGTAATAAATATGATTGAAGTAGTGTAATTCCAAAATGTATATAAACTGCGAAGGATAAACGCCACTGAAAATTGTCGTAAATTTCAGTAAGCTGTTTGTTATAATTATTAGTGATCTGAATAGTTATAAATCGACGTCAGCAGATAGACACGTGTTCGTTCAGAAATAGTGATCGGGGGCACCTTATCAACCAGTCCAGCGAACATATCGGGCATTATAACGTCCATCAGGGCTGTGTTTGAATGCAATCACTAATCTCATCTCATCATGTAGACAATCTGACTGAGCCCAGAGACATACCAGCAGCATCCATTACCATCAGACGACCACTAATAAATGGTATTGACACGAAACAAGGCTCATCTACATGGATTCGATCGCCTCGGTACAACACCTTTATTACATTACTCAGAGCTATATAAATAAAGGATAAAATAGAAATGCAAATACCTATACTTAGTTCTACGAATTTAGGCTCAATGAATATGTTGATTCGATGAATATAAAACGTGAGTCAGTGAAAGATTAAATTAGAGAAATATTGGGAAGCATGAAAACATAAGTTTAGTAGTAAATATGAAACCATCAAGTAAATATTTGTAATATTAACATTTACGTAGTTTTCGTACTCGGAGATGTACAAATTAGTATTCCCTGATCTTGTGTATACACCGAACCGATACACCCGAGTGGGGCATAAAAAACTCATCCTGTATGAAAGCTTGCATTTATGAAACGGTAATTAGAATGTTGCTGACAATTTCAATCATTAAAATGTACCTTATTTTTATTTATATAATGCTTATACCTATGCAGATGCAGTCAGAACTTAGAATAATTAGAATTAGGTTAGGATAATGATAATGTTATTATAAAGGGTCCGCCAATAGGGACGCTCGATCTTTGACAGCTCATGGCGGCCATGTTGTTTGTGGTAGAGTTGGCAAACATAGTTGTTATTATTCAGTGTATCTTCACAAATCACCATGAACCAATTCAGCCGCGAGCAACATGTGCAAATCGTTAAAACTTATTACGAAAATCATTCATCGGTTCGAGCAACGTTCCGCGCGCTCCGCCAATTTTACGGTGCAATTGATCGTCCTGCTGAGTCGACTATCCGTCGTTTGATTAACAAATTCGAGGCAACCGGTTCGGTGAACAATCAGCCAACACCGACGCGTCGTCGAAACGTCCGATCTGCCCAGAATGTCGCCGCTGTGCGCGATAGTGTGCGTGAAAATCCGCGACAGTCAATTTCACGTCGCGCACAGGAACTCCGCCTTTCGGAAACATCACTTCGCCGAATCTTGCATCTGGATTTGGGCATGCATCCGTACAAGATCCAGCTGACACAAGAGCTCAAAATAAACGACCATAGACAGCGCCGTATCTTCGCTGATTGGGCTTTAGAGCAGTTGGAAGTCGACCCCGATTTTGGTCGCAAAATCATCTTCAGCGATGAGGCACATTTTTGGTTAAATGGGAATGTCAACAAGCAGAATTGCCGTTATTGGGCCGAGAACAATCCACAGGAGGTCCACCAGGTCGCAATGCACCCAGCAAAGGTAACTGTTTGGTGTGGATTTTGGGCCGGAGGCATCATCGGGCCGTATTTCTTCGAGAACGACGATGGTGTGTCCATCACGGTAAACGGCGAACGATACAGATCCATGATAACGAACTTTTTCTGGCATGAAATCGACAATATGGATGTCGAGGATATGTGGTTTCAGCAGGACGGCGCTATGAGCCACACAGCGCGCGCCACAATGGATCTTCTGCACGAGCGCTTCGGAGGAATGGTTATCTCGCGCGGAGGCGACATCAACTGGCCACCGAGATCGTGCGATTTAACCCCACTAGACTATTTCTTGTGGGGTTTTCTTAAATCACAGGTCTACGCAAACCAACCACAAAACACTGATGCCCTCAAAGTCAACATACGCCACGCCATCGATGAAATACAGCCCGATTTGTGCGCCAGAGTCATTGAAAATTGGACTTCTCGTATGCGCGCCACCCAGCGAAGCCGAGGTGGACATTTGACAGATATTATTTTCCATACATAATGCCTTCGAATACTCTTTCAAACAAAAAATAAATTTCATTTATACCTCTCACACAACTTGCTTTATTTCATTTTAAAGATCGAGCGCGCTTATTGGCGGACCCTTTATTTATTCTGCCAAATAACTTTGTGATATGTGACCTCAAAAACCTCGGGATATATTTTGAGTCGCTTCTGACTATATTGGCAATATTCATCTGCCATTTTGAATATTCATTAGTACTGTAATGAAGTGGTGATAATTTCCGCCTCACTACCGTAATTTTTTTATATTTCCTTAAATATTAAGTTCCGTAAACCATATATTATAATTTAATCAGTTAATATAGGTCGTAGAAATCTGTTCTGCTTATAATCAATTGATAAACAACTCCTTTTGGGGAAATACACCCCGTACACAATTTTCTAATACCAGGGAACCCTCATAGCACGACTCAAGTATGCTACAAATCACATAGCCTATACCAAATTATTCTGTAGCATCTCCGCTTGGTAGCGCTTACTTCTCTCCAAACCGACTACCGCCATATAAAACTGAATGAGTGTTCTAGTGCCATCGCTAACCATGAAAAAGAAATCTATGACCATTAACCGTCCAGAAAAGTAAGTTCACTTGTTGAAACGAAATAAGGAACACAGGGTACCGCGTCCATCCATAGTACTGCCAAGAGGATTGCCGATCTCCGCCTGCCCGAGCAATTCGTTTGCACACCGAACAGAATCTATTCTACGATACTTTTTGGCCACGAAATTCTTTTGCACTCCCACCGGGGAGTCAAATAAGATTAGACCGTGGGTGCCAATTCCCCCCCTTTTTTGTTTCGCGCAATTTGTTTGCACTTTGAACAGAAAGAGTACACCTCCAATTTCCATTCGTAACGCTTTTTAAATTAACTAACGCTTTAACTAACGCTTGACCAAGCTTGACTTAATCACCTGTATGTATGTATATAATCTGATAGGCAGAGATAGAACTAGAGGAAGATGTAAGGAGAAAATACTCACAATAAACCTGTTGCAATCATAAACCCGTGTACTTCTTTAGATAGGGTAATAAAAGGTCTATCTGTGATCCACGTGGCCCTTGGTGTTTCCATCCGTGTCCACTCGTAGCTACTGGCGGCCCCTAGTGCTGCCCGTAGAGAAAATGTACACTGTAAACAGGTTTTGGCGCCCGAAGCAAAAACTACGCACCGCGAAAATAGCGTCACAGTACTTAGTTTGTAGCAACTTTATAGACGATTAAGAAATATGAAATACCTCATAATGTATTATAAAAAATAATAAATTAGGAAGATTTTAAAAAAGTTTTTAAATTTGATTTTTAATATGAAGATTTTGGCGCCCGAAGCAAAAACTACGCACCGAGAAAATAGCGTCACAGTACTTAGTTTGTAGCAACTTTATGACGATTAAGAAATGTGAAATACCTCAAAATGTATTGTAAGAAATAATAAATTAGGAAGATTTAACAAAATATTTTAAATGTAAAATAGAAAATAAAGTGGTATAAGAAGGGTTTTAACCCGGGTCCTTTGACTGTGGATCCATTACATTCCCGCTGCGCTAAATAGATTGACTAATCAATTCTGAATCAATGATATAAGAGTGTTAAACTCACGGGCATATAGCATTCTTTGTCCGTAGCGCGGCTATTTTTTAATCGGTTTTTATGAAACTTTTTAGTTTAAATAAAGCCGCTGAAAGATTAAAGCCGCTGAAGATTTAATACCCCTAAAAATATACCGTCAAGATAAAACTAATAATTTGCGAAGTATAATTTATAATTATTATTAAATTCCAAAGATCATAGTATCAATTTATCATTGGCACCTCCGCCATTTCATATGTATGTATTATTTATCTTATTTTTACTTTTATTAATCTTATCAAATCAATTCAATCTTATTAATCAATCAAATTTACAATTTCACACCTAGGTGTTCGAAATTGTATATTCTGAACACAAATACATTAGGAAACCATCGTCTTGAAATTTACAATCCTGTTGCACCAATTTTTGGTTATGGAAATTGTGGTACCAATTTTAATACATTCTTTATGGCCTCTATATTCATGCCTTACCAGGTGTTTTGCTTGATTTTGTGGCAGATATGAGGTCATATGTCCAAGATGGCGGCCACCCTAGACATCATCAGAAGTTGTCGATTAAAACACTTTATAGGGGCCATCCTATCAATAATTTGTACTGAACCTTCTTTATTTACAAGTATCTATAAAAAAGATTCTTAGGAATTTAACGATATATTTTACCGTTTAGACGTTTTGTATAAAAACATTTTTAATTTTGTGAGCACTCGTATAATTTAAAACTTTTTTTCGTTTCAGGTAAAAACGGATTGGCATTAGAAATCCGAGCAGTTTAACTCTAACTATATTTTAAAATTAACTCCAGGTATCCCTGTCTCCATCTGCAAAAAAGGCAAGGCTGAAGACTAATTACGATCTCTATATTTTGTACCAAAATAAGAAGTCACCATTGGTTAAACCTATTAACTATTATTAAGTGTTATATTGTGTTAGAAATATAGTAAAATGGAATTATAGTGAATACGTGTGAATTGATAATCGACTAAGAAAATTGAATGTTGAAAAATTTATAAATTGAAACGCTTCATGGCATGCAGATTGCTACGAGGAGTGTGTGGTGGTGATTTTGTGAGATCACCAGGTAGTGGGTAAACCACCCATGAATGGAGACATAGTCGGGCTACTTGGTATTAATTTATTAGGTATTACTTGGTATTAATTTACATAGGCACAGCGGGACGGACAACGTTCATTGATTAAGTGCTTACTTACTTCGACGCATCAATGCCTCAACGCATCAATACATCAATTCTTCTTGTCACGTAATTACACTGCTTTATGTAATGTTCCACCAGGTCAGTGTAATGTGTGCGTGACCCAGTTTCATTTAGTTGTTATAATAATGTTGTTTATTAAGTCGACCTAGACCTTAAACATCCTAATCAGCATATTATTGTTCTATATACCTGACCTTGTTTATTCGCTTATGCCGGATTGGTAAACAGAATACGGATTAGTTCATTTCGGTAATATGGCACTATAAGTGTACTCATAAAATCAAAATGGGTCAAAGTTACAAATTATATAAACAGGAAAAGAATAAGCTTTCTTTTGAAGATAGTAACATAGGTTACACAATAAAATCAAATCACTGCACTTCCCAGATTTTATTATGAGGAATGATACTACGATGGTTGATCTGGAATTAAATTACAAATTAATTGCAAATAAAAACAGAGTAAAAATAAAAACACGAAAATTGATTAAAGGTTTGATAGAGGAAGAAATATAAGATGTTATCTCTAGCATTCCAAAAGAGTATGAGACAACAAATATCTCTAAAAGCAACTGTAGATATTTGCTTCGAGTTTCATAGGCATATCAATGCAAGTGTGACGAAGGACAATTTCATTAGACGCTTGATGCAGTGATGGCATCTTATACATAAATATTTGACAATCTTTCAGTTTTATTCAAATTCTTAGTTTCTTATTTTTCATAAATATGGTTCATATTGACCTTTCCGTGGCAAAGCCATAAAAAGGGACTAACTTCGGTTGGAACTACACCATCTACTTTTTGTTTTTCAAGAGAACCTGTAAATATTCATTTCTCAGGGGATAGCACCTCTTTTAGTACAACATTTGCGGCTTCAAATCGCGCTCATGATTTTTCCAATATCTGTGAAATCATTCTCCGTATTAGCTACGGTAATATACCTATAGTTACTTTTCATTCAAGCTTTGAACCTTGCTTCGCGTTTTTGCTTTCCCACTGTTTCTATTTGCAATTGATTTGTAATTCATTTCAATTATTTTCTTTAATTTCCGACCGATAGATAGATCTTCCTTCCACACAGAGAAATATTTATTGATGTCACCCGCGGGGATTTTTGATCTTGGTAGGTACCTACAATATTCAACGCCGGAACTAGAATAAGAAGACTTCTTTTCCTGATAAAATAGTCCGTATGCCATGATGCGTTTTCATTTATCAATTCTTCATCAGTCATAATTAATAATCGATTATCAATTCACTATAATTCCATTATGCTCTCTTTCTAGCACACTTTACTTTATCATAGTTAATAGGTTTAACAATGGTACTTAGAGAGCCGCAATGGTAAATAATTGCAGTATTTTCTACCATACCAGAAACAGTTATTCTTATTATATCGAATAGGAAAAACAAAAATATGGCCATGAGAAAGTTCCCTGTGAATCGCTTTGCAGAGGGCGTTCCTTTAAAAATCATGAAATGAAGATTTGCTATTGGCATCCTTTTTACCACTTGCGTGGTAAATTATTATCTTTTTGTAGTACAAAGAATACTAAAATGTTACTGCGAGGAATATTAGAAAGTCATATGTGGTTGCCAGACAGCCCTTAATATTGCGCATGTTAAGGGCTGAGAACTGGTTTTTTCACCTTTCGGCAAATTTATTTCGTTAATATCTTCCAGTGGCGGTTCCATATTTAAATTTTCATTTAATTAAACTTGGCCTAGTCATATTTATTTATATTGATTCGGTCCAGTCCTGACTCTTAATCTGATATCGACACCGCCTCCTTCGCATTCTTTCTTCATCCGTTAGGTCGCTGTTCTTTCACTACACAAAATTCTGTTCCAGCCTCGAAACATGATTGGCGGAACATTGTCTCATACGTACACTATTTGTTCCTCCCTGTCATATTATCCCATGTGTATAATTAGTAAGTGCCTTGTGTATAATTAGTAAGTTCTCTGTGTGCAATTAGTACAGACCAGATATAAACATCGGTCCCCTACGGCGCGGCGCCGCCCCCCTTCCCTTTGAGCCAACCGCCTTAAAATGTAGCTTCTTATTGAGTACCTACAATGAATATGCCACCCTGTCTAGTGTAACATGCCACTTGTTGGCTGCCTGATCAATGCCTACATTTGTTTACGTCTTGGACTCTTTGGTTTTAGATATAACTACTTTAGAAAGTGGTCTAAAATGAAACAAATGACACAAGTGTACCCAAGGTTGCAACCTCTTTTTCTAATGGAAATCATACTAATTTTGAAAATTAAGTAAATTTTGCCTTATCTTGTCGATTAAATTTGTAAAATATTATTCTAAGCTGTACTTTGCTGTATTCTAAGCTGTACTTTGTAAATTTGCAACCTCACATCGATCCCGGAACGCTTCCAAATTTTTATGATGTTATCGAAAAATGTACTTAATTTTCAAAATTAGTAGGTATGGTTCCGGTTGGAAAAAGAAGTTGCAAACTTCGGATATTATTTACAATGAAGCACTCGGTATGTCTTTAAATTTGCACCATTAATGCATTAATTAGTATTAATTAATTTTGAATTATTGGTATATTTAAATACTTATGTGAATTGTAACCAAATGTATATTTCGTAATCCATTGTAGGTACTTACAGGTATATTGTACTTCCATTTATATTTGCGGGGGACAATAACTGTCTCTAATCGAGATTTTATCGCGTCTCCCTAACAGAAAAGAAGAAACAAAAACGGGAATGATTTACTTTTTAATTGAACGTATGCTTCATTTGCAGACGTCCATCATAAGTAGAAATGTATTGACAGAATGACATGGGAATGCATTGAAAATCTAATGACACAAAATAAAATTCATGCTGTCGCCCGATGTAATCTGAAATCATCGATATAATCGCTGTCCGCTTCGGCCATCAAAATATACATTAACCAAGATTAATTATTTAAATAATATGCCATAACATCGATTATATCTATCCAAATGTTTATAGATAGTAGATATGAATATAATTATCACTTAAAATTTGAATCATGTTTTTCCATATTATTTATTTTTTCGACATTCTATTCTATATATAGACCTTAATCGTGATTATTCAGTGATTTCTTTTCCGACCAACACTCATCAACCTTGTGATCTTTTCTGTAGTTAGGGAGAAAACAACCATTTGGCGTTATCTTAATTAGTTTCGGACAACTTATCTTTTATTTTATTGAGGTATTTAAATGAAGCACTAACACCAGCTAACAATATCTCGAAACTGGCGAAAATAGGTCGTGGCATTGTTCTGTTCAATATATATTCAATTAAATTTACTATATTCAATTCATTTAAGTCTGTTAGTGCCATAGATATGTGCTAACATCCAAACCAATATTAAGAGTGATCCCAAAACGTTCTGGTCCTTTGTTCAGAATGCGAAAGGGCACACAAAATGTTTTTCTTGATGATCAGGAATTTGTATGGGATCATCCATTCAAATTGTCCTTCTCAAAATTCTTTGCTAGTGTTTTTTCCGTCGAATATGTTAATGTAAATCCCAATGTATCATTAGATTATATCATACACAGCAGTTTACGGAATCTTATATTCTTCTAGCAATTTCGAAACTAAAAAATAAAATATCGTGTGGTGACGATCAGATTCCTAGTTTTGTGGTAAAAGACTGTTCAAGGCTTCTGTGCACCCCGCTCCTTACCTTATTCAATATGGCACTATCAACAGGCGAATTTCCTGATAGATGGAAACTGACAAGGTATGTCCCATTTTAAGAAGTGGCAATTCTGCAGATGTAAGATGTTATCGCGCTATTATGTTACGTTCACTTTTAGTAATTAACAATTTGAGAATCCGAAATTTATTGTAGGTATATTTGATGGATAAATTGATTTTAAGCAGTGAAGCATGTGTTTAGAAATTCAGGTCGGCATATTACTTTCTTTAGTCGATTACTTTCATCAATATTGGCACAGCCCATTTATTATATTCTTTGTCATAGATTTACCATAAATATCTTAGTGCATATCTGTGTTGGGTTATTGTTTTGTGAGTTGAACATTGGCAGTTCTGTGGCGCTAGCCTATATCGGAGATCTATGGTCTAATTTCCTGGGACGGACTTCTTTCCCGGACTTTCCCGGGTTGGCCTCGTCGCTTTCTTTTTAGCTGGAATGCACTAATAACTAATACTAATTTGTAATTTATGGTTTTTAATGCGTTTGGGTGTCCAATGATACTCAAAATAAGACACAAACGTATAGAAAAGCACCATAATCAACTTCACGTGCCACCCCAATAAAGAACTTAAAATAAAATAAACACTACATCATTGCACAACGAAAAACTACACGTTTATTTTCGCTTTTTATCTTATCTTTATGACCTACCGTTTTCTCAAATCACAAGTCATTCCGGGCGTACACACAAAATTCATCCTCTAAGAATGATGATTCTTATTGCACATGGAACATGATGCTGATAATTTATACCAGATAATATAATGATAAATCATTTTTAACTGCACATGAATCAATAATATATGCCTCAGAGAAAACTCGCTAATAATTACGGAAATCAAATCGTCGAAATATGCTAACGCTATTTCTAATATATCTAACTAATATATCTAACGCTAATACATTTAAAAAAAATATTTTATTTAGCAAGTTTATCTTTAAATATGTACGTGTCCTATGTCTTATAATAATAGTCTTAAAAAACAAATCATGCCGTATGCATGATGGGCAGCGACGTGCGTAAGAATATAGTGATTTCAATTTAAGAAAGGAACAATGTGGGGTAGTTTCTTAAGGGTTGTATGAAGCTGCTTTTATTAGTTATTCACATTATATATCCACAATAAAATGAAGTTTCAAACAATACCTTTATTGGTTGCAATTAAAGATATATACAATTTGGGGTAGTTTCTTAAGAGTTACAAGAACTATTTTTTTTCGTTCGTTGTTTCGTATAACTAAACCAACCCCTAAATTCGTGTGGATAACACGGAGTGTAAACCACCCTCGGCGCCCGTATGAAAACAGCTTGAAAGGTAATTGTGCAAATATGGCGGACGCTCAGCCCTGTTTCAGCACAACTTAGTAAATAATTTGGAGCAATTTTATTTTCCTCTTTAAACTACAAATTCAAACAATCGAAGTGCAATAATTCTCCACCTTGTCGCAACAAAAGACGACAGTGTCACTATCTGTTCTGCCTATATGTATATAATAATTCATTCCATTGTAATAAAATCTACCTACTGCAGGCGCATTTCTTACGAAGCCAGGTAACAATGACACCATATGTATTTATTTATAACAAAAGACGATAACATCTGAATCTCAGATAGCTAAACTTGTTCTGCGAAATAAGCGATAATAATAACTGTAATTTCGCTAGATGCAATCTTTTTCTAAAATGCTATTGCAATACGAACACGGTTTTTCCTTTTGTACCTCACCATCTAAAACGCCATAAAATTATAGAGGACGTAAAACGATATAATAATTAAGGTATGTCCTGTTGTGTGACATCCGCCCGACTATAAAAAAAAATAATTTTCGAGTAAACACGTACACGAAACTTTTTTCGATGCAATCTACCACTGATCCGGCGGTTGGTAGTGTTATCAGGGCAGGGTCAGGTCAGCGTTCCGGATACTGATTCCAGATAAGGAAAATTAAAGATCGAATGATAAATCCATTTGTCTGATGACCGCGGCTGATTTTAGTTTATATATAAATCTATGAAAATTGACGTTTTTATGTTCCATTTAGTTTTTGCCCATCATAAATTTCAGTTCGGCAGAAATATGTAGATACTGAAACACATGAATTTATCGAAATCCGTAACTGGTTTGTTGCATTAAAGTACGATTTTAAACGTTATTTTATTCATAGGAGTCAGTTAATTTAATCTTATCGTCAAGGATATGTTGCTAAATTTCAGGTCGAATATTACTAGGATCCTTGTTTTTAATACAATATAATATGTAGAAATTATTTTCATCTCCTTATTAATTTCCACACATTTAGATTTGTAAGCGTCAAATAATTGAGACCAGTTGGGTTATGTCCCTTTTAGCACTGCGCAACTTTACTGAGAATCTAGGTATGTAAGGTGTTTTAAGGAAGGGCAAAAGCACACAAAAGTCAATAGCGCTTGCTTACTTTACGATTTTAGATTTACGATGCACCTGATAATTAAAATAAATGCTTGACAATATGTATCGTCCTTCATACAAATAAATAAAATTGAAGTGTTTACGTTCACTATTGACGTTCACTTGACATGAGTTAAATATTTGAGAGTATATTGTAACTATTTACCTTTTCGAATAGTATATTATGAAAAGCGACTACGCGTTCCCTCTAACATTTGTGATTAGAACTCAGGTCTGAATATTACAGGTATCTTTCTTTCTTTCCTTGCGGCACTAATCTCTTGCATTTATCGATATAGCCAGAAAACGTTAATAGTTTCATAGCGCATATTATTGGTGCTGCCTTGTTCTTTGATCTTTCCTTTCTATTGTTCTGCGCGGTAGGCGAGGGTGGTAGTTTTGTGACAAATGATATTTTGGGTACAGGTTCGTCCTCTCGGCAAGTGGCTATTTTTCACCTTGGCTTCGCGTAGGCGTGGTACATCTTAATTTGTTAAAGTTTAAGTGACGCTCCATATAATCCGCTCCATATAAGAATAGAATAATATATATATATATATATATATATATATATATATATATATATATATATATATATATATATATATATATATATATATATATATGTGTGTGTGTGTGTGTGTGTGTGTGTGTGTGTGTGTGTGAGGGTGAGAGGGTGTGTGTGGGTGTGTGTATGTGTGTGTAATCCAGTTCAAACGATTCGATTCGATTAACGCTCTACAATTTTTGTATTCCTATTTTTAAATTAAATTTAGATTTTAGTTTATTATGTTCTTTTATTTGCCAAAATTAAAACATAATTCCGATAGAAACTTCGCAACACAGTATATTTGGGCACCATCTGACTTGGTTGCGCAACGGTCAGTGGCGTCCACGGGATTAGTAGCTTAGTACTTTGTACGAACCTCCTAATTAATTTCCTTTTTTAATATGCTGAGCTAACCTAAGCAAACTTTTATTGCCCACTTTTAACGCTATTGAATTGTACGTAAGTGAGGGTAATAAAGTGTCTGTTTGTAATGTCAAAATAACAGCTTTTGACTAACTGCATATGACAGTATATATGGTACTTATAACAAAAAAAAAATATTTAATTTTAATCTGTCTGATTTTTGCGGGACTTTCACTAGCAGGTAGATAGCTGATGTTAAAAGGAGTAACTTAGGCTACTTTTGTTTTACAAAAAGAGTCAGGATTCCTCGCAAAAAAAATTAAATCCATGAAATTGTGTACAAAATACGATCAAATGAAAGCATTATTGGGTCTGGTATACCACAGGGTACAATACTGGAACCAGTTCTCTTATATAAATGCACTATTTAATCTACAAACCTCTGCTTATATGCATCATAAGCTATGCCGATGATACTGTTCTATTTTATACTTCACAAAATTGGGATTAACTTACCTAAAAGTTAAAGTAGTGTAATCTGGAACAAATAAAAAACTACGTTGATAATAAATAACCTTCTCAAAAAAAATGTGCTTGCCTTTTTATCAAGATAGTTAGACATCCTTTTACCATTATCAACAATAACTTTAAAATCCCACCTGTGAAAGAAGCCACGAACAGCTCAAATGCCAAGTTATTCGATACAATTATTTTATTAAGCTATACTACCCGAATATAGGGGCCATATTAATAAATAAAAATACTAGTGAAAACGTATAAAAGGAGGAATATAATTAAATGAAATGATACGAATGAGTAGGTTATCTATATTCTATATCATTTTAAGAGTGACATTATTGTTTGGGTAGTCCCAAGTAATAATAGTAATAATTTGGTCTGTAGGCTTCCGTCAATCGTATGGTCCCATCCAGGCTGTTTGCCACGTCGGCGTCGTCGATTTATTGTTCTTGACGGTTCGAGAGTCATATCGCTCTCTTCTTCAGAAGATCTGAAACACTTCAGGTCCTCTGAAGAGAGTATCAACTTTGTTATTTTTAAACAAATATCCAGTATATTATTCGAAATTTAGATTTCCCAGGAAATTCTAGGTCCAAAACGTGTAGCATATTCTATAACTATATTTTAGAGTTTTAGAGAAAATGGCGTTTGAAAATGTTATAGCAATCATAAATTATTTCATGTTCACATAAAACAAATGAATCTAGGAACAAATCTGTTACGGTTATTTAAGTTTTTTTGCTGAGTAAAATTTAATAAAGTCATAAACATTTAATTTTACGAAAAGTTATTTTCATGCTGAAATTACTTGGATATTTTTAATTTATACGCCCTGTATTGAACATTAAATTTACATTCTACCAACCTGTCTGGATATTTTTCGTTTCTGAAGTCCGCTGTCTAAACCTAATAATTTATGAGATATCGGCGACTGAATGTTAACTTGCACTATAAATACGTCACAAATCTGCATTCGCAAACATTCAGTCGCCGCTACCTCATAACCTATTAGGTTTAGACAGAAACAAAAAATATCCAGAAAGGTTAGTATATAGTGTGTTCCATTAAAAATGTCGAAGTAATTTGAGCCTGAAAATCACTTTTCGTAGTACTTCCGGTTCAGCCGGACATGAAATTTTTATGATTTATCAAATGTAACTCACCAAAAAACTTAAATAGCCGTAATAGATTTGATCATACATTCATTTGTTTATGTGAAAATGAAATGATTGATATAACAGTTTCGACCGCTATTTTTTCGAAAGCTGTCAAAGATAGATACAGGGTATGCTACATGTTTTTGGACCTAGAATTTCCTGGGCATTATAAATCTCGAATAATATACAGGGTGTTCCATTAAAAATAACAAAGTTAATACTGTTTCCGGTTAAACCGGAGATTAGAATCAGCAACATGAAGCAATCAAACGGTGCAACGTAGTCAACAATAAAACTTATATCTTTTTTTACAAGGAAGTTATAGGCTGGCTAGGAATATCGTATCAAAAATAAAATGACAACTATGACCCACAGTTGCACAGCGCCGGCGGCATGCGGAACATATTGGGACACTTCATTCTAGACAAAATATAAGTGTATATATCAAAAACATAGACAAAAATAAACAATTAAAATTAAATCTATTTGAATTTTATCAATTTGATGATGTAAGTAAAACAGCCACCATACATGAACTAATTCTACAACTACTTATTCCAATCAAATAAATACCTAAAACATTTACTTATATTCCGTAGTCAATCGGTGCTCATATGTATTGAGATTTACTGGCCATTTCATTGAACAATCCCGTGACGCAACAGGTGATTTTCACACCACCCTGCGACCCCCCCTCCCTCGCGGCAATTTACTATCAACGAGGGTCGTACACGCTGTGCCGGTCCCTTTACGATCGCCCTTCTGCCGCTTAGGGACCTCTTTTTGACAGAAGCCTTCAGTCCCTGTTTAGCTTTGCTAGTGTAGTCTGTCGAGAGCTCGAATCTAGACCCTGAAACGGTTAAAAGGCGTATTCCGCGGTTGTAGACGACTCCTGCACGTGGATTCTGCCATGAGATGGTAGTATTTGGATCCGAAATGGGTGAGTTCGAGTTTTTTGATAGCCAGATAACGTATATCATTCTCGTTTTGTTATCTACACTATAGATAGCGTTGTTTATTTCCTAATTTAGATTAGAGCTCGTTGTGAAGACTCGTGGGAGCGTCACATGAGATAGGCTTTTTGCTTGCTAATTGTCGTTTTATTCATTAAATTTTACTGAGAACATGTGTTTTTAATGCCGTCTGCACTTATACACGTGGGCCCGAAAACAGTGATTGTATCGAATTAGGAGAGAATATCATAGATACTATGATAGGTATCTATCTATATGTAATTACAAGTGCCACTCTGTGGGCATGTAAAAAAACGTTAGTTACAAATTTAACCATCCTAATAAAAATTTAGTCATTTAGAATTAAGAAAGCTTTAAAAGAGGATCTTCTCAAGGCTATATTTCTATTAATCTTTCCTCTTATGGATAGTGCATATAATTAACTCCCAATAGAGCAGTAACTGTTTGTGTACAGAATATCAGTGGCAGAAAGGGCTGCAGAACATATAAAATGTTGCAGAATATCAGTGGCAGCACGTAGACTTACTTAATGGAAGGTGAACCGGATCTAGAATTTTGTATTTCGGAACAAACAGATGAAGAAATCTTTAATTTTTCATGGTCAAACGCTTCAAAATGAACGTTAGAAATTCGCATCACAAAAATGTTGTCTTCGAAAAATGGGTTTTGTAATACACATTTTTCTTTTTTTACTATGCCATTTGATTAAAAAATAATTATACAATTATCCTTGGTGATCTACTTTTTAAATGTGAAATATATTGTTCTATCCTTTTCAAACTTATCGATGATGTCATCATAAAATGGTTCTATCTTCTGCCATCCAGTGACGCAGGTAAAATATTTGAAAGCACCAAAACTTAAATGCTTTTATTTGTTGCGTGGTATCAAAGCTTGTTCGGGGAGACTCGCCACTTCAGGGTTTCCCCTTATTAAAGTAAAATTCACCTAAGGTAGACGAATATGACTGACGTCAGTGCGATATTGACCAATCAGGAATCCGCTTTTTATCGAAATTCGACCTGAGATTGTCAAAATCAGTCAGTTCAGAGATTTCCCGTGGTGGTAAAAACAAAGGCGTTCACAGAATGGGAAAAATTACTATTGGCAGCCTTGGTGAGAGACCAAGGTGCTGCCATGGAATGCAATAACACACTTTCTCCAGACGGTTATAAACTTTTATAAACTAACCAAAAACTGCACCGATGCTCTCCGTGTCATACGTCAAATTGACGGATTGCAATCCATGATCCATGCGAATACGCCTGCGTTGTCACCCAAGCATCCCTCAAGGGAGGTGATGAGCTCCCGAGTAATGCTAATACTGGCTTGTACTCAAGGAACGAGTATAGAACACAATTTTGTGACTATAAATACCAGCATTGGAAACGGGAAACCAATATATGATAAAAGCACCTTTTACGATCACAATACAATGCCACTGTTTATTCATATGTAATATGAGTCGCATAGGAAAAGGATTCACTAATTGATAATTAACCAGGCTACCAAGACTACACAATATGGCAAGGCGTACGTAAAATAATAAAAGCGGTACATAATTATTAAAATCTTATTATATGTGATCTACATCAGAAGAATTTATATTGCTATATATATATAACTCCATACTGATTGCTATCGTATTGAATACCCATAAGGATCAAGTGGAATGAGATAATTTTTGGAAAGCAAGACAGATAAAAGATTACTGAATTTATTACATACATAATGCATTTCATTATTTTATAAAATAAATGACATTGTATGTAGTAAGGCAATGCAGCGATTACGCTCGAGGAGTAGTAACGAATCATCATTGATGAATTTGATATCCATTCTCGGGCTATCAGCTATGTTTTTAGACATTTTACTTAATTATGTCAACGCGCCAGACTAGTAATGCTGTAAAACCATTTATCCTTCTGATTTTGAAATCGTATGATTTTCAGCGCCTAATTTTCTTCAATTTTATTATAGTTGCAGAATAGGTTTTTATTTTCATTATTATTATAATTATTATTATATAGTTCGTGTCATCCTACGGCATTACATTCCCTGTAGACTTCTTCAACCATATATGGTCATTTTTGTTATACGCACAATAAAAATTGTCAAACAAGATTTGATTGTTCTCGTTTTCATCGTTGATTGCTATCCTTAATATCAGGAGTCACAAGATCGCGATGCAATGTTAGTTCGCCGGTATTTGGTGTTTTGACTTAAAAAGTATTCGTGTAACATTGTACTTAATATGGTGGTGATAGTTGTTTACGGATATTATACTCATTCTGACTATGGTTGTCTGACCTCTAATTGGATCTGTATACGTTCTAAGACCACAATTCCAAAATCCATCCGGATTCAATAATAATGTACACCATGACAGTTTCTAAAATACGTATACAACTGCCCAGCTGTTATGGGTTAAATGCAATAATATGGCAGAATAGTCGTCTTCTTCCACAGTATTCCATCCAGTGTCTATTTTTCCATGGTTCGATTCCCAGCTCCGCAAATGATATATCAAATAATGTGAGTATGGGTACATGTTAAAGAGGTTTTCTAGAATTCCCACATTTCTGTACTGAATGATGGTTACGATTTACCGTTAACTAGTCTCGAGGCGTAGATAACGGCCAGCAAAAATTATAAAATGTGTAAAAATTTTAAAAAATTATAATTTTTTTACATTAAATACCCGAATCTGCGATTTGACATTAACCAGAATAAATATTAATTTGTGTACCAAGAGGCACTAAAGTTGAATTTTTTATCACAAATAATGCATCCTGCCAATGCAAAAAAATCTCGACAAATTGATGAATGTGTCTACCAACGTTTTATGGTGCAAAGAAAAAACATTAAGTATTGGTGATATATTTCTCAAACTTAGCAAATAAAATGAAGCCGTCAACGCTTTGGTCATAATAATCAATGTCGCGGTCACCGTTGGATATAAAGAACAATCCCCTTCTTTATATAGGTATGAGCAAATATTCGAAGTTACGTGTTTTCCCCAAGAGACAAAATGAGGGATATTTACCAAAAAAATCACGAGTATTTACAAAGGAGCAAGTTGTTTGCTTTTTGAATGATGCGCCTGACAATTTATATTTCAGGATGAAGGAAAACGCTTTAAAAATAAAAGAACAAAATTCTTTATAGGTAGTCATAACATTGGGATTGAAAACACATGCCGTTCTGATGAATTAGTCAATTTAATAATTGATAATGTTGACAATATTGAAGATGTGAAATCCGCCTTAATTATAAAAATTCCCAATACCAAAACCAAGAAAACACATTCTTTTACTGTGCTGGGAGACAATTATTTAAGTTTTTATATCGAAAATGTTGCATTTCGTCCACCCGGATTAGTAGAACGTCGATTGTTTCTCAGATGTTAGTGGAAAGTGTCATCGAATGGTGGTCGATGGTAAAATCAGTGCCGTTTCACAAAAAGCAACATTTTTGAAGTTGGACAACTGAAAAGAATGCAGTGCATACGCATTACGACGGACATCTGGTACCCTTTTAATTGACGACGGTGGTGATCTTAATTGTCTTAAAAGACATGGAGGATGGAGATCTAGCACTGTGCCGGAAAGCTACATTGAACACTCACTTTTAAATAAAGAAAATATTGCGAAAATATTAAATCTGATGTCACATCTGAAAATAATATAATTATTAATAAAAACATGTTGGACTGCTTTGAGAATTGCTTCAAGACTGAAGGTACTAGCAGTGTCTGTGATTTATTTAATTTTAATACTTGTTCAAACTATGTATTTAATATCGATGTGGATAAACCGAAATTATTGTATATATTGTTAAATAAACTTTTATAAATTAAAACTTGACTAACATTTTTAATCTAAGGATTAAAAGTATCAATTTTAGCTCCAATTTTAGGTATAAAAGTTTTGTATTATAATATCGGAAAAAAGTCAAAAATCTAATAATTTCGTGACGGTTGGAGAAAAAGAAACTTTAATGTCTAGGTACCTATACATTACTTTTTTTTCGAAATCGAGAAATCATTATATTAAAAAAATATTATTCGTTAAAGATAAAAAATTATGCCACAAATACTACACAGCGTTTATTGTTTCTTAACGTGACGTTTATCTGTCACTGCTAGCGACTTCCGCAAAAGGATGCGTGCCGTGAGATGGGTATCAAATGAAAGGGTTTTCTGAGAACAATACGGAAATAAAATTATGTCAATCTAAATGCAATATGGCGGACTCCTAAGGATGATGGACTGTTTTTTCATGGGGTGCATAAACCTCATAATATGGATATCAAATGAAAGGCCACAAGTGGAAAAATGGGGAAAATAGGGTAAAATAAGACTTCCGTTATACCAATTTTAAAGAGATAACTCGGCAAAGGTTAGGGATGATTTGGTGGTGCTCGAAGAGATGTTATAGGGACCGACAAGGTTCAACTGCAGACGAAATAATTTTTTCAACATGGCGGATCAAGATGGCGTTCAAAAGCTTGGTTGCTCCAATCCCCGAGTCCCCGGTCCCCGATTACGATTTTGGGGTCGAATTGGTCGGGTCAAATCTTGAATTTTAAAGTACGCCGGTTGGCTTCATACTATGACTTGTATAATTTGGCGAGATGGGCGTCAATGGCATTGGTTTTCAACCTGTCTAGGAGAAGAAAAGTTCCAAAATCAAACCCAGAACTGTGTTTTGTTAGGCACATGTAAATTTCAAGCTGAAATAATTGAGCTAATTGAGCTGAGTCAAATCAGTAGAAAGTCTTCTTATATAAGAATTAGACTGTATTAAATTAACAGGCAAACCATTAAGCAACAATGACGTATTAAATAAAAAATAAATTAATAGTAAAAAAATCTTTAAAAAGAAGCTTTTATTTAAATGCTCTAAAAAGAAGAAAATAAACTTTAAAATCAAATTAAACTCATAAATTTTTTACATTACACAATTTATAGGTATGTTATAAAAGCTTGTCGCGAGATTTAACCGTGTAGATAAACAATCATACAATATGTTACTTGATGAAGTTACATATTGTATGATTTACAATATGTATGAGTTACAAGAAAAAAAAATATGTTTTTTGATAAAATAGGTTAATCTCGCGACAAACTTTTATATCATATAAATTTGTGTAATGTAATAAATGGATGGGTTAATTTAATTTAAAGTTTATTTTCTTCTTTTTAGAGTAGAGCTTTTAAATAAAAGTTTGTTTTAAAAACGTTTTTTTACTATTAATTTATTTCATTAAATTTTATGTGTTTCCTAATGACCTTTTTTATGTTGTTATAAAGTGTATAAAGGTATAAAGTTATATTATAAAGTGATATAAAGTTATGTTTCTGTGGCTTGGTTCTAAAAGGGCCAATGTCCATACATATATACCGTCCATAGCCTAAGTCAATATTGGCCCTTTTAGTATTTTAACGGAATTATTTTTCACAAACGTACTTTGGCCCTTACTGCTTAAATTTTACATTCATTTTACAAGCCTCGATATGGGTCTTTTTAGGTAAAAAAGATCTCAAAATATCTAGTTCAAAGGTATATATAACAAACTAAGAAGATAGCGACATTGGCCCTTTTAGAACCAAGCCACAGATTTGCATATTTGAGAAATATATGTCTTACAACTATTACTTTTTCAACTAAGAAATCTGAGGTTGATTGATTGAATGATTATGTTTTAAAGTTCACCCTGTATATATCTCTTCTGTTGGCGAGAACTGTTCCAGTTATTTATTTGCAGTATCGTAATTCAAAGTCGAAGGCGTTCCCATCCATTCGATATATGGTTTATTGTTACATCAGGATTTTTACGGGCACAATAAAAACGTACGGTATCTGCCGATCGTATCTGTTTTTGTAAAATTTATGTTGCATTGTGACACATTTTCTCACCGGGCGTATGACGAAATTCGCCGTTTAGGTGCCGGTATGATTTACGGTGGGTGGTTTATGAAAAATCCAAGTCCCCGCCAGACTGATACGATCATTACTGGGCTGGCCAAGCTAGTTAAAGCGATAAGATCTCCTCCATAGAGGCCAAATAGCCCGATTCGTAGAGCGATAAGGTTCGATGCCGTGCGATGCGAGGCGAGGCGAGGGGCCGGAGGAGCTGGCAACGATGCATGCCGGTGATAAGGGCCGGGCCGGGCCTTATCAGAACTCATCAATCAGCCTGCAACTGATAAACAAACTCTGCCTGAACGCTGGGGGACCGCTTATCGCCTCCGACGGTTTCCATCTATAAAGACTCCAGACTGCGCCCCCACAACCACTACGCCCCCCACCCGGTTCACAATGCTGGGCTTTTAATTAAAAGAAACAAATTCTAAGATAAATGCTTAGGTATTTGGGGCACGTACTTTTTTTAATTGGCTAGATATGCACAAGTAAGGAGATATGCTACAATAATTTACCTAGCGTTACCACTCGGGCCGGTATTACGCCTCTATCACGTATTATTGTGGTCCTTATTCGTCATGTTCAGACGTTGTTTATTTTTTTTAGAGGAGATATGCACTGCCTTGCTAATTCCACCATATTCCTTTTGACTAAATTAAAATCGATCGATAAAATTAAAATTTCCAAAACCGTTGTTAGATCACTTTATATATTAAATTAATACACTGTTTAAATGATACATGATTTTTAATTAGTCTCTAAATATAATGACACGAGGTTAAAATAATGTGGCTACAGTCGTTGCAAAGAGCTCGAACTCGAAACCATCTGCCCTACCGAAGACATATTTAAGATTCTATCCTTACCACCCTCACATATTTAATAACTCAACATTAATGTTTACAAACAAAGTCGACACCAGTCGGATCGTACAGTGCCATTCAATTGAAAGTAAACGACTCTTATGAGAAATTTTGGAAATTTTCCCATTGTGAAGTAGGCTTTTGTAAACAGATCACATTCAAAATTATTTTAGGTTGAAGTATCTGTCAGTTATAGGGTGACAGCATTTTATATACAGTATTTATTAAGGAAAATCTATATGGTAAGGACGTCTCTTGTAAAAAAAATCATTTAAATTAACTACTGAGAACTTAAGAAAATTACTATGAATTAATATTTGGTCCAAGCACCATTCGCATTTATAACTTTTTGAAGCCTATTTCTCATAGACAATATTAGTGTCCTGGTGTAATCCTCGCCAATATTTTCCCAGGCATTTTCAATCGCCAACCACAGTTCTTCTACGTTCGCTGGTCGGGAATTTCTGCTATACATGTCTTTTTCCATTTGTGCCCATACATTTTCTTTCGGATTGAAATCCGGCGACTTAGAGGGTCAAGGCAGAGTGTTAATATGGTTTGTATTCAGCCATTCAGTAACAACTCGTGATGTGTGAATAGAGGAATTATCCTGAAATATAAATTTAATTGAAATATGGAAAAAGGAAAGATGAAATAAAAATATTTTCCTGCTGGAAAGTGAAGTTCTCGGGATATAAAATGGAAACGGAAGGTAACATAACATATTCCAAAATGCGAGCGTAGCTTTGACCAGTAAGACGCTCTCTGATTCTCCAAGTAACACCTGCTCCTTGGCAACATATCCATGCCCACACGTTGATAGAGAAGCGACCACTACGAGCTGTAGGATTTATAGAGCGCTCTTCATATCGGCAATTTCTTGGGCGGTATACACGCACAGAGCCATCATAGCACGATTGAAAAACTTTTTTGTCTGAAAAAATTGTGTTGTCCCAAAAGTCCTATGGCACACCGACAAATTGGTTGGCAAAGTTTAACCTCTGCTCCTTATGCCGTGGCAACAGAGCATCTTTATTTACAGGCGAAAAATTCTTCAGCTCAGATGCTCTGATACGTCGTCTTGCGCTTTCCACCGAAGCAGGAAAATTTGTTAAGAAGCAGGCAGTCACTGCTGTATCAAAAGGATTCTGTCGGAGGTGGTCAAGGACAAGTTCGTCTTCCTCCATAGTACTGAATTTCTGACGGCCCCCTCTATGGACGTACTCAACAGTTCCTTCTGCATTCCATTTTTGCTTAATTTTCTAAATGCAACCTTTACCCACATTCAAAGTATCTGCAATTGCTTGCATTGACGATCCGTTCTGCAATAACATCACAGCTCTCATTTTTGCGGTTCAGTTAAGCGCGGCATAATAATAATAATAATAATAAGGAAAACTTCAAAATATAGAATAATTATTAGTAAACTGACAAATAAAATTGACAATCAAGTTTTGATTACCTGAAAGCCTGTTTCACATTATTTAAAAAAGTCGTTTACTTTCAAGTGAACGGCACTGTACTTCAGCCTCTCCGAGACCACGAGGCAGCCGCTGATAGCATTATGGGCACCCAGGATGGTTGGTCCAAATAACTCGTTGTTTTTCAAAGGTTACAGACTACAACATTTACTTTTTGAATTTTTCCGATATCTTGTGTCGTTCAAAAGTTATCGCGGTGTAGACATTTTTAAATTTTGTCAGAAATGGGGTGTGTTGGATTTCTATCTCGCCAGAGGTATTTAGCGGGTCGTTATGCACCCCAAATAGCATCGGAAAACGTACTCGATACACTTTTACCTTTCAATGTACAGTGGACATGATTTCAAGACGAGTTTCTCAAGCGCGCGAACCATAACCCTATACATACATAACCTGTCAGACTTCTTTGCAAACAAAGAAGAAGCAAGGAGGGGTCCTTTCCTATATTAAATCATGTACATATGTTTTTAGTAGTATTTTTTATACATTATGGCATAAATATTTTACAGAAAAATGAAAAATTTAAACATTTGAACTATTTCGAACATTGCGCTACTTATTAACAAAAAATAATGACCCTGTTTAAGGCACTGTAACTAACGTACAAAATGACATATAATGTATAAGGTTTAAAAAAGAGGAACCAATAATCTGCAAGGCCTCGATTTAGTCATATTTAGAGACGATATTTGAGCAAACCTTCATGCAAATTGTTTTTGGCACTGGAAACAAGTATTTAGTTTTTCTATGCAATTTTGATGGGCAGAGATAACCGTATTTTCTTGTGTTTCTAATATCTTTCCACATCTATGTTTTCCTCTGTATTTTTAGGACCCTTATTATCCTTTTCAGATTTTTACCTTTTCGCACCCTCATTATGTTATTGTCCATTGAACAACCAGATTTATCATTATCAAAAGAAGATTCCAATTTTTTCCAATCAAAAGAAGATTCCAATTTCAAGTCATCACAAATTCTTCGATTCCGGCAGGAGGAACCAAACCTGAAAGTAAACACCTAAATTATGCGAAGGAGTTCTGATAATTCGCTCTTTTTTCGACCATTTAAAGCTATTTTTTCATCTGCTGGTTTCGGTTTCTGGTGCATCTTGAGCTACATCGACATTCTCATATTCTCTTTGGGATTCGAATAACCCCGACGACGACTTTATTGTTATCGTCACTTTCCATAACATTCTTCGTCAACATTTTCTACATCGCTAAGTTCACCGAAGTTACTTTTGCGTCAACACCACATTTTTCATATATAGCTAAACTAGATATTGTTCCCAAACTGGAATAGAACCCTTCATTTCCAAATTCAACGCATTTGACTCAACCTGGACAATGGAACAATGGACGTTTCTGTCTTTAGACCGTTGAGGATATTTTGGAAAAATGCTGTTAGGGATCGGCATATTGAAAACCATGCCAGTAAATTACGAAAAGAAAATTTTGGACCAATATTGGAAAAAGCTTTGGGAAAAATAATTATGGTAACTATATTTATGGTACGGAGTTCTATGAAAAAAGAAGTAAACAAAAATGCGGAAGGAAAAATTTCACCTGATGAATACAAGAAACATGAATACAGGAAACCTGATGAATACAGGAAACATCCCCTGAAACTGGCGATGTTTCAGATGCTTCAGCCACAAGAATTTGATGGGGAAATTCAGCCGCAACCAAGTAACTCAATATGTAAGGAGTGAAATTGGTCGAGTTTTTGAAAATCCAAAAACCACCCAAAATATTGATTCATTCTGTAAAGACTTTGCAACCATTTGCAAAATCTTCACCGTCACCTTTAAAAGAGCAAGTTCCAACTCCATTTAAAAAGGCATTGTTTTGGCCGGATGAGAAGAAAAAAGGTAACAAAATAGAGAAGGAAAGAGTTCCGTCGGCGATAACTTCTGAACTTTAGCAAGAATAACACATTAAAAAAAGACTGAAAAAAGAAGAAAGAGGAAGAAACACCTAGAAGATCAGAAAACGTAAAAGAAAGAAAGAGAAACAATATCGAATTAACCTAAAAGTTTTGTTTATTAGCAGCTTCTTTTGAACATAGAGTTATAGTAGCACATAATACGATTTTTAATAGCATTACCAATATATTTATAGATTACGTGAGGGCAAAACAAAAATACCCAAAACAATAAAATGACACAAAAAAATAAAAAGGTACTTTTCTACATATTCATTCATTATTATTATATAGTATAAATTTTACTTCGCCGCTTGTGTTCTGAAAAATTAAATCCCTGTCAAGCAACTAAGACGTATTCCCAAGAAAAATGGACAGGGTAATAGATTGCCTTCAACACCCCTAATGAATAAATATGAAGCCATTACAGTAAAACATCACACATAATATCGCCGTCCCGGTCCCTTGCCCATAATAATCTCCTCAGATAAAATGGTCATCTCCTAGCGATTTGATTAAAATTCCAGGCATGCTTCTTACACGTCATTTGGCCGGGTTACCAGTGTTCGCGTGGGTTAACACGTTAACGTAACACGTTAACATGAAAATCTAGGGATCGGCCGTTACTCCAGCATCCGCTTCTGTTAGATTCCAATTTACGTCTACTACTGGAGGAACCCAATTTTACAAATACAAACTGTACGAGTAAGTGTAGCGGACTAAAAAGATAAATCAATTTAAAGGAATGCCTGATTAAATTAGGATGATTGCAGCGATACTGCAGAGGAGATGGAGAGTTTGGGGTATGAAAATTGAATGGCTTACGGTGTCGGTGTTTAGTGTGATCGATGAACATCCTCATGCCAAGACGCTTTTAGAGGAACTCCCCTTTTGAAATTAAAATTAGATTGGAAATAAACTGACACTAATATTTGCCAAAGCCACGCGGAGAGGAAATTATCAGAAATATTACACTATTTTTTATAACAGAGATAGTTGCAATAATACGAGTATTCTCAAGTTCCATATCATTTTCGTACTTGAATAACTGAGATTCGAGTATATTTCTTCAGTTAAGGTTTGAACGTCATATGGTCTGCGCTTCAGACACATTTTTACTTAAAATAGAGTGTATTTTTAAATTGATTCGAAAAATTTCGAGGTAATTATTATAAAAAATTAAGGTGGTCTTTCATATATTTTTCACAGGCCGCTAAATTTCGGGTGAGAAAATTGTTTTAATTTATTTTCTCCACGATGGAAGAATTTTGAAGAATTAAATTTGGCGGACAACTTACACTAATAAAACGAAAGTTTGTATCAGTGTTTCTCCACGATGGAAGAATTCTGAAGAATTAAATTTGGCGGACAACTTACACTAATAAAACGAAAGTTTGTATCAGTGTTTTTAAAACTGAGCTATTATTTTTTAACACAGAGGTATTTTTACAAGGGGTAAAAAACCATCCCCTATAATATTTTTCATCAGCTCTAACACGCCGACAATTCTTTAATAAAAAAATTCCCCCTTGTAACAATATCTAAGGTACAAAAACTGTCACAAATTGTTATTTTATTTGTGCAAGTTATCCGACAAAATCAAGTCTTCTAATATCTTACAAATAAATGAAAACAATTTTGTTACTCCAGGAGGGGACGCGGTTTTCGAGAAAAAATAGATGAACACCCCATTAATTTTTGCTGAAAATTCACATCTTAAATTTTTTTATCAATTTACTCTGTATCCATATAACATATTGTGTCATAGCATTCTGTTAAGTACAAACCTTAGGTCAATGATTACATGCTACAGAATAGGACGATATGGCAAAAGAATGCACTGGAAATAAAACCGTATATTGGCACTGCTGCCAAGGTGAGCTATGGATTGAAGAATACCACAAACTTTCCTAAATCCCTTAATGCACTCCTACTTCTATTAGTTTAGTGGCGTCCCTTTATCCCACGATCTATTAGTACATCCCACCAGTCCAGGCCACATCTACGACCTATGCTTGCATTCCACCCGCCCTGAGCAAAACATGGGCATGGTCTTTTATTTTTTCATGGTCCATCGATGCCATCAAAACATTTCTGTCTAATTTTAACCACATGAAAGAGTACAGAATGAGTTGACACGAGCCTATCATAAAGTGTATAAGTCTATCGTAAAAGCTCACAGTCGAAGAAATCTATTTCTTTCCAGTACATTACTTTGCCGTTTATGTTCCTTACTATCCCACAGAATCGTCCAGCCAATATTTGAACTTGCCAAATCTGTATAGAGTAACGATGTTCTAACCAGATATATATTTTCTTGATTAAACAGTTTCTAATAGTCCTCTCCAAAATCATCCCTATTAATCAATATTCTACACAGTTATTTTTTTTCTCGTTACATTATATAGTATTCGTATTCTGTCCATAAAATTAGCCAATTACATCACCCAATTTGTTTTGCTGTCTCGTACTTTATATCTAACAATTCAATCGTAATTTTAGCAGATACTATCTCGAAAATAAACAATGGTAATTATCATAATTTATTGTGATTGCATTAAGAAATAATCTTGGCATTTAAAATGGTAAATATTAAGCTTCACTCGATCTCAACACACATATTACCTCGGGGTACGATTAATTCGCCTTCATATTTCTAGATATGGCGTTGCCAAGTTTTTTAATTTTTCTACATCTGCATATTATTTTATTTGGAAACCGGATGCTTAATAAGTTTCCACTGCGAGTCGAATTTTTGTCTAAAAAAGGTATTGCCTGCTCTACAAATTTAGTAAGAGACAAATTTTCGATGTATCAAGAGAAAGGAGAAAACAGCAAAAACAAGTTTCAATCTCATAATTGTTTATTTTCTCAACAACGATCAACGGTAGGTGAAAACTTGTGACGGAGAATCGGGTATCGCAAAAAAAAACAATTTGTCCATTTTTCAAGATGTCAAGAAATCTCATAGGAAATCTTAGTCGACAATTTCTAGTTAAACTTTTCTAAGCCCCCTCACAATATCCAAAAATCAGCCTTCTCGTTTCTTTTGCGTATTCTAATGTATATAATAACTAGAATAATTGACTAATTATGGGTAGGTATTTCAAAAGTGAATGAGAATATTCTGACAAATAAATATTTGGAAATTAATTTAGCCGGATCAGAATTAAGCCAATAATCTTCGGCATTAATCCTGGTAAAGTTGAAAATCATTCCTTACAAATTCATGTTCTCTTAACCATCATCTTGGTTAAACTCTTGGCAACTCCGCATCTCAGTTCTTGTACCAAGAGCGCGGCATTGTTGGATGGAGATGGTCCCGATAAGATGACAGAGAGACGATAAGGACGCGGTGCGATCCGAGATATCGCGAAATGGGATGAGATCGTATCAGATGATGACGCTGGCAGCGGACTCCACTAGGTTATGTCAGCCGGGAACGGTGTATGAAAACTCGATTCAGGTGACGTTCTACATGAGATATATAAATGAAACAGATGTTACGGAAACCGCGGATGGTATGTAAATCGGGGTCACTTATTTATATTTCTTCTTGAAAAAATCAGGTTGTAAGGTTTATAGTGGCCCCCTTCCAGTGACTCAGGACAGTCACCGAAATGAATTTGTATTAGTTTAAATTTTTAATTAATCGAATCATGTAGAATGTTTTAAGAAATTAATAAATGAAAACTGCGTACATAAACGTTGTCATACGCATATTCTATACCACTCTCTACTGCACTTACGTTCGCCACTTCTAAAAATTACCTACAATATCTCAAAGGTCCATATATATATCTATCAAATATTTATGATCTGAATAATATCCTGACACTAGCGTAGGGGCTTCGTGGCTACCATGGGCGTAGCTGTTTCTTACATTCGGCCATACTGAAACCTTCCCTGCCATCAAGACATCCTTTTTTACCATCTGTTTTCATGTCATATCTGCTAATCAAATTTGTGCCACGTGCAATATAGGTTAATAATGTGCGAATAATGTCTGCGAATAATATCTGCTTACTGCATTACATGTTGTCGCAAACTGTGAATATTTTAGGATAGCTGCATGTACATACAAAGAATTAATGCCAACTGCATTACATGTTGTCATATACCTCGAATAATTTATGCTAACTGCATATACTTAGTGTGGAAACAAACAGTCAATATTTTATGCTAACTGAAAACTACATATTATGTTGTTGCAAACTCCGAATTTATTATACAAATTGCATATCAAGTTGTCGCAAACAGTGAACGTTTTATTCACACTGCATATCCATGTTGTCGGAAAATGCGAATGCTTTATGCAAACTGCATATAATGTTATCGCAAACTGCGAATGTTTTATGTAAACTACATATCATGATATCGCAAACTGCGAATGTTTTATGTAAACTACATATCATATGTTATCGCAAACTGGGAATGTTTTATGCAAACTGCATATCATGTTATCGCAAACTGCGAATATTTTATGCGAACTACATATCATGTTATCTCAAACTGCGGATGCTTTATACAAACTACATATCATGTTGTCGCAAACTGCGAATGTTTTATGTAAACTACATATCATGTTATCCCAAACTGCGATTGTTTTATATAAACTACATATTATGCTGTCGCCAACTGTGAATGCTCCATGCAAACTACACATCACTATCGCAAACTGCGAATGTTTCATGCAAACTACCGAAAATTGCGAATGCTCTATATAAACTACATAGGTACCATGTTGTCACCAACTGCGAATGTTTTATACAAACTGCATATTATGTCGTCGGCAACTGCGAATGATTTATACCAACTCCATATTATGTCGTCGCCAACTGCGAATGTTTTATGCCAACAGCATATCGTGTTGTCTTCTTGATACTGTTTCGTCTTCGCTCGAGCCTTATCAAACCCATCGTATCAGATATCAGCTTAACTACCAAACTGATAGCACTAAACTTGTCACTTCATAGGATAGGCACTTTTACATTTAATGCACTTAACTTATCACTTTATAGGGCAGACTTGCAAACTGCAAGTTACGCTGTCAATATCCCACTTCTGATTAGATTAGATTAGATTAGATCTTTTTTTAGATTAAAAATAATAAAATAATAACAGACGGCTAACGTATTTCACTTTGAAATAGGTGCGAACGCATCAGCAAAAATCTACTCGCAGTGATCTATATAGGTATATTTCTGGATGCTTGATACATGTTAATAGCAACGCATATTCTATAAGACTCCCTACTACAGTTACGTTCGTCTGTTCTAAAAACTACCTACATTATCTCAAAGGTCCATATGTCTCTATCTAAATATTTATGTTAACTCAATAATATCCTGACTCCTGACACTAGCGTACGGGCTACCATGGCCTACCACGTTCGTGGCTACCATGGGCGTATTTGTTTCTTCCAGCAAGGTTGGCCCATTTACATGAGTATTTTATAATTTTGATAACATACTATAGGAGGTTTAGCAACTTTTAAACATTAAATATATTCTATCTGAAACATATAGGTGACTGTACGATGGCGATTCATAGTTCTTCTATACTCGTGTCCGTGTCATCCCCTGATACACATATGCAGACCTATAGTACCCGTCAGAAATAGTTCATATTCGTATAAATAGTGGTTTCTCTTTATTTGGATTCGCCGACAGCTCAAGATATCACTTTAATGCATCGGATTATTGCCTCGTCCTAACTAAACAAACCGAGTCAGGGTCGGGCGTGGTTTTTCTGAGAAGGAGTATAAGTAGCAGCAAGCACACGCACATGTAGGTATAATGTTTATTACTTTAAAATTAAACTTTTATTTTACCAATTGGTATTATTTCTCAAATAACTCATAATAAGTATGAAGTATTTTTTAAATTAAGTTAAAAAATTGTGTGAACTGCGAAAACAAAGGGAATCCGACCCTGGCTGCTATTAAGTTTTTGCTGCAAATAAGTTTTTATACGAATATGAATTATTTCTGGCGGATAATATACCTATCCATGAAGCTATGTCCTCAACAATTTAAGATGCAATTCTCCTTACTAGTTATCTTATTACAAATCTCATCGGTTTCTATATTTTGTCTACTATGTAATTAATAGCTATATTTAAAATCTTTTGACACACGTGTCACTACACACGAGTAGTAGAGTATTTTTCTCTGCGAAAAATAATATTTGTATGCGATTTACTTGGTGATTATCATCTGTTTTGCAGACTTCGAGTGCTCTATTCAAACAAACCTACTCCGGATTTTACCAGTATTTTATTATTAGATATTCTTAGTTACCTTGGTAATTTATTTATAATTTTATATTATGGTTTATTATCAGTAGATATATATTTTTCTATATTTCGTTGATCTTAATGTGATAAAACTATATTTATAATTGTCGTCCAGGCTTCGTTGTGCAAACAGAAAAAATAAATTCTTATCATAATCTATAATAGTTCGCTGTTTGAGATTAATACTCTTTATAAAAATTAATGTTTATCTCTTCTTTTATTTGCAGGTACGTACTGACTACAGGGAATTCTATGTCGTAAGTCACAAACATATTAATATATCAAAATATTATAATAATAATTCAGTATATACAGATTCGGCAAGTTCAAAGCTTGAGTGCACGGTTCTGTGGGATAGTAGGGAACAGAAACGGCAAAATAATGTACCGGAAAGAAATAGATTTATTCTACCACGTTGCTGCTCTACATGCTATACGTTTACTTCACTTTCCATCGCCCTCGACATCGCCCTCGGCTGTTGACTCTAAATAATTCGAATTTACTATGAATTGAGAACAACAAAAAATGGGGAACATTCATAGCATGGCCGGAATATGACTTCAATGCCCATTAGCAACTATATTATAGCTCCCCACTCCACTCCAAAGCTTTTAAAATGCTATTATAGTTTTTTTTATATTAAAACATAATATAATATAAAAACAATATAATATCTATGTCTCAGCAAACAAAAAAAAAACATTAAATGAAAAAAGTTAAAAGGTAGTTATAATAGTTATTTATGATACGTCTTAAAAATGTTTTTGTTATGTTGTGGGGAAGTTTGCGAGAGGAGCCTAAGCGAGTTGAGCCCCCCACGAACAAAACAATAAAAACAAATATTGTGTATATAAAACATAAGTTTTAATAATTGGCAAGCGAAGCGTGTACTGCAATTCATATGAATGCCTTAAACATGCTTTTCACACGTCTGTATTATTGTATTCTTAAAATTAAAATTAAAAGTAACTTACTTCGTTAAAGGGTCACTTGTGCGTTAAAGTATCACTTTTAATTTGTGAGTAAAAAAGGTTTCCTTTCAAATTTAAAAAAAACGTGAAAAAAACATGTTTTTTTTCTGAAATAAAAACAAAACATTGTTTTTTTTAATTGTAAAAAACACTTTCATAAAAATAAAAAAATTGTTTGTTTTTTAGGAAAAAAATAAACAAAACAATTTCTGACGCGGACAAGTGTCGCCATCTAGAATGTCTCTAGTAGCAAACGAACTCTAAGGATTAAAATACTTCCCGACACCAAAAAAATTGGAGATTTAATATTAGAAATCATCGTTCTTAGCTGCACGGTTTTAGTATTTAGTTCTGTTAACTTTCGGAGAATACGAGATTTTGTTTCCAGCAAAACAATGTTTTCTTCCACGAGATGAATTTAAAACGCACGACATTTGTAAGGTTAGGGTCAAATAGCTTTAGGCTTTATGTTCCCTCTTGCTACTGGCCTGACTATAAGTGTTGCATGGTTATTTTATTTAAAAAGTGAGGTGTGTGTGTGTATGATTACTTTTTAAAATTGTAGGAATGGTTTGCAAAAAACCGAATCGCAAAGGGTCAGGAAGAAAAAAGCATTCTGTCGCTAGTTTATTTAAAGATATTAAAGATATTTAAAGATTATTTTAAAAAGTTGCAAAATTATTCTACTTCGAGTTTATTCTCTTCTCTATCAAAGAAAAACAATGTTTCTGAAGAAAAAACAAATTTTTGAAAAACAAACCGCAAACATGTTTTTTTTAAAACAAAACTTTTTTTCAGTTTACATCACTAATCACTACTTTTAATATCTACATGAATGACTACTAGTTGGCTAAATAGCCTGCCTCCCCACCTTGCTGAATCAGGCATTCAGGTCTTTTACCCCCCATTTATCACCACCACTGCCAAGATAAGTAATATCCAAAATAAATAATATCCAAATACATCCCAAGAATCACAGGAGAAGTGCAGCTCCTGTGATTCTTTTCGGGTATCTGTGTCTTGCTTGTGCTAATCGTTATTCTCAGCGCCACCTACTATTGCTCTGGCCCATAGAATAACCTCTGACCACTACTAGAAAACTACGTTTCTGGATTTCTTACTAGCAAAACTATTCATAATATTTATCAGTAAAAGTAAGTGGGCGCCGCCGGCACTTTTCCCAAATTCTAGTGGAAATTTCACAGAAACCGTTTTTCATATAGGTTTGTCATAGGTTTTGGTTTTAATTCTAGGTTTGTCATAAAAAAATCGGAAATAAACAAGAAATTGATATGTTAATGTACTTTTTTCATCTGAATATTTTTTCTAATCCTACAATTTGCGGCAAAATTCTATTACCTACAAAATTATTCTATTTTAATTCTTGACGCGTTTTGGGCTATTATTACAGAATTTATTGTCACAGATTTTGATACTATTTTCATAAAATTTGAAAGGCCAACAAACAAAATAAGGTAAAATGTCACGTATTCTGACCATTAGAGGGCGGTAGAAGTAAATTTCTCAAGAATATTTTTTTAGGGCTATACCTACATTATTTATGTATTTATTTCCTTAAAATGTTGGCCTTTTTTCTTTCAAAGTCTGAATTTATTTAGCACTAAACCGGTATGTAGCAAGAAACAAAATTGGCCCCAAGATTTAACTAATGAGGTTTTCTAGGTTTCCCTCATTTCTGCACTGAATGATGTTTAGAATTTACCAACCTAAGTCGATCCTGGGCGCACATGCGGCCCGACAATCATAATATGCCGCCTCTGCCGCAACTCTGACTTTGGGTAACCATTGTGGTTAGAATGAGAGATATTATTAAACGAATTAATTATAACTTATGGATGCATTGATACTGTATCTGTATCTGTAATTTGTTCGGAGTGCGAACCAATGGTTCCCCTGCACTTAAGCCCCATTGGGCCCCTTGTACTTCCTCCAGAAACGTCTCTCTAGGCCATCAACCAGCCTAATGTTGTAAAAAGGTGATGATGTTGCCCAGGGGCAAACGCCCTCAAATTGGCCATTGATGACCAACGTTCCCCCAATATGGATTCTCTGGTTGATGATATGGCAGAACATTCACAAAGTACATGGTCGACCGTTTCATCTTCTTGTTGACATACACGCATAGCTCCGGTTATGCTCAGACAGGTAGCACTGCTTGAGTTTTGCTGTTATTTGTTGACTCTTGCGCGACCAGACATAACAGCTCCATAGACCATCATTGGTCTTGTGATAGCAGTGTATATCCACAACACATGACCACCCTGGGTTTCCCTACGTTTCTGCGACACTGCTCATATGATATGTAGGCCTTTTTTATCATTCTTTAAAGGTGAAGATACTATAATAATATACATTGATACTATTGCATTTCAGCCTTCATGTGGGTTTAACATTTTTTGTTTAACCAGTGCATTATTATCTCTAGAAATGCGTCAAAAGGGATCAACATTCTACAAGCTGATAAGCATTGATAGCGGAAATTGATAATAATATTTAGTATTGATACCCCTGCGCGTAGTTGTAAAATAATGAAGAATTAAATTACATACACACTGACATGAGATTTACATTGATTGCCCTTTTATATTTTTATTGCATATTTTAATAATATATCAACTTCTATATGGTAAAACCTTATCTAATATACCAAAAATATGGTTGATATTTTACTTCCTTTAAATATATTTTCGCTAAATATGACAAATTGGGAGAATTCTTTAAGCGGCAAAAGAATTATGTTAAAAACAACCTCCATTAGGAACTGACAAAAGTTTTTTCTCTAAACTTCATCAATTCGCAACTGTAGAAGGTTTACTAGTTAGTGCCTTTTATACACTCGTAATTAGTCAAAGTTTGTCAGTGCTAGTGTATTAGTGCGACTACTGTGTCTCCTCTGACGCTCCGAGTTGGAAAAATTAGATTTTAATGTCCTTTTTGCACCGCAAGCCTCGCCAAAACTTCATAGTATATCAAAAAATCTTCGATGGCCCAAATCGACTTCATAGGCTTAGGGAGGGATTACGTTATCATCGGTGAGATCAGATTTCAAATGAGCAAACAAAAGAAAACGTAATACTTTCATTACGAGTGCTCGTATCACGAATAAATAGATAAAATTAGTAGTTTTTTCGCATAATTTCGATGGTGATATAAGATTATAATTATAATATAATGTAGTTACCACTTGATTTTTTTACGCTATTAACTATTTATAGGTGCATAAAAAATATAATACTGATTTAATATAACTTATAAATGTATTACCTTTTAGTTCAAGGTAGTACTTTGATGCAGACAATGTTTGGATTAAAAATGTTCATATTTAAAAAATTACCAACATATTGAAATTAGCCAAATTTTGGCTAATTTTTGAATTTCCTCAATATTGATTTTGACGAAAACTATGATATATACAAAAAAAATAAAAGAGAACTTTTCTTTCCGAAATTAGTCAGGCTCTCTTTTTTATTATAACCAATTTTTTATTATCCTCTACGGTTAACGAGTTATTAGCGAAATAATGGTTTTCTCACCAAAGGGGTGGTTTTTTGCGTGGGTTCCGCGCCACCCCCAGAACTGATTTTTGTAGTTTTATGATGTATAATCCCTCCACTAACAGTTGCTGAAGAACTATCTCAGATTACATTTAATGCAATAGAAATTTTTATAATTACTGGTCTAATATACGAGTAGGGTTTTACGAATTCAGGATCGAAATTTTTAATCTCTGCATGGAATCTACATCCCTGACAACTGGACTCTAAAGCAAAAACATATATACTACTAGATACTACTAACAGTTCGTTTGTCTCTTGTTTTAAACTAAGTATGTACGCTATACAGTCGCCGTCACCTACCGAGATTTGTTTACGGTCAGAATGAGAGGTTTATGGGCGAAAACATTTTTTCAATTAAGACATGCCTCAAAGTGTGGTCAAAGGTCGAATTCAAGTGGTTAAAAGAGGCCTTGTAATCAACCATCAGCCAATGGGTTATTTTTATTATAACTTACATCACTTTATCTATTGTCACTCCTTAAGTGGGTCCGGTCTTGTAACTGCGCATCACATAAATAAATTTCGGTAGGTGACGACGATTATAATTACGTATTAGTGTATGTTCTACATCAGGAAGATATTAACGGGTAAGGTTATTAACATTAAAAATCTGGTAACATTTTTATACAGGTACATACACATTCGCAATAATTAAACCTACGGTGGATTACCTAATTCGTGTTATTATCCAACAAAATCAACCTTGAAAAGGCGAGAATAACATACTTCTTCAATCTTTATTGTAGTAGTAACTGATACGGCGTTGTTAGACTTGCTCTTATCAGGTACATCTCATACATCCTGGCAACATGATATTATTAGGTATCACACGCGCTCTAATAAAATACCAATTTTTTTATTTACAGCTTTGGATTAAGATTGTATATCGAACTTAATGTCGTAAATATATCATTGGAAAAATGTGCAACCAATTAAACGAATTCTTTTGGGAGAGATGTAAGCTTATATATACTAAAAGCAACCATCGGCGTGGTCAGGTAGGTGAACTAGCTAGAGAAATCGAGAAGGATTATTAATATTTTTTGTCCAACTCGCACAAAATTGGCGCTTTCCCATGCCTGCGGAGAAAATGGAAAGCCGCCATTTCAAACAACCGTGCGCTTATCGATTTTTGTCTTTTCGCACTTACACAATCGCAAAAAGTCGGAAAGAAAGGAAATGTGATGGAATGGTAGACATAGCCTCCTGATGCTGAGTTTGTACACCTGACAGTTTGCAATCGCGGAGGTTGCCGTTCAAGAGGTAAGTGAGGGGATGAAAACTTTTTGGGAAATAGCGCCCTTGTTGTTAGTGCTATTGGAAGAAGTGCTATTGAAAGGAGAAATAAAATATGTAGAGAAGAAAATTGTGCATAATGTCTCATTCATTGAAAATTGTGCTGGTCCTATTAATTTTTCGTTTGCGAACAATAGTTCTCATTCCACGGCATTTATATTTGAAGGACATCATTTCAAATAAGAGGGAAACTGGACGAGATATTAACTTCGGATTCCATGGGACTCATCCAGATCTGTTAATCCAGATTATTCTCGACCGGAGCCGGAACACTATAACGAACATCATCGTAGTGTGATGGTGAAGTTGAATTGAGTAGTAGTGGCAATGATTGATTGAGTAGTTCCAATACAATATATCACACTCAAAATTCAAAATCAACAAAGTTCTTAGAATGGATAGCATTATGCATTTATTAGAATACATTTACGATACTATCGACAGATTCGTATCGTTTCAATTTAATCAGGTAGAAGTGTTTCTAGTGCCAATCAATAGGGACTAATACACAAAATGCTGATCTCAATCTCAATCGTATATCAGATACTGTCATATACTCGGATACATTCAATATGAAATAATCCATAGGAATGCGTATTATCTACAATATTATAAAATACAGCTACAAACAGAAGAATCGAAATGGAAAATTTCGGCGGCTGAAATTTGAAAATATAAGCTAGAAAAGTTCCTGAAAAGTTTCTTTGTATATTTTATTAACTTGTTATTTTACAAATATTTATGTACCCTTTACCTTTACCCTTTACCTGTCACCCTCCGGATATTCTCATTAAATGGATAATTGTATATCTCAGGAGTAGGATCTGATTTTTTCGACAATGTTGGTCTAAAATTTAAAATATCTCGAAGGCGGTGCATCGTATCAGAAAATGCAAAATAAAAAAAGAATGTGTAATTAAATTCTCTACAAATTATCTCTTATAAAATTTTCCGATTTTCTTAACCGATTTCCGAAAATTGAGAAAAACCAATTTATATATAATGAAAAATATCAGAAATGACATAGAAAAAAAAATTAAATTCTTCCATTAAAATATTTTTTTGTTTTTTACCACATTGTTATACTTACAATTTTTGATATAAGATGTGGCTTCTACACAGTCGCGTGTAGAAGTCATTGTGTTTTCCAATTATCAGTTGCTTTCTTAATAATTTTATTTTTTTCTTCTTTAATTAAGAAGTATGTAAATTCTATACTTATGTAGTCATTATTTTAACAAATTTTCAAATATCCATTTTGTAAGGGAATTTTTAATAGCGTTCTGGCAAGCTCAAGGGCGATAAAATTTTTTCAATATATTTATATATATATATATATATATATATATATATATATATATATATATATATATATATATATATATATATATATATATATATATATATATATATATATATATATATATATTCACACTTTGGCTTTGTAATAAGTTTGGTAATGTACTGTTTGCTAATATATTGTCTGGTAGAATGTTTGACCGAGACATCTGTGCTGAATTATTTTTACTTTCGTTATAACTTTCAATGATAGTTTATATATAGCACTATATAGTTATTTATGGACATAATTAGTTATAATATCAACAATTCATAAGTTCCCATATATGGTACATTAGAAATTTTTATTTACTGTAACGTTTACTGTATTAATATCGTATAGTATAATGTTAATATGTTATATTAATACTCTCGATATGTTAAAATATTGCAGTAGCAGAATACAAAAGAATATAGAGTATATCAATTGTTAGCCTTGTAATCGGAATTGCCAGATTTGTTAATAAAAGAGAACAGCAGCCGGTTACCACTTTAGAACCATTTAAATCCGGTTATTTTGCCTATAATATTGCTAAAATACATGATTTTTATGCTCTTTATTAGATAACATTTACATCATTTATTTTTTGCCACTTGTTGCCTCACACATTTACTTGATTTTCAATTTATAATTTCCACATTTCTCGAATGAGCAATGTTAGTAAACATTTGTTTTTGAAATCCTTATAAAACGATGAACGATATTTGCGGGTTTTTGTGACATCACTTCATAATTCTCGAATTTTGTAATTGTTTTCTGCTATACACGAGTGATGATTTCCAAAGGCTGTTTAGATAGTTGAGCCTAGACTATATGAAGAAATGTTGCAAACAGCATCTTTGTCTAGGTTATAATACAATATTATCTCTACGGGGTGTGGTATTTCCATCTGCACTGATGCTCTGAACCTTTCTGCACTACATATGGCTACGCCACTGGGTTCGATAAGTGATAGTGTCTACAATCGAAATACACTTTATTAACCTTCAAACGCAACAAGTCACAACTGTTTACAATCATAAATTACTATCGTGAAAAAAACCTTGTATATTAATTTCAAGGTTCTAGAAACAACTAGAGGCTTCTCGATTATTCCATCTCATTCTAGTTTGTATACAGGGCGTCTCGAATATATCTCAAGAAAATACATGCCCGCCAATATTTTTGGCGAAAGATGTGACCTCGATAGGAGCGATGGTACCGAGCGGTTCCATCGCTCTTTACCCCTAATATCTATGTAGGCCGAGACCGCCTCCTAAGGAATAGGCAAGGAATACATGCTCAACATCCACATATTCTTGTGCCGCAACTATTCTAAATGGGACCCGGGCGTATCTCGGTTATTTGAAGTCCTAGGGAGTTGAGACTTCGCCCTGGGGGGCTGTATCTGACAACCCCAGATGCGATGTTGCCACATCGTCGGGTGCGGTTTTGCCAGATTGTGCATATTTTACCTAAATCTAGGAAATTTTCAATATATCATGCATAATCGCTATTCGCTCCATGACCTTTTATGCTCTCTGGCTATCAAACAAGCTAAAGATACGCCTACTTCTGTGAGGCATTTCTCTGAGTCCTCAATATAGAAGGTTATCGAGATTATGTGTCACCAAGTAGTGACAAGAAGTCACTACTTCGCTTTCGAACTCGAATAATTTTATTCTTGCAACATTTTTTTAAGAAAATTGTATGTGGATTATTAATAATAATTTTCAAAAAATTTATGCCCTCAAAAAGTTTCAGATAATAATTTAATCACTAGTGATATTATAAGTGAAAATTATCCAAAAACTCTTGAGACGTAAGTACCTGAAAAACTTGGGTTGCTTCATTGCAAATAGTTCTGAAGTTTTCAATGTTGTTCTAGTAATGGCGCTCCAGACTTTATCGGTCACCAAACCTTCAAATATTCCGGGATCGTTAAGGACCACCCTGTAGCTGCAGTTGCTCTAGCTTGGGTTATAAATTTCAGCGGGTGTTTATGGTGAAGTTTCAATCAAGCCTGGTGAGTGGTGGAGTGGCCATTGGTTTCATTGTTCGACCTCGGATCAGTATTGCACGATCGGTCCGGCATAACAAGACCGATATGCCGCTAATCAGATTACCGGTGATAAATTACTTCGGTCCGTTGTTAATAGATATCTTTGCAGACTCACGACGTTCACTACGCCCACATTCACTCTCGACCGCCTAAAGATAGGCTCCGTACGCCCGTGTACTCTCCCTCGGTCGTGGCCTATCTCGATATCGCTATAAAAATATGTAAGATTTGTTTTACGGATATGTAGCCAAAGCGCTCGTGTTTAAAAAAACGTAACAGAACACAGCAAGAGATCGTTTCGAGTGATTTTACAAACGTTCAATCATGTTCGGATTGTTTTCCTAGCTTGTATAGTTTAGTGAACACTTTGGAGATCTTTAACGGACGGTTCTCGCATGAGCGGGTGCTATTTTGACGTTATCTGTCATTTATCGATTTTAGATCAAATATTTGAACAGTTCTAAAGTATCTGCACATGTTCTGATTCTAAGGTCCGTATTATTTCACAAGTGAAATCATGGGAACGCATTTTTAATTAATATTCACTTGTATGCTTGTATGATATTTATTAGAGCAGCGATTTCCAGACTGTATCGTGTAGTTATTTTTTTTGCGTAGAACCACATGATTGGTTTTGTTAACCCAACCCTGCTGTGGTCCCAGATCAATTTGTCGCATCTAATGTCGCGCGGGATAATAAAAAATTAAATTCTCTGTTCACTTCAAATAGCAATACGAGTTATTTACTATTGAAATAGAACAAACTTATTTCTTATGAATATTTATTTTCGCACTTAATAAACACTTTCAGATTAAAAAGCATTCTAATTGCTTTCTATTTTTCATGTTTCCTATACAATTTAGGTTACAATTTTTATATTTTTATGTTTCCATTTATAACATGCCTCGCATAATTTGTAGTGCCTTTGTCTTTATAGAACGTGGGCATATAGCGTCTACCATTCCCATTTCTTTATTTTTTGCTGGTGGTTCCTCAATTACCTTGTTTGATGTTGATGGTTGCTGAATATTCAGAATCAGGCGGCAGGTCTCCCTCAATTTTACAGGGACATTCTGCTTATACAACCTCTTGTTGATTTGTGTTTTTTCATCAATCCCTTTTGTTCATCCTCTTCACAATTTCTCTCAGCTTCGTGGTCCGATTCCGAATCATGGCCACTTTCTTTTGTAAAATCGCCGTCTTGATTATTATCAGATACTTCAAATATTTCCTCATTTTCTGCGATTTTCTTCAACCATGCCATCCATTGATTGGGATCTTTAGTTGCCATTATATCCAGAAAGTAAAAAAATATGTCAGTATAATTGTCACTTCTGTAGTCGCAAGGGATACAAATGTAACCCAGAGACATTAAAGTCGAAAACTCTCGGTTAACGAAGAACTCTGCTGGCACACACAACATAAAAGTTAATGTCAGATCGCCAGTAAAGACGAGTTTCCACCCATTCCAAATTTCAACGGACTGTCCCTGATTTGTCTGGGATTTCACTGATGCTATGTCCGAAGTCACGATTAAAAAATAACAAATTACAACATAGCCTAGTCAATAGAAACTAGATACAATATTTTTAACAATAAAACCAAACCGACTTCAATAAAATCTATTCTAAAAAGTAAAAAAATAATTACGTTATTCTACTACTATTACTACTTAAAATACAATCAATTTGTTAGGCCAATAAATTTATTAGAATATAATCAATTTTATTATACAATTTTTGTTAATTTTGGAGTCGGTGCTTCCTTATTCGTTTGTAAACCTTGGCTGGCATTTTGTCCGTGTGTTGTCATTGAACTCCACCTAAACGACTGGACTGATTTTTATGATAATGTAGTTGCTACGAGAATGGTTTTCAGCTTCACAATTTGATCTGATAGAAAATATTTTTTAATGAATTTAAATATCTATAAATTAGGGTTGTGACCGGCGCATTCGCCATTTTTCCTAGTATGTCTGGTCAGTTCCCCGGTATATCTTCGGAATCCAAGGTTCAATATCAATAAAACTAAAATGGTGCCCTCTTGAAAACATCCCTTTTCCAAAAAAAAAAAATATTTTTAAAATTGATTTAAAATTGAATTTATAAATGACTTCTGAGGTAACGAACATAAGAAAAAGCAGTCGAATGGAAAAAAGGAAGAGGTTCTCATCCTCCTTTTTGGATGTCGGTTGAAAACTAGTGTTCGCTTCTAAAGGTCATGAAGAGATGATTTTTGGCGCGGACTTCTATTCTGGTGAAGTTAATAAAGCGTCAAGTTATTGATTCTTTTTTTTCGTATTTTACCTCAACAAAGGTGTAAAACGGTCTGAAGTCGAAAGAGTTTCAATTTAAAATGTTTGAGGATTATTATCTATATTAACAATTTGTAAATATTTAGTAGATTATCGTTGGTAATAATTATTACCGTCACGTTCTCAGTTTGACCGTCACCTAAAATCGTCTTTGCGACTTTTGTTATGCTGAACACAGATTTCTCAACATAGGAATCTGCAGTCGTGTCGCTTTTCCACCTTCCATGATGTTTTAAATTTTCCTTACTGCCGCCTGCATTAATTCCAAAATTTCATGTTTTTCACCTAATTCTCGGAATTATGGGGGAAAATGTTTGTCAACCCTTCAAGACCCTTCAAAACCGTTTCCAACCTATTTTTCCAGATGGAAAAAGTAGCAAAATCCAATCGACAGGCAAAACTATTAACCAGAATTTTTTTGGGCGACTGAAGATTGGGAAAATTCCAAAATTTCATGTTTTTCACCTAATTTTCGGAATTATGGGGGAAATGTTTTGTCAACCCTTCAAGACCTTTCAAGACTGTTCAAACGTTTCCAACCTGTTTTTCCAGATGGAGAAAGTACCAAAATCCAATCGACAGGCAAAACTATTCTTCAGAATTTTTTTGGACGGCTGAAGATTGGGAAAATTCCAAAATTTCATATTTTCCACCTAATTTTCCGAATTATGGGGGAAAATGTTTGCCAACCATTTTTCCTGCGAACGGGATCCATAAACAGTAGGGAAGACAATTTCATCTCTTCAAAATTTTGCCAATTTATAAAAAAGCGGTAGATAAATAGACACTGTAGCTGTAGATAAATAGACACTTTATTGACTGATTAACACATATCTCCAAATTTGTTAATTAAATAGTATAGATGAATGGAAGTAATTCAATCAAATATGCTGTCGAAAGAATAACCACTACACAAGAAGAGTAGGCATTATCTACAGGAGAAGCGAACAATGGGCAATAACGTTAGTATAAACTTTTTGCAGTGTAGATTTCGAACGACGAGCTTGGTAAATTCAACAGATGAACGACTGCAGATTACATTATATTCCCGATTTATCTATTATTTCAGCGTCGGTACATTCTCAGCCCGAGGTATTGTTAATCTTTCTCACCCACTATTGTTTTCAACTAACTCATATTTTAATTTTCTGATATATACACCAACACCTGTTGTACAGCGCGTTTTCATTAAGATATTTACCATGATCAATTATTCTCAGCGCATTAAAGTAAAAGCTTTGCCTTTGTGATACATTTTTGCTAGTCACTGTTTTCTTTCGGACAATACAACAGTAACTAAATGAAATACTTTGGTCGCTCAGTGAGTATGTGATTAGGACTAGAAGAACCCCTAGTAGCAAACTATGCTCGTCATCCCAAGTGAATTATGTAGAAAGAAAAAAAAATAATTAGACTAATTATTAGACTACGCATCAGTTTAAACACATGGACTTAATTTTTTTATTAAACAAATTTTGAAAAAATCTAGCAAAAAATTACGATTTTTTTTCTTTTTGGCTCATATAAGTAGGAAGCTATTTAGCGTTTTAGAAAAATTGCTTAAAGGAAAAAATTTTTAGAATGAATTTATACACATAATAGTTGCAAAAATTATTATTATTATTGCAAATTTAACAAAAATAACTAACAAAAGGAAAAAAGCCAGTTTTTTCGATTTTTTTTCAAATACTTATTTTATATATTTTATATTATATAATTTTATATTTGCCCAAATATAACTTGCAATCCGTTAATTAGAAGAGCCGAGGTATTAGATTTTTTGTTTTATTGGACTTAATTCATTTGTATCATAAATATTTTCTTCCAATACTTCTTCATCTTCCAACTGAAATGAGTTTTCTTTTGCCTCCAGTAAAGCATCATCGATTTCTATCTCAGGAGTTCTCTCTTCATCGTAATCATCTTCCACAGTCAAGTCCACAGGTGTTTTGAAAATTGCTGCATTTTTACATGATTGCCCTTGATAATTAGTACATTAATCTGAACATTTTAAACCATGCTTAACACTACACGATTTAGAACATTATTTTGCGCAGTTGCAGCTAACAGTTTTTAATAAATTCTCCTTAGTTAAATAATTTTTCATAATATCATCGTTATTTCGCATTTTAGGTATAGATTCTAATATTCGTATTTTATATTTGTAAGTTCCATCTCTTTAAGATTGTTTCAAAATTAGTGTTTGAACTTCTCTTCCTTAAGTTATTTATAACATAGTTGAGACATCTACCTGGAATCTCTTCGGTAACGCTTTGATAAATTCCATTGCCGACCATTACCCTCAATTCGAGTAGTAGTTTTTTTTACTAATCTGCTTAGGATTAGCCGACTACACTCTCCTTTGTTAGGTTGAATCATATTAGAACCTTATTAATTTCCAAATCTTTTCCTACTCCACTTCCCTTAACTTCTTTAATAAAATTGTTATATTTATTCGGCTTGCCATAATCGTTATGCGTGTCAGCCACTTCATATTTCGTCATATTTGTCGACGAACAAGGCGTGACATGTCTCGACGAGTCGGAATTGATATAACATCTATCATCGTCAATAACAACTTCCCAAGGATATATTTCTTAAAACCCTATCTGGGCTGTCCTAGGACATTAAATTGTTTAATTTAATCAATATTTTTTCTTATTTTCCCCATGAATTTTCTTAATTTCCCCATATAAGTGCTTCACATGGTATAGCTTTGACCCGTGAAAGTGTCTATTCTGCTAGGACTTGTTAAAAGGTACATGTCTATAGCCAGTACTAATAGTGAAACTAAAATATCGTGAGGGCACAGTTTTCTCGTGATTGGAATTCAACGCTTAGGGCAGTGCTAGCGACCCAAAGAAGCCATCACTGTTGCCTCAGCCAAAATATAGGGTGAGTGTCTTTTATTCTTTTATATTTTCTACATTTATATATATATTTTTATTTATTTTTATTATTAGCTACTCTGGCCATTCTCGACTGACCATTCTCGACTGACTTTCCGGCGTAGCTCAACGTCGGTGGCGCCCAACCGGAAATTATTATTAGCAATCAATATTTTTTTCTTTTTTTTTTCACATATTTTTTTAACCAATTATTCTATTATAATCTCATAAAACACAATTAATCTTAAGATAGAATAAATACACTTGTTATTAAGTCGTTAAACTAATACTGTTAACCATTATTGTTTTTTATAAGAACTTAGCGGAGATAACGTGAACGGGTGTTCACGTTATCTCAGTAACAAAATTTCTTAGTGACCACCGGTGGTTATTTTGACCTTTGACTAAGAACCAAAATGCGCACATGGCGCTCAACGTCTTTACTGCACTATGGAATCAATAAATAAACATAATTTTTCCTCTATGTTTAATGTAAATCAATCTTCTGTTTAATAGATTTTAACTCATTAACCTACTGATACATACTGATATCATTCTGTCGGTCATATTATTGTATCTATTAGTTTTTCTTTTTTAGTCTATTTAGTTTATCTCTTTGTATATATTTGCATTAAATATAAATAAGTTATTTACGAATTTATTTTCTGGATCATTTTCCTCTTCACGACTTTCCGCGTGTGCAACCAAATAAACATTTATATTTTATATCGATCACTTTCTATACTTTTACAAGTTATTCATGAAGAGTTAATTACGTGGCTATCGGAATTCACTTTTACGTAATATCAAAGTGCAACATAAAAAATTCCATCATTCACTTGAACTGTGTAGCAAATTTTCTTTAGTATTATCTAGATATCGATATAATCATGTTCATTCTGTGATAAAGTCCGTAAAATTGGATACTAACCCCAATTAGTCATATTTTGCGGCTTATTTTATATTTATCTAGATCTCAAGAATGTCTTGTGATGTTCTAAATTAATTTATGATATCAAAAATAAAATATCGATCAGATGTACCAATTTTACTTGTTATTATATTGATATTTAATCTGGTTCAGAGCAAGATTTGTTATCTCGCACGATACGAGATGCAACAAAATATGTTAAGTAATTGATATGCCATGTACGTGACCCAATATAGCATTTTTTAAAATAGTATATGACTACTATCGCATACTGAATTAGATTAATCGCACATCAGATCTTGTAGGTGAGCTATAAAAGTCTTAAGAGTCAGTGAACGATTTCATTCAAAATAATTGAACTAATTTACAGTCTTACACAGAGCAGAAGAAGAACTAAAACTCAACGTTATCAAAACAAACCCAGAGTATTTAGCACATACAACACCAAAATGGTAGCCATCTTTAATTAGCCACACTAATTTTCTTGTATATCTGCTCCTAATGGTCCGATTTCGATTTTCTTTTTGTTTTGTTTGAAAGCTCTTGTGAAGAGTAACTTTTTGCTAATATGCATTTATGTCTACACATTAAGGGTTTGGCACATTTTTCAAAAAAAATATATTTTAATTTTTAGTTCTTTTTGTAATTTGATGATTTGTAGCGTTCTCTTAAATTTGTTTTCATTCTATTCTATTATAAAGGTTTACTCATTCTGCTCAGGATTCTACGATACAATCATTTACAATGAAGCAGCACTAGCACATCCTCTTCCACCCAAAATATCACCAACTTTTGGAGAATACTGTGATACGGAATTCAAAAATAGAATTTTGAATGATGCTGAGAGGTTCCATGAAAACAGAAGTTATTTAGCAGACAGTAGGATTTTTCTCTGCGCTAAGACCATGTTGAACATGGAACAAAAAAGGTATTTGCACAGTAGATACTGATGTAGATGATGTACACGACTTCAGGAGATGTGGATTCTATTTGGTGCCGGAAAGCGTCAGAGATACATGAGCATTAATGTCATGTTTAAAAGTATGGGTGAACATAAAGCTGTTGCATTGAGAGGATTCCTTGCATTCACTGGATCAGATGTAACGTCATAATTTGCAATGAAAGGGAAATATACAGCCTGGAAAGTGTGAAAGTGCTGGGGAGTGAACGTCGGTTTGGTCTTCTCTTTCTTCTATTATAGAAGCCTGCAGGTTAAGTGTAGTTGCTCCGGATGCCGTACACGATGCTCCTGTTCAAAGGCCAAGGTTCTATGCATAAACGTTTCACAATTTCAAGATCATAATATTGCCGAATGCAAAAAAATAGCACTGGGTTTCTGATCCTAGAATATAGTTTTTTAGTCGAGGACAGGTCATTTCGTCCATTCTGAGTGACCTTCTCGGTGTCATAAATTCTACAGATTACGACCAATAGCTAAACTAAGGGTTCAATGGGACCTTCCGCACCATCTATCAAGTCGTCGGACGTCCACGGCTTCTCATGCTTTTTAGCATGACAGCTCCTTGGCTATTCTTGGAATTATAATTGATTGCCATTTGAGACGGGGATACTCACATCTGTATAAACTTGATACTACAAATTGAGGTATTTTTCATAAGTTACCTAAAAGCTTTCTTTTAAAAAGGACAATTAAAAACTATGTACTTTACTCTGGTTCAGACCTGGTGTATGGTATTATTTTTTGGGACAAGCTACAAAAACGGGCTAGGTGTGGAGACGTTTAAATATTTTTGTCCTAACTACCCCCAATACATTCTTCAAGCGAAAAATGTCCTCCCATTCAGTATATTGTACACACCCCTTTCGGTCATTCATTGCCTAGACTCTAGACTATGAAGGTGTGTTGTAGACATAGTGGTAGGTTTCCAAAATTATAGTGTTACATAGGTTGGTTATGTTCGATTATTTAGCTACGTAGACCGGTATTTGAGTATTTTTTGTCACAAATGTTTTGTTACCCATGCCCAGGTTTTTTATGGGTTTCTGTGTTTGTATTTAATTTGCTGTTCATAATAATAATTATTATTATTAATTCCAAAATCCAATAGGAAAATTATTCAATGGCTCTCCGACTCTCCGACTACAAAGATACTATTTATATCTACGAAAAAATGTCGGAGTGGGATAAAATGATTTACCTACTTACATATCTGTCCAGGTACCCCGTGGGCGTAGATAGCTGAAGTTGGATGGAAGACTTAAGGGATAACGGATGGAGAGGTGAGCTGTCATCTTTCCATTCCCCGATGTCGTGCGGCGTCGATATCGGAACCATCAGGCGTCGTGGCGTCTTTCAGTGTTTGACACTTTTGTCTGTAATAAAGTCGGTCACGTGTGATCGAGTGAGTGACATATCGCAGCCAGCCAGCCATTCTGCATTCGCCGGCGAAGGGTTGACAGGAACGCCGCCACCACCGTCGTGTTCCCCCGTGGTGCGCACGCGGGTCTTATCAGCAGGACGCAAGGCGACCACGTTAACCGGGCTATCGGCGCTTGGCAGCAGCGGACCAACTAGTCGTGTGGAAAAATGATAGTAACGAAATCTCATGACTGTCGGGTTTCACATAATTCGCATCTCTGACGGGGCACCCTTGGAATCAATCGGAAAATCGGAATCCGCCGCCGCGCCGGCCTGGAAGTTTATAAATCAATTGAAAATACATGCGAAGAATTGATTTTACTTTATATTTATATACTTTACAACACGCAAGAAACAACTAACAATTTGCAGGTATCACTATTGGTCTTCCTCATTTTTCCAATATTGGTATTTATTTAAGCCTTGAAACACAAAACTGAGTTAATTATGAAAATAGCACAATACATAATAATAATAATAATAATTAATTTATTGCCCAACAGATTTATTCCAATTACAGGACAATATAGAGAATTCAAAACAAAAACCGTTGCACGTCATCTACAGACCAGCGAACATTGTTGCCAAATCTGTCAGACTGTAGTAAGTGTTAAAAGAACACTTACTACAGTCTCATTTATATTTTGAGTAGTCTCATTTGTATAGTTATATATAGTAGTTAATTTTTATACACCGACATCCAACAAAGCGACGACTCTACTCGCTACTGACCAAAATATCCAGTCAGCCACAAACAAACTTCAAACAGCAGTCAACAATGTCACCCACTTGGACCAAGAAATGGCGCATCAAGCTAAATGTGGTGAAATCGATTCACGTCAAGTTAATTTTACCAACAAGAAATATGACTTCGTAATTAAGACATCCATCGTGACCTGATTTGAATATCCCTATAGTTGAAGATGAGATCAAGAGGTTTTATCATTCTGTTTAAAATATTTGTATTTGCGTGTATTAAATTGTGGTACCTATATTATAGTACATAACTTTTTGGTGATCTGCATACCCGTAATTTAAATATTCTGCTGCTGCTGTTGACCACCGAGTCCAAAACCACGGCATGCCAATAACAACCAATGGTGTTGATAGTGGTTCCACTTTCCCGCCAACTGTTACCTTAACAAATTACTAACTAATACCAGTCGGCGATAAAGACACTGTCGTTGTCATCGCAACGCCCACCTTAGTCACGAAAATATAGTTTCCAAAGGCTAAAATATCCGCGCGATTTCGACTAGAACCAACAGATATAAATAACGCTTATCTGATCAAGAATATAACTATGTAATCAATTTTATGATATCGAAATATGCGTAATGCGATCGAATACAGCTTTGTTACAGGAACGGTTTAAATTTCAATCAATCATCCGATTTCAATCAATAATCAGGAATCTACCAAGCCTATTGGCACTCCGAGCCAATTTGTACACGTCACTGGCTCGTTTAAAACTCGACCGTAACGTGATGGCTTGTTAACAAATTGTGACTTAATTAAATTTATTTCTAAACAATAAAAGGTGCATTGGAAATGGTTTACAGCCGAGAAGGCTGTTGCCTAATCCTTTTTGGAGTTATTAATTCGATGCAATAAAACGCGTGTTGTGGGTGTGGCGGATTTGCTCGACTTGATTTGAGTAGGTAAAAACATCGCGATGCCTTTCACCGTGGATTGTGGATTTACTATTGTTTAATAAACTCTTTTTTCCACTGTGAAGTTATGGTAGACTTTTACTTTATTAACACTAGATAGATCGATAGAGATATGTACGCGTTCGAGAGAAAAAAAAATATACGTAATTATGCCTAACATAAAATAAATATAATTAGTATTTATGCTAAATTTTTTATCGCTTTAGCACCGAGAGTTCTAAAAAATTATAACTATGTCGGATGTAAAAAGCGAGAAATGAAAATGACTCCAAGATTAGTTGAAGATGTATAAGATGTATACCATTATTTATTTCTATGTTTATATTTTTCCCCTCTAATTTTCTTTTTTTCCTTTCATTTCCAATACACAGACACTACTACAGACTTATTTGGGTTTATTTTAAAGGCGTTATCTAAACAATATTTACTAAGATATTTAAATCTGTATTTAGTCGACATATACTACTGTATATGTATATACATATATACAGTACATACATATATCGTATACATGTATAGGATATATACATACTCGTATATACATGCTGGTGCTTACTTGATATACAACAGTTACTACATTAACTGACGTATATCTGAATGTCGTCACCATACAAATCACATTGGCAGTATCTTATAAAGATTTTGGCAGATCAAATATAAATACTGTAAAGAGAATTGGGCCCAATATGCTACCTTGTAGAACTTACTCCTCCTTGTAGAACATTCTATCCTCATTCCATCCATACCTAATTCCATCCTCACCGCGACTTTTATTATTCTTGCAATGCACAAATCCCAAAAAGCTGGCAACAGTACGGAATCATTGTTCGATTTCCACAAAACTATGTATTTGGGGGTATTTTAGTTCGCTAAACACGAATATGAATTTTTGAATATACAAAATGGAGGATCAAATATGGTGCAAAACCGTATCTATATTCACGATAGTGGGTATAGTCCGGTTGCCAAGACAAATACCCTAAAAATTTGTGTACTAAGTCCACTCCAACTTTGTCAGCCCACAGTTTAACACCAGTCTCTGAAGTTGTTACACTTATTTCCTCTGTAACATGCAGCCATAAACTTGTGCTTGCCATTTCATGTCACACATATTAACAAGTGCTGGCACATCTATGAGATATTATTTTCACGTGTTTAATAGTAGTTGCTCTAATGTCAATTCCTGTACGACCCTGGACAGGGGATTTCTTCAGAATTGTTGCAGTTATCTTCTTAAGGTTATAAAAGTACAAAAAGAGCATCTGTATCATCTGATATGACGACAACCTGTTTGGCTGATGCAGCGGATAGCTTGCTATACACGAATCGTATCTGCTTCTTCGTGGGTATTTCTTAGCTCCTGCCTTCGTTTGATTTCCGCACGATAAATGTCGTAAGGTTTTTCTTGCGGACCCTCAAAATTAGCCTGTATTTACTAGTCTAATTTCTCTTAAACGATTAGTCACTGCATTGTTGGTGACATTGTTCTGCAAATGAGTTATAAATTGCTTCTTGTTTAAATTTTAGCTCAAAATTTCTTTCTTTGAAAGCAGAGCCATATATGCCATATATGTGAGTACGCGATATCTGGTTACTCCTGTGGATCTACCTGATCTTGTGCAGTCTTTGGTACTATACGCCTTGTACTGATCAAAAACAAGGTGCACATTTCCAGGCTGCAAATGTATGCTTATAGATGTTTTCAGTGCCTTTATGAAGTCCTCTACAGTCCCCTTTTCTGGCCACTGTACACCATATCTCCAGAGTCTGTAAATATTGACATTGGTATAGCCGAAAGTTCATGGAAGATAACTTTACTGATATCTACTTGTCGTGAGCTTACCTTGAAGTTCTAAAGACTCGGGAATAAATAATACCAGTATCGAACACCTTGATTGACACCACCAAGGTTTACGTGTTTCTTTGCTGTACACCCGTTTACAATTATTAATCTGTGTATAGTCAAATGAAAACGTAATGGCCAACCTTCTTCAAATTTTATAAAAATAAAGCTAAAAGAGATGTTTTAGAACTTCGTTTAAAAAAATCAAATTAAATCATTTATAACCGCCATATTGGCGCTCTATTGAATATATTGACTTGCCCAAGGGTGACAGAATGTCATCATTAATTTTCTTGCAGTTCAATATGGCCTTGTACTAATTCAAAATTAAAAAAAATAATATATAGTTTGGCAACCGGACTAGTATATCGGGGTATTTGAGATCGCTGAGCATGAATATGAAGTAATTTTTTTTAAAAACAAAATGGCGGACCTCCCTAAACTTCACCTTCACCTTCTTCACACTAGGGGCGGGAAGAAATTATTTTTTGAAATGGCAGCAGCGTATTTTAGGGTAGGTAGCTGCGTATTTCGGGGTAGGTATAACATTTCTATCTTCAATAATAAATGGGAGGACACTTAATATGATTTACATACATATATTTCATAAGTTTGTATGAATTTTTTTAAAAATTTATACTTATTTTTACTTTAAATGCAAACTATTTTTTACATTAAACCTACGAAAAATTGCAAGTACAATATGAAAGCGTATCCATACATCATCACACATAAACGAACCTAGAAGCTAAATAGGCTGTCCTTTCTCTGATATGCTTTCAAGAAATATCCATTAAACAGCCTAAAATTGGTTTCACAGTACGATCCCATAAGATTTTTAACTTGCTTTTGCTTTTTTACCTTGCTTTTTTATCGTAATTTTTTTAATTATAATGACAGAAATTGCGTTCATTAAGTAATTAATTGACTCGTGGAGGTTTTGTACATATTAATGCCGATTAACAGGTTAAAATTACTGTAGTTACCTTCAGATGAAAATCCATTTTACACAATTATAATCCGTTCACTTTTGAACGTTCTATTAAAATAAATGAGTATTTATAGGCATACGTCACGAAATCACGTGTAATGCGCACGGTGATCATAATACAACCTAATATTACAGGCATGTTTTTCATGTTACATTTTTTTATAACTTGTGGCCTTTTTGTAAAGTTTTTTAGGCTCCTTGAGTCTCTTTTTGTATAGGTCAAGAAAATTGTTTCTTTTACAGAGTTCTAGACTTGAAACTTATTTCTTTAAATGTATGCAATTCTTATCATACCACGGTATACCAATAGGTGCACAGTTAATATTAAGCCCTGGGTGAATGTTCCAGAAATGTAAAATAAGAATTCTCTATTCCAATTTAGGATAGGAACTAATTTTGTTGGTTCAAATTTTTACCAAAGTCCTTGCATTTCTCTCCACAATCTTTCCTTTACTGGACTATTATAAAGCTCTTGAATAAATATACTATAAAAGCACTTAATCGTATTTGTTTTTGTACAAATATTGATGTCGTAAATGCTATAGTCCCAGACTGCTAATTAGAAGGACCTCACGACGAGAAGTTTCCAGACAATAACGAAGTAATCGAAGGATACAAAAGAAAGAAAGACGTGTTAATGGAAAGCCAGCCAAACGCAGATAAAGATCTCATCGCGGTTATCTCGAATAGAGTCTGGGCCGAACAAAAAACAACACGTTCACTTCTCACAGTGAGCGGCTCGTCCATCACGGTCAAAATTTCAAATTAACGGACAGAATATCCGGCCCCACGCTGCTATATATTTTTAATATCACGTTTTAGGAAACACTTTATCCTTGTATCGGTTTAAATCATCGTCAAGCTATGCCTGAGCGTAGATTGTTTATTTTAATGTTTACCGAGTAATAATTTGGTAAACCAGTTTATAGATGATATCGCGCCATGTAGGTGGCTCGTCCTCGGCAACCCATTACTTTAAAATTAAGCAATTTGGCAATGCTGATGGCCACAAACTCACATAATTATCGATTGTTTTTTATAGTTCTCTATAACTGTAATTATTATAATATGTGTTATTTATCCCCCAAAAAATATTTAATGAAGACTGGGAATACCAGATATCACTTGAAATTAAAATAATTTGGCGAAGATTAGATGTTATTGTAGGAATTATGAAGTACCACAGGGGTCCCATTGTAGTCCCTAGTTGTCGATTTTGTTCGCTGATTGCTTGAAACTTTTGATATCAATTTAATAAAATTCAGGTGAGCTGATCAATAGTTTGAAGAGGTTACCGAAATATAAAATATTTTTTCCTATGAGCATGCGGTTAAGTGTACTTTACCGCACTTTGTCGTTTGGAAATATTGAAGATATTCTCGATGAATAATACGACGATCTGTTCTGCACTAGTTTTTCTAGGACGTCGCCTCCTAGATATAGTCCCTTTAAAATGGTTACCGAATATCAAATATACCTAGCACTAAAATCTGTTAAATCTGAGGCAGTTGGTGTCGACGGTATTGGAGCTGCACTGCTTTTATATCTGTGTCCGTATGTTCTGCCGCTGTTAACGCATATTATCAATTGCTGTTTTGAGAATGATGTTTATCCATCTATTTGGAAAAGTTCTAAAATAATACCATTACCAAAAACTAATAATGTCTCAGATTTAACAGACCTAAGACAAATCAGTATATTACCAGCTATGTCTAAAGTAAGTGAGATAATTATGAACCAACAAATTAGGAAGCACGTGGCATTTAATAATATATTACCTTCAAATCAGTCTGGTTTTCGCAAAGGGTATAGTACGACAAGCTCATTGCTTAAAGTAGTAGATGATATTGTTCAGTCATCAGACAATAATGACATTACTATATTAGTATTACTAGATTATAGTAAAGCATTTGATCGCATAGATCAACGGCTACTGCTGGCCATATTACATTACTTTGGATTTGGTCCAAAATCAATTGAGTTAATGAAACAATACATTACTAACAGATGTCAAAAAGTTACTGTTAATAATAAAAACTCCGATATATTACAAGTCAAGGTGTCCCACAAGGATCGATATTGGGCTCTCTCATGTTTATTTTATACACAGCTGAGTTACAAAATGCTCTCAAGTCTTGCAAATCACTTTTTTATGCTGATGATACTCAGCTGTATTATTCATTTAAAGAAGATGACATTGAAAATGCTTGTAACCGAGTTAATCGAGATTTATCATCACTCATTGAGTTATCAAATGATTTTTGTTTATCAATAAATTCATCGAAATCCAAAGTAATGATATTTGGTAGGAAACAAGCAAGAGAAAGGTGTGTGGAACGGGTTGATATTAATATGAAAAACGACCACCTTGAAGTAACAAATGTATCAAAAAATCTAGGTCTATATTTAGACTCAAAATTAAAATGTATCGAATATATTAACCATATTATTAAGAAATCTTTTGGTAATCTAAAATTAATTTATGCATGTAAGGATATGTTAACAACGAAAACAAAAAGGTTGTTATGTGAAGCTCTTGTGTTGTCGCATATAAATTATGCCTCAATTGTATATTACCCTTTCCTACTTCAAGTCGATAAGTCGATGCCCAGCGATTACAACGGTTACAAAATAGTTGTATTAGACTAATTTGTGGAATTAGAAAATACGAATCGGTGTCCTCGAGTCTGAGGGAAACTGGTTGGCTTAATATCAAAACTAGAAACTTTTTCAACAGCTGTTGCTTTTTTCACAAAATGCTATTAACTAAGTCACCCCCTTACTTGTACAATAAAATTACCTACAGAACAGATGTGCATAACATTAATATAAGGCACAAATCAACGCTTACCATCCCAAAGCACAAGACTAGCGAATTTCGTTCCGGATTCTCATATCGCATAGCTTCTCTTTACAACTCCATTTCTGATGATCTCAAGATACTGCCATACACAAGTTTTAAGATACGCCTTAAAAAAATTCTTTTTACAAAACATAATACGTAATATATAATTTTAGTTAAAGTTTTATCATATAGGTTGTTGCTGCGTCTAAAATGATTAAATTAACTAATTGCTTATATATTAACCTATAACTAAATTAATTATGTCTAGGTTGCATGGATACATTCTCTTTTTCTGGGTTGAGTGGAAGGGCAGAGAACTTTTAAGATTCTCTTAACTCTGTCCTTTATACCCCAATTGTATATAATTATAATAAAATAAATCACTTATGTAATTTGGGTTATAATAAAAACGATTATTATTATTATTATTATTATTATTATTATTATTATTATTATTATATATTTCTAACTGTGCCGTGTAAATTAAAATGTTTGATAGCATTAAATATTGCCCTTTTCGAACGATTCTAATCTAATTCTAATTGGATAGGTCTCTAATTGGATAGGTCTATTGTCATTTATTCATTTGTCACCTTATTTTGACAGTTTTGCTAAACAGACAAACATCTTTTAAATTAAATATAAAAAAAGATATATACTTTTATTTCTTTTCTTTTTCTCTATCTTGGCCTTGAGCAACGTTCATTCAGCCACTACCAAATATTAAGATCCTAAACTAACCTATTCTATTGCTCAAATAAAACCATGTAAACCTCCACACAAGCGGGAATAGACTGGGACACTCGTTTCACGTTAAGGGATATATCTTAACGACTTATTATGACAACACAGGGTGTATCTCGGTTAGTAGGGTAAATATACAAAAGGTCAGACAGAAGGTTTCAAAGCTAAACTAAATCCTAAAATAATATTTTTATATTTTAGATTTACATAATCTAATAAAATGAAAAAATATAATTTGTAAATGATAGTTATCGATAACTAATTTCAGAAGACTAGTATCGTTTAGTGGTAGTGGTATTCTTTTGAGGATTAAATTGCTCATTAAATAATTAGTTGCATTGGTATTATATTGGCAGACAAATAACCAATGGTTAATGTCACCAATAGACAAGTTATCACAATTGCATAAAGGCGAGTCTGTTAATTTTATTTTATATAGATGTGATTTATGAGTTCCATGTCCAAATATACTTTTATAATAATTAATTTGATAGGTTTTTTTACCTAAATAAACGCAAAACGGAATAAATGCTGAATCAAGTGATGACTTAATCCTGTATAGTTAATAAATTATAAAAATACATCACTAATTAATAATATTCTCGTTTCAACCAGAACAGTATCCGCATCATTTTTTTATTTAAACACAGATCCCTATCTTAATCTATTAATGGTCAGTATCTGAAAAATGACACATCAAATATCACCTTAACATCTAAACAGACTGGCCTATTTAAAAACCGATGTCCCGATAACACTTCCAAGGACACAGTGACTTCAACGGAATTCCAGGTGTCATCCTAATGAATAATTATATCACTGTTGTTTATGCCTCAAGAGATAATGCTGCCTGATACTGTCTAAATATCGTAAAAAATAAATAGATGTGATAAAAATTTTCAACATGGTCAAGGTCCCTGTATAACAAAACTGTATAATTAGATAGCTTATTTTATTTTTAAATGTTAAACCAACAAGTGCGATAAATGACTTCTGTCACTTTCTACACTCGTTCGATTAAATTAAGCTTGAATTCTACAAGCATAATTGATTACGATTTATTGTTGGTGCGCTTGCTTCAGACATCCATTGAGGTGCTTTTTTATGGGATTGCAAATTCCAATATGTTTATATCTCCGGGGTTATTTGTATTTACAATTATACAAATACAATTAACCCGGAGAAGGTTGGAACTTTTGATGTCACGATAGCACTGACGACAACGACGACGATGACTGAGATTCCATGCACACCAAAACACTTATACGTCGCTTGATCCGCATTTCGTCAATCAAGTTGGCATCATCAACACTTATACTTTGCTTGACGCGCGTTTCGACAATCAAGTTGGCGTCATCCGGAGACGATTAAAACCGTTTTAGTTCGATGATCATGGTTGTTTCGATGCCGTCTCTATAGATAGATAATACTCAACAATATTTTAAATTTGGTATTACTATCTAATATTACTTTGTATTTTTATATTTGGTATTACTTATTATGTAATTTGGTATCATGTCACTATCGGCGGAATTTTTTTTCTAGTGAAGGAGGAATGAATTTTGTAGAGAAGTTCAGGAAATATTGGGAACCTGTGATCTAGACCGTCTAAATCTAAGTAAGCCGCTAAATCTAATGAACCCACGATAACTACAAGAAAGGCATCAAAGGAGTTGCGAACACACCTGTTTGCGCGGGGATTACCCCAAACCACGTTCAAAGAGCTATTAATAATTAGTTTTCTGGCCATAAAAGGTGTTAAGTGGCAAAGGAGGCAATCGGCGTGGCGTGCTTCGATGGATTAAGTTGTTTGACACACTAATGCCCGGTTCTGTTCAACAAGGTGTGGCTCTGCCTTTGAAGTAATTAATAAAACTGAGAAACTAGTTTACTCCCGACTGCGACTGCCATTCGCGACTACACTCAATCCAGGCACGAAGCACTAAAAGGGTTTCCAGTTTCCATCTCAGATGGGATCACATTTATTGAACTGAGACATATAATCTGGATGATAAAGTAGAGGCTATCATTAATAAAGAAGCCCTATAGCACTATAAATTGTTCATATGATTTAATATAAATTATTTTTATTGATTCACCAAGGTAAAACCGGGGGAATGGGGCAGTTTTTTCAGAGACAATTAATATGTTGAAATGATTTTACCAAATTTATTAAAGAAGTCAATACCAAAGTTTACAGAATATTATATTCTGTAATCTTTGTCAATACCAACAATACTGACTTCTGAGGATACTGTGTAAGTACCTAGTGGCTTGCGATTAAGTAACAACATGCTTTATAGATAAGAAATTTGCCTCATATTTGTTCATTTTTCAGTTAATTCCTCTGCGTCGATGTCAGTATAAGACAAACGCTTTTATAGATAAAACCATAACAGAATATGGAAACTATTATTTGATCGTATTATTTGACATTAAAAAAAAGGTGAGAAGTATAATTTAATTACTGCTCGAAATTAAGGGGACTCAATTATTGAGAAATCGATAGTGTGTTTCCTATAGTGTGTTACCGTACGTGTTAAGTTTGTCCTTTACCGAAAAAGTCTTTATTGGGGGACTAGAAATAAAGATACGAGATGAAAGCCCAGGGATCCCTTTTGACAAACTACCCCAAACCCACCCCCGAAGGTACATTTTTTTAGTTTTTACCAATTTTCTCTGAAACTGTTACTTTTTAGAAAACATGTGAGGAGCCCTAATATAAAGAGAATAAAATTTTCTGTCGATTGGTGTATAATATGTTTATTTTTAACAAAAAATAAATCCTAAAATAACCTCAAAACTATTGCAAAGATACATGTGCTCTATAATTTCCTACTTTAGTCAAAATTTTCGTTTTGATCAGGTGAAACGTTGTCGGTCCAAAACATAAATACTCTGAACATTCTGTGACATAGCAAAAAGATAATCTTAAAATACAAAATTTAAAAAAAAACAACAACAAAACAACATAAAACTTTTTAATACTAAAAACAAGATTGAACATACCTATATATTTCCTACTTTTCCTAAAGTTCTGTTTTAAACAAAAGAAACATTGTGAGTTCGATAAATAGATACCTACTCGTCTTATATTAATTTATATTAATTTATAAGTTGAACATAAAATACAGAATAATCAAAAATATACCAACTAATTTACAATATAATAATGTAATAAAAATTTTGAATACACAATTGCACAATAAAGTTTCTTTTTACAACTGCATGCTTTAAGACAACGCTTCTTACAGTTACATTTGATCAAGTCCTCGCAAGTTTTACTTACATGTGGGATTGATATACACTGGGATGGGCAAACTTATCCATAACTTATAACTAAGGAGATTTCACCCAGTCAAAATTAGAAGGATCATGGATCAGTTGCTCTTTGGCAGAAACCCATATGCTCGCTTGATAAAGAGCCCTTTTCTTGTGTAGTAGTAGGGCATCCTGCGTGGGAGGTAACTTCTCTGGGTGATTGTTCCGGTGACAAAATATCTCCTTTATATGCTGGTACAAAACTATTGCTTCTCCGCCGTAAATTTTAACAAAAATGTTTCTAGTTCACTGAACAAGGGAGAGGAGAGTTTATTTCAATAGTTGTAAAAGGTTTATTCGAAATCTCACACATAGAGGATATTAGTGATTCTCCTCCTCCTCCCATTGCAAGGAATGTGACTACGCACTTTTGCCTAGAATCTCTGATATTCTGGCTCTTCAAGAAACCCAAAATTAAAAGAGACTTATTATTATTGCAAAAGTTACCAGGCGACACAGAAATTCCGATCCTCGTCCACCCTATGTATTTATTAACTATAACACATCACAAAATATTTTTTGACGGTCTGGAGTCTCTAATAGTTGACATTTTCCTTACTGAAAGAAAAATTAGCAACAAAACTAGTCATTTTTCTAGTCCTAGGGGCTAGTTGACACGTCTAATCCTTAGGTTTAAAGTAACCAAGTTTAAATTTATAAAATGTTGTTTAACAATATTTACAATAATTTTTGTTTATCCACATTGTTTATCCACATATTAAATACACAGTATGGGAAGACATCTACCATATAATGGGCGTTGGTCAAAAATCATAGTACCCAAAAAAATTTATTATGCAAAGTTGTAGAGAATATTATTGTGTACAAGTTTGCAAAAGAAAATTTTTAAAAAAATAAACCACCCCTATTGCAACACCCTACAAGGGGTGTGGAATGTGAATTTTTGCTGGGATACTCGGGAGACACCCCTCCATCGACCCTGAAAAAGCTTGCCGGGAATAAATTTTTTGAAAAATTATATGTTTATTGGACTAGTAGCCAATTGCACTGTCTGTAATTAATTCCGTTAGTGATGACGCAACGCCTAACATTCATTAGTTTTAATATAGCAATACGGCGTCTAATGTTTGACAAAAACCATGACTGCATCGATATATCCTACATCCTTACCTACTTTGCTTTACTATGCCAATGTGGTTTGAATAATTTCAAAGCACAAATTAATAATTAAATGGAGATAAATAAGAATAAATAATTTTATTCGGATTGAAAGGTCTTTTTTGTCTCGCAATTTTGCATCGGCTCGGCTACGCTATACTTCGCCTCGCAAATACAGAATTTGGTCGCCAAAAAAGTGACATTTAATATAACAATCTACTTACTATTTTTATACTCTTCGGGGAATCGGATAAATTATTGCACTTTCTTTAAGTTGATAATACAATTTATAAATGTTATTAAGCAATTATCTGGGAGTATAATCTTTTGCATTTACCTACTAAATATAATTGACCGGGTAACTGGATGATTCTGTAAATGAATTCATCAAAATCGTTACAAATCTAGTACAAACCCTAACTATGACACGTTTAAATCTACATAATAGATGATTTACTAATAAGTATTCGTTGTACAGATGTGTACCTTTCTAGGAACCAATTAATTTCCTAACTTCTCCATTAATTATCCCCAATCTCCCTTGACGTCCCCGTTTAATATGAATGCTCACAAAGGGTAGGTTTATTAAAAGGCGCCGATAACCATCTTGTTAATGGATGAGCTGTGCTGTGCTATAAAAACTGTTAAAATCTAAAAGCGTTCTCATAAAGGCATTCGGAAGATGGCAAGACCAAGATGAATTCGTAACTGAGTGAACGGGTATAGAATGAGAGATCGATATCGGTTTTCGCCACGCCACCAAAACAAATAAAAAGTCCCGATGGCATGCTATGGGCTCGTTTCCTCCCATCGAGATCACTCGTACACATGCTCTTCTTTGTGCCGTCGTTGCCATCCACTTTCCCTCAGAAAGGTGACGGGGATTTAAATATTCTCCTCTCCGTGAATATTTAAGCTGGTTAGTTTCTTGTGGAGGCACATGAATGGAATGTAAGAGTGGCTTAATGAAAATTAAAGAGGGCATTACGGTATATCATTATTTTACATGACACTATCAATACTTCATCAATTTTGTAAAACTCACTGTAAAATGTGAACCAACCGTTCTATTTTGATTAATTAAATGTTGATATTCAATCACGCTTATACAATATTTTTTCTATAAATGTTTAACTTTAATTATTTGCGCGGAATAAGTTCAGAATTGAAAGAATTGCAATCAATTTCGCCACTGGCAGAATATTCAAAGCTGCTGATATTTAAATGGAGACTAGATGGAGCGCCTGATATTTTTCACAGGAAGTTACACCATACAATTAATATCTTCGAGGATAGTTGGATGAGAATGTTGGTGCCTTGAATATAGCTAGCTAGGCCACATAAGATTAGGACATATTAGATTTTGTAGTCCAATTAATTCACGTAATATTTTTCAACAGCAGGCAAGCATAGCTCTTGATGAACTACACCCAAGTAAAATTCATCGAGCATGATGCTCGAAGTAGTGGAAGTAGGCTGTTGTGGTGTTCGAGATTAACGAAAACCATTTCGAACACCTTTTGTAATAACATCTAATTTTAAATTTGGATTGGTTTTGGGCAAATTGTTTTTTGTTACACTTACATCCTGGAGGGGGTTAGAGGGTTACCTTTGATGTGACGAGAGCACTGATGGCGGTGACGGAGACTTCGAATGAGTTTCCACGAACACCAAAAGAGATATTTCGCTCGACGCGTGCGTCGTCTCAGAGATCATCGCCTTCAGATGATGCCAACTTTATTGAAGTTGAAACGCGCATTAGCAGTCATTGAAGACAAAAGACCAGTCAGCGAAGACAAAAAAGGTATGAACAACCCAAAGATTTTAGTCAGGAAAGTCGATGTATAAACAATTAATTGTTTATACTCAATGATAAAGGCCACTAAAGTAGGTCTTAGATATTCTTGAAAAACTGAAGATATCTACATTTATGGTGTCATCGAGAAAGTAGGAACTAATTATCCTATTTTTTAACTTCCTGTCCTAGTGTGCTGCTCTCATATCCATCCAGGGTTTTCCTTTAACCAGTTTTTACAATTTTAGCGATTGACTTCACCATATATTGTGAAAATTTTCCTTTTGTTTGAAGCGGATTATCATTGGACATATCTCTTAATACTTGCCAGCATAATTCTTGCATAGGATGTATGTTCAATAGGAAGTATCTCAATGTTCCACTTTTCTATTTCTCATACTAATCTTGGTCAAACTGGCCAACCAATTTATTAGAATGCAACCAATTTATTATACAATCATTGCTATTTTTGGAGCCGGTGCCAGCGGACGCGACGCTACTTCCTTATAAGTTTGTAAACCTTGGCTGGCACCGACTCCAAAAATAACAATAATTGTATATTATTGGCCTAAAATATTGATTGTATTCTAAGTAGTAATAGTAGTAGAATAACGTAATTATTTTTTACCTTTTAGTGCATTTTTAAAGTGAACTAAGTAGTCGTTGACTATGAACGTGAGTTCTCTGTCACAACTAATGTCCTATAAAAGTGTCACTTTCAGAATTGTAGGTATTGATAGTAAATTCAAGTATAAACTACCAATTAAGTAAATCGTACATTATTCTGAAGAGCCTTAATAAAGGCGAAAGAACTTGTCCAACTTCTAAATGATCCGTTTCCGTATATACGTCCAGATACAGAACGGGTGAGTATCTTCTTCTGTGGCCACATCGCATCTGGAGGTGCCAAATACACCCCCCAAGGGCGAATTATACAAACAAACTAGACTGGGTTGAAATAAATGAGAATATTCTAGAATGATATGGAACAAGTGAGAACAATCTAGAATGGGATGGAATAATCGAGAAGCGTCTAGAACTTTCCAGGACATTACAAATAGTATATAAGGGCCAGCCAATCGCGACATGTCAGTTTTAGTTTGAATGATCATAGACATAAGACCTAGTAACAAGTAATTAAAAGTGTTCAGTAGTAAGGTATCATTGTAAACAGTTGTGACTTGTGTTTGGAAGTTAATAAAGTGATTAGTAAAGTGATTTTTATGATGATTAAGTCGATGCGAGAATGGTTTACACCTTTACAATTTGATCCTATAGAAAATTTTTTCGTATTAATTCAAATATCTATAAATTAGGGCTGTGACCGGCGCATTCGCTATTTCTTCAGATAAAACAAAATGGGACCCTCTTGAACGCACCCCTTGTCAATTAAAAAAATAATTTTTAAAATTGATTTATAAACCAGGGATTTATAAACGACTTTATATTCTGTGGTAACGAACATAAAAAAACACGGTCGAATTGAGAACTTTCTCCTTTTTTAGTTCGATTGACAAATTTATAACCAATAATTATTAACCCAACACTGAAATTATAGGACTGTTGGTATGTACTTTCATTAATAAACACACAGTTGTGGACCGTGAATATTGAGGCACCTTCATTTGTACAATTTAAAGTGATCTTGTATTTACATGACCCACCAAAGAGCCTATGAAAGGTTATAAAAAAATTAATTTAGATAATTCTGATAGAACCTCATTTCAATTTCAGTATTAGTAAACTATCAGCCTTTAAATTTCATTTAAATATAGATAATATTTAAATGTACGAAAGTAGAGCCCCTCTACGAGATCTACATGTTTGTAGATCCGTAACTTAATTCTATATATCTACCCGTATTATAGACCCTAACTAGAGTGGGTGTTTGAACTCAGCTTCCCATAAATTATGAGAAAATATACGGGGTGTAGCATTAAAGACAAACAGTATAGAGTATGTCATCACTGAAGCAGCGACAACCGTATGGATAAAAAAATAAAGGTACAAGATTCGCAATAAAATAAAAATCGACCAGTCGCGACGGAAGAATTTCTCAAAATATGTTCGTATTCTGAAATAATGAATTGGTTGCATAGTTTATGTAAACGCTGCGTATAATACATTTTTAGTTATATATGCCACTGCGAAATAATCGCAATTTTTAATCAGTAGATTCTCTGAATACGGACTCGTATGAGCGAAGGGGTGCAAATAGGGTAGGGTTGGCCTGTGATAAGCTGATAGGAATGTTATTTTGTTTTGATAACGGCAACCTTGGGATCGACTGGCCCCCGTTTTGATAAAACTCGAATATAAAATAAACCGCCATGTTATATTATACGGCACAACGTAATAAAAAAGGTAATTTTCATAATGAAAATTACACCATTTACATATCATTTTATTACGTATAACATGGTCGTTCTTATCCATCGCATATCTCTCGAATAATACCATTCATTACGCGTTTACCTTCGTTTTGCGAAACGTACTCAGATGATTTGAGGTTTCGGTTTTATGAAGGCAGAACACTAAACAGCATTACCAAATAATCGTTAGATAGTACAACATCCAGCCCCATAAAGTAATGATCAGAGCCGGTGGCACACCATTTCCTCAATCTAACGTGATACCTACAGAAAAAATAATTTATTCAATTGCCGTAATTAATTCAAATGTATTCTAATTGGGCTGGAAGTTTGTGGAATCAACTTTAATTACAATTCATTCTAAAACATGCCGTATTAATCTTGAATATTATCACCCCTTATGATGTGTTATCTATTATAAATATGTATTCGGAATAAATGCCAAGGTCTTATTTGATTATATCACGAGGACTTGATCATTTGCAACAACGAAAGGATTTTACATACTAGAAATAATTGGTTCATTTTAGCAAAAAAGTTCTAAATCAAAATGGAATCAAGCAATAGACCTAATTTTTTGCAAATCGTTCCTGAACATAAATAGAACAAAGTTGAGCAGTAACATCTGATCGCTTGGACATTTTACCATATGTAACCCAGAAACTGGCCGATTTTGATGGCCTGATTATTGAAAAATTCGATTTTTTTTAATACCTATTGCTAAAAATGTCAGAAAAACCCCACTCGGGGGCTTTCAGAACTTTCATTTCCACCGATACTGGCTGGAAATTGCCCAATTATTTGCCCAGAAACTGGAATAATTGCCTAGTTTTAGAAATTTTTGGTAAAAATGGCTGGAAAACTCCACTCGCGGGTTTTCGAGGTCTCTCATCACAATTCTGAAGTCAGAATTTTTATTTCTACAGTTACTGGCTGTCTATCAATCGACCAATTATATGCTCAAAAACTGGAATAATCAGCTAGTTTGGAATTTAAAAGCAAAAATAGCTGGAAACTTTCACTCGAGGGTTTTCGAGGTCGCTGATCACAATTCTGTTAAATTTTTATGGGCTAAAGAAATAGTAGCCGTACATATTTGATAGACTGGACTAATAGCAGACTTCAAGAGATTAATTTTCTCACATTTCATGATCTCGACGAGTTAAATAGGTTTACCGTTTTAGATATATCAATTTTAAAACGGCCTATTTGAAAAAGGCTGCCACAATTATGGAATGCACAATGGTTTCTCGGCTATTGCCGAGTTAAGGAGTTTCATCAAGCATGGCGAGGTGAAGGGTAGAAGGCCCTATGTCACGATAGATTTTGCCAAGATAATGAATAGCAGACTAAATAGGCATAACACAAAATGTATGTACGCAGGCATATTGAGGCGGCCAGCCCTTACGTACGCGGCGCTGCGCCGGTGTAGTACAGCTAATCAGCCACGAACATCAGAAAACTAAAGGTATTGAAAACAAATACCTACGATCACGAACTCTCCATCAGAAATCTACACAACCTTTGCCCCGACATAGTATCAATAGCTACATCAGAGACATATCGCAAAAATTCTACAAATAGTCCGCTAATAAACAACATTACGGATCTTAGGGAGCACAACACATCTTTTTCATAAAGCACAAATTAATATACCAAAGTTATTCCACCTATATTCAACCGACCAATTTAGGCAATTTTCCACATTTTAACCATAATTTTACACTTTTTAAGCTCTTTAAAAATCTTTTAACTTGAGCAATTTATCCTTTCTGTTTGTGTATTTTGTAGTCATTTTAGTTTCCATATTCTACAAAATTTACCAATTTTAATGAGATTTTATTAGAAATCTACAAATACAAAAACATTTTTAACTCAACTTAATGAGAAAATTTTGCATTCTATTTTAATTTTTTCCCTATTTTTTCCCTTTCGGACCTGCATTTAAGGGGGTTTTTCATTTGACATTTTTACCCTCAGGCAAAATAAAACGTCTCGAAGAGAGATCAAAAAAACATGAAAATTCAAATTCCTATATCAAATTGTTTTGAAGCCCATTCATTGGCCTATTGCAAGATCCAATGACAGATAATACGCCCCTCAACGTAAGGAGCAGTCTACTTACTTCGTTTTTAACTTTTCGTCAAACGTCCCGAAGCCACCCCGGTACCCAGCCTTTCAACGACATTGCCACGACGCTTGCTGCGCGTGTATGTCTGGCTGGTCCCGGGCATGACATTATCCTTGGATATACTTTCCTGTATCATATAACTTAAAATAAAGTCGTTTTGGATTGAAAAAATTTAATTTATTGTTCGTCTAATCTATTTTTTAGTTTATTTTTATTTCTTGCTATCACTACTAAGGCCCGGTTTTACAATCTTTGAATAAACAGTGGTATAACTACTCGGTATATCTTATACCTTAATATTGATCCTACTATATTCTAAGTATAACCAATATCGCATTTTACAATACGTTTACATAGCGGTATACCTATCCATCATGATACTAAGACTACAAGATATGCTAACGCGCATGCGATCCCCTATCTCTCTCCCACTGCTGACGTCATTCCGTGACAAATTTCAAATATTCAAATTTGACACATCTTTAAAATACATTATTTTATAAGTTTAAATACGTTATTTTAATTCTTTTGGTCATTTGTGATTGTGGTTGTGTTGATAAACAATGGTTTACTGTGCAATGAACGATTGTACCAGTAACAATAATAAAAAAAGTAAAAATTCTTCCAGTACATATCGATAATTTAATTTTCCAACTGCAGCAGAGATTTGCAAATTATGGGTGCAAAAGTGCTACCAAACGCATGATTTTAATATTAAAAATGCTAGAATATGTTGCATTTCTGATTATGATTTTCATGTTAAAGAAAAAATTATTGCAATTGCCCAAAAATGCGTGGAAGTTGAAAGATAATGCTGTACCTTCACGACTTTGCCTTTTACTTTTTTCTTTAATTATGGATGACATAATTATATTAATAGATAATTAAGAGTATGAAATATATACGTTATAAAAGAAAATCTTAGCTAAAGGCTAATGATGCCAAATAAAACTTAGGTTATGGTTTTGTCAAAGCTTATCTTTCGTGCGGTTGTGTGTACATGCTAAATTGATGCCTGCTCTAAATCGTACTGCACTATGTACGATTAATAATTATTGTACGAATTTAATCAGCAATATAAATTTAACACTAAAAAATCCAAGAACCAAACAAACAACATCCGACATCTGCAAAATCGAAAAAAAATATCGAAATAAAAAAAAATCGAAATATCGAAAAAAAAAAATTATCAAAATAAAAAATAACCGAAGCTAAATTGGCGCGTATGTTTAAAGGAAATGTGAATATTATTAGTTATTTTGTGACGGTTTTCTATATCTATATTTTACTAATTTATATATATAAGATATTTACCCGTTTACTTGCTTTAACTGTAAAGACCCCGTGCAGTTATAGAAAAGTAAAGGTCTAATGCCCTAATTACTAATTAATGTACAGGTTCTTTACAAACAATCGTTCTACTAAGTGCCATTCCAGTTCAAGGATTATAGACGTGGATAGTCATTGATTCCAGGTCATGCCGTAGTAGACCTTTAACGGCAAAGTACCAGCTCGCAGCTCTCCGACACCAGCTAGTTGCCAGTGTTCGGGGTACAGGCCCTTTAATGAGCGGGAATATCATGTTCGTTGGGTTGTCTTGTTCTTTTTTGTACCTACCTACACAGGGCATTTAATAACTTGGGAGATTTTTTTAAATTCATGATAATATATTATGGTAAAAGTAGATGCTTTACAAAAAATAAACCTAATGAAAGTGCATTAATATCCGAGAAAAATTAAAATATAAAATGTTTCTCAAGTTTATAAACACCCTGTATACTTAAACAATGTCCAAAATAGTTATAACAGTCGAATCATAACGAAACTTTATAATAAAACCATGTTAAAAGCTTTCGTCTCCATATATCGCCATACATTTTTGTCACGGGGTGACGTCATGCGCAAGTTTGTTCAAAACGCGTTTCCCAAGTGATCATATCTTGTACTCTTAGTATCATGCCTATCCATGGAATAAGACAAAATGTTCTTAGATTGGTAGTGATATTTGACAAACTTGACAGTTTATGACTCGTTTTTTACGTGATTTGAACGGTTTATGTCGTCTTCAAATGCCATGCACTGATGTTTTTTGTTGTACATAAGTCCTGATCTGTTAATTACTGCATCTCTTATGACTTTTTCCAATACCAAACTGAATAACACTGATGATAAGTCTTGTCTTACACCGTTTGCGACTTCAAATTCTTCTGTGGTTCTATTATTTACTCTGACTTCGTTTTTCGGTTTTTCTGAGTTATGATAAAAATATACATGCTTTTATACAATGCATTTACATAAATAAATGAGCTGATATCCAGTTAATTATTGTATTATTTTTCCTATCAGTAATATTTAAACTATAGTAATCGATTCAAAACATTATTATCTATCTTATGATTCAAACTACTTATATTATGGGCCATAATACTCACTATACGTGCCTAACAAAGGAATTGTTAGGCCATTAGTCGACATTATTATGTCGCTTTTTTGTATCTAGCAACTAAGATGACAAATATTCCGAAATGAACTATATTATTAGATCCCTTACTGCGATAACTTGGTACCTAAAAAAACAGACCTTGGGAGTTTTAAAATCAAGATATCGTCGGTCGGAATATCCAGACAGGTGTAGAAACTTTATTTTCCGACAACTAAACACCGACAAAAGCAAAGCATGCTCACTGTATTTGTCATGAGCCGAAGAGGTGATCCGTAAATCTTGTAGGTACATATTGTTTCAATTTAAAATTGTTGTCAATATTCTTATCTAGGAAGCGATCCCAATTTGTGATAATAAGTTGTAATTAGTTGATGAAGGCTATCGCGGCCGAAATACATTTGAACATTTAAATTCACAGTCGAGGCAGAAAAAGTTGATCAATTTTTTTTATATGCGTGGAGGTAATTAAACAGGGGTCTCGGGGGTTAAGGGTCTCAAGTGTGTACAACTTGAGACGCTTAACATTTTTGAGCCATATTAATAACATCCGCACTTGTTAGTTTTTCGTCGATTTTTGCTATATACATGGTGTCCCGAAAGTCAACGTTATCTCTTGGAGGTCTGATAAGTCAGCTCATGATAAATATCATGAATTTCGTGAATTTTTTTTTGCCAGCTTTATGTCAATTTTTGTATTAGTTAACTTGTCTCTTTCTTCATACTGTAAAAATATTATCATGACAATTCCACTCATGTAGAAGAAACCCATTGACGCATAACTAAAAGCGGATAACTTACGTTACCATAGCAACGCTATGGTATTTTATTTATTAAACGTTGTGTCATTTTAAGACTACTAAATGTCATAATTGTTATTTATAACTCATAATCAAATATTTCTGTACTTTAAAATAATTTAACAAAATTTTAGCATGATTCCATTCATGAAATTGTACTTACTTTCGTAGGTAATTTTACTACAGCTGTTCAACAAAATCACTCAAGCTACGCTCTCGTCATTTTGTCGCAACAGCTCGTTCACGATCGTTAAATTGGCACGACAGTAAGTACTCGAAGACAAACATAAAAATATCCGACTAAATAATAATAGAGGCCCAAGAAAATAATAATATACGTCTTAGGCCCAAGAAAATAATAATATACGTCACGGCTTCGCTCATCAGGTTTAATAGGCAACTTTCACACTTTTTTTATTGCATAAAAATGTTCTACCATACTGAAAAAGATCCATACTGAAAAAGTTCTACCATAAGATTCGCAATATAAGACTTAATATATTTGTTATAAATTATTAAAATTTCGCGGGCGAGCGAACCGTTTCAAACAAGTTCAAAGTCGTCCTCAAAAGATCTACAATTTACGAGCGACGATGGAGATTTCATCACTAGGCCGATTGATTGCCGGCGCAACGGGCCGCTTCTTATGGTATTACCCCCTGGGAGTTCTTATGGTATTACCCCCGATAACCTGGCAAGTTATTTAAAAAAAAGGTAGGAGAAGGCTTGAGGTAGGCAGTCGCTCGGAGCGAGATCAGGTGAGTATGGTGGATGTTCAAAAACCTGCAGCATGAATTTCTGAAACTTTTCCTGCGTGATACGAGCTGAATGAAGCCTTTCGTTGTCGTGAACGTTTTCACCGCTGTTCGCCTTCCACGCTCTTCATTGTGTAACTGGTCTCGACCGTTTACGAATTGTGTACGCCATTGTACTATTATTTGAAGGCTCATACTGATGAATTTCCGTCACCGTTTTACAGTCAAAAAAGGAATCACACTATGAAACTCATATTTTGATGAAACTATGAGCGCCAGTTCCATGGTAAAACGTTATAAAACAGTTAAACTTCAATATATTCGACTTCTACACAAACGCACGTGTCCACAATCGATGAGAGACTAACCTATAAAAATGTTGTCGCTCTACTGAGCGGAGCGCTAGGATCGTTAAACTTAAACGGCCCTCGTATATGTGGCTATAAGCGTAGGTTTCGCAAAATAACGATAATATTTAAATCGTTTTACGAGCGTCACTGTTCTTTGTATATTATTCAACATTCGCCATTTGCCGAGATGCGATCAGCCTAATTGTAATGAATCAACACAAGCAGGCCATTATAACGAAAATAAAATGTAAAAATAAGATAAGAGTTAAAATAAAACAGAAGCGCTGGATCAAGAACAGAACAACATTTGTTTGAGTGGAAAGAAGGCCATTTAAAATCGTCTTGTATTATCACAATCTAGTTAAGAGGACCTTCCTGTTACTTGATCCCAATGCTACGTTACTTTGTGATGTTACTCGTGATGATTCGAGTTTTAAGTTTACTTTACTTAGGTCATACACTATAGGAGTTTTTTAACTCACATAATAGTGATTAACTTAATTTTAACAAATTATTGTGTCATTCGTTCTGCAAAATATAGTAGTTAAATTATCGAAACTAAAACATATTTAGTAACATATTCGTAATACCGACAGCGCAAAGTGTCTTCGACCATAGGAAATCAGTGCGCAATTGGCACGTAACCAAATCCTAACAGCAGGGCACCATTTCTGACATGCCGCATTAAAACTGCTGACAGATTTGTTTTTCGACATTATCCGAATTTAATAATACCCACTCGATTACTAATATTAATTATAATTCTTATATCATTTAGTCCGTCAAAATCATCTGTTATTCCCTAATGCTATATTCAAGTAAAAATCTATAGATTATTAAAATATAAGCAATATTTTCAGATGTCAAAAAATTTTACACAGCGCTGCGTTAGCCTGGAAAACGATTTTCCGTTTGCAAAAAATCTCAATTATTTTTTTAATCTTCCATGTCCGTTTCCGATTAAATAAAAAGGAAATGAATCTGTATTATCTATAGAGAACTGAAATTTAACACGTTGCGTAATTATAATAATATAAGTAGATCTTGTATAGAACAGTTTCATACAAAAGTTTCACCCTAATGCTTAAAACTTGTTTTTAAATTATAAAGTAGGTATGTTTCATAGATATGAAAAAGTCGAAAATTTATAAAATGTGTGCTACGCGATGTAGCACCGCAGCACAGTTTTTTTGTTCATGCAATGCTTGTTTTACAGAGGGGGGGGGGATTGAAAACGATAAAAATTATTTTCTACAAAAAAATAATTCTTTAAATTAAATACAAAATACCAATTCTAAAATGGTTTTCTACTGAATAACTTTTAATGCAATAAATGCTCAATAGACAAATGCTCATTTTTTAAACGGCATTAACTGCTTCATTAAAAGAGTCTTGAATTAATCGCCTTGACTCTCCTTGGTACCACTTGGGATCACTTTGCAATTTGAACTTTTTCGGCTGTCTCAAGAGACACTTTAAAGAATTATATTGCAGCTGAGATTACTACCTTTCAACTCCTAATCGCAGCTGCTGGTTGCTCTTAGCTGGCAGAGAGCTCGTAGAGGATAGGTGCTATAGGTTAGCTAGCACATGCGCATTACATTTTTGTTTATAATTCAACGGTTTATATCCGTTGGAATCTGTCAATTCGCCTGGTAGTACCCTATGATCGAAGACGGTGTGTGATGTCTGTATATTTTAACTGTGTTATCGCTTCCCAATATTTGTCTCATTTCCGTAGAGATGGCTGATAAGGATCGCAAACATATTACCAATATAGTAACATTGTCTGTATACCATTTTCCAGAAGAGAAACCTTTATCTAATTCACATATTGTGGTTTTCTTCCATAACATATGTATTCATTGCTATTGTATTTATTACTATAACAGTCTTTCATCCTAATCTATAACAGATAATCGTGTCTACATAGGAATAAATACACATATCAGTAGTCTTCGGTTTCCATCTTAGCTATTCCGTTTTAAAGTTGTGTTATTAAAGGAAATGTAATTTCCTCGTAGTTGAATGAGATGCGAAATTGCCTCTAAATTTCTAAATAACCGCAATGCATGGCACTAATTTTACCTTCACTGGCGTAGACGCAAGCGTAGAAAGTCTACACAAGTATTTACTTGACTTGTATGTATGTATGTTAAATGTGTTCGCCGTCTAATTAAACTTGTGATCTAATAGTCTGTCCGGTATTTTCGCTCTTGGGATAGAAGGAACTTAACAATTAATCGTTTTTCAATTAATCGTTAATCAAATAACGATTAGGTGCATGTAAAATCATATTAACATTAAAGTTAACCTCGCATCTAAGCAATTCAAAAACCTAACTGATCTTCGTCTACTACAATAGTTTATAAATGATTTTACATTTAAAAATTATATTACCAACTTAAAGAAAATGTAACAGTGTATCTGATTACGTGAATAGTATAAAAATATATTCATAAGATATATAGGGTGGACGAAAAACGGAATGTCAGTTTCGCCTGGTAACTTTTGCAATAATTTTTAATTGGGATTTTTGAAGAGCCAGAATATCAGGATCTCTAGGCAAATTTGCATTGTCTCTTTATAAAAATTCAATATGGCGGATGCATTTCAATTCGGCCAAATTTTCATACCAATTGTAACTTTATTGGGAGCTCCCCGTAAATTTTTAAACGTGTTTTCAAAACCTCAATTACTGGAGGGTAGTTTAAACTATTGCCAATGAAAATGATGATATTGATAATGAAAACATATTGACAATTGAAAGTACATCTCGTCTTAATATCTTGGCCTGTTCGTGTGCACATTATTTAGCAATATAAAAAAGCAGACATATATTAAGTTTGTCCATTAGAGAGCTTTGAAAAAATAAATATTGAGGATGGGGAGACGTTATTTTCAGCCAAGGGTTGATTTATCGTTTTATATGGCGATGCTCAACAAATTAGAGACAAGCTGAAAGTTGGTATGGTGCTTCATTTTGAAGTGCTAAATATACCCTAAAATCCCAGCGGTGAAGCGTTGAGCCTGACACCCGAAAGCAGCCCGTGAAAGGGGATAAAATTGTCCTTTTTACTTTTTTCTTTATAACTCGAAAACGAAACTTTATGCGAAAAAATGCCAAGAAGAGCAAGTTAAAGATGTGAATATTTCTATCAAACAAATATACTTTGAAAATTGAATTAGCAGTGACGGAGTTATGGATTTTTAAATTTAGGGTTTTTCAAAATTTGAATATTTTATAGTTAGGTGTAGTTAAAGACTAAACCAAAAAAAAATAAAGAAAAACAGGAAAAATTAAAAAAAGTACTATTTTGCCCTTTTTGTAGATTGTTTTGGGGAGGGAAGGTCAGCGTTTCACTGCTGGGTTTTAGGGTATATTTACCACTTCAGAACAAAGCACCATACCAAATTTTAGTTTGTATCTAATTTGTTGAGCATCAACACAAATTGACCTTGGGCTATCTCCATTTCTTAATTAAGTATTGTTAATTTCTAGCAGTAATTAAATTATACTTCTCCCCTTTTTCTCTTTAATTATAATACTTGTGAATAATACTTAATACTGTCAAATAAAGAAATAAAAATATTAATATTCTATTATGGTTTTCTATAAAAACTTTTGTCTTATACTAACATCGACTAACAAAAAATAGTAAAATTTTAAACAAATAGTATTGGGCATATTGTTACATAAAAAGAATTTTTTTGTAAATCCAATAATTTTAAATATATATTGGAGACAGAGATGTTAATATTAAAACTTCGATTTGCTAACAACATTGTTTGGATAACGAGATGAAAATTAGTATTCAAATACACATATTCAAACATTTTTCATTTAATCCAGATATTACTACCATCCTTTCAAAAGGCAATATATATTTGCCGCCATATTAAGTAATACAACTTTCCGCTGACAGATGGCTTTGGTTGAAGAACTTTAAAGAGCCATCATTACAATGTTTTACCATTTGTATTGTGTGCACGTGTTACTTCTTGCCGGAAATGTAGCCATTTTATTACTTTTTTTGAAGTAAAATGGATTTGTATAATTGGAGGTAAGGTCAGCTTAAGGATATTTATAGATTGAGGTTATATATGTATGTTTTAAACTCGCATAATCTTTCTGTTGGTTAAGTGCTAGGGAGATTATAAAATTGATTTATTCTTTTAAAGGGACGGGAGCAATTTGACTACCAAACTGTGTATTGTTTTAGGAGGCCTCTGAAATTGCATGAGTTTTTAGAAGAACTGGAAATGGATGAAATTCCAACCGATCCAAGTAGCATAGTTATCTTCCGCCCAGAAAACGTAAATGATGATGCGACTCAGGCGATAAAGAATTGACCACCAATCAATAACTTACCAGTAAGCCACTTGAGAAATGATGCGGAACTAATTTTTGGCACTGCTTATGACTCCTCAAAAACCCCTTTAATAAATTTAAAGGACTTGAAAAAAGAAGATTCAAATGATGCAAATTTGCAAAAATGCGGCCACTGTTTGATGTTCTAAATAAAAAATTTACGGAATTCGAACATAGTATAGACGAAGCAATGGTACCCTACTTTGGCAGATATCCCACGAAACAATTTATTCAAGGAAAACTAATATGGTGGGGTTATAAAATTTGGGTAGGGGCACTTACTTCGCCTAGGATATATTTTATGGTTTACTCCTTACAAAGGTAAATCGACTTCACTACCTGAGCAATATAAGAATCTAGGGCTTGGTGCATCAGTAGTTCTCTCGTATGCTGACAAGTTGAATGAAACATGGCCACAAAGACTCATTCTTCGGCAATTTTTTGACTTAGTCCTTTTACTATATGAGCTCAGACTTATGAAAAAATTTGGGAGGGGTAAATATGATTACCGCCTTGACAAGGATACAGGGATAGTGATACGTCGTTGGAACGACAATAGCGTTGTTAACGTAGCTTCCAATTTTGTTTCAGTAATACCCCAATGTTCCGTTACGTCCACAACCCAATATAATAAAAGTATATAAGAATTTCATGGGAGGCGTAGACAGTAGTGACCAGAATATAAGCTTATATCCTGTGACTTTTAGGGAAAGAAATAGTATTTTCCTTTATTTGCGCATTGTGCAGATATGGCCATACAAAATGGCTGGCAAATTCAGAAAGCCCAAGATGGTAAAATAGATCAACTAGAGTTTAGAAGATCGATCGCATGCAACATTCTGGAAACTTTCAAGAAGGATACAAAACGTAGACCTACCAAACGCAATTCAAATTCAGTAGCAAATTCGCGCTACGACGGAATAAATCATATAATCGTTTATTAAGAAAAGTAATCACGATGTGGATATTGTCAAAGGAAAGTTCGGTTTTTGTGTGAGAAATGCAATATTCCTTTGCATCCAAAATATTGTTTTAAAAATTTCCATACTGTGTAAAATAATAAGCTAAGTAGTTATATAATTACTACCGTTCTTTTAAAACGACATGCCATAATTTGACAGTTATCAAAAGAAAAAAATATTTGTTAGGTTTTTGTGGCTCTATATAGACAGTAGTCATTATTTAAAATGAATTTAGGTTAAAATAAAATAAAATCTACCAATTTTTTTGAAAACTATTTCAAACTCATACGAATAAATTTAGAGAAGTAGACTTCTTATGTTCCCAGTTATAGCAACATCAAAAACCATATCATTACGTATACATTAAGTATACTTAGATTACCTACTCAGTCATCGAATTCTCTGAAAAAATTGTCGTAAATGGCTGTCATATATCCGCTGTAATAGCAGACGACGATTACTTGCAACCTGACTCTTGTCAGATCCGATCTGCTTCAGCAAGGCATCCGGTGTCTGTTGATTGTTTGGAGAGACCGTAGCATCACGCAGCCAAAACTCAAGAGGAAAGTCAAAGACAATGGGGGCCTCCTAGGCCACCCGCAAATACGCACGTGCCATGTACAACTAGCATAATGGAAATACCGCGACAGTACGGATGTGTTACATCCACAATTTCCTCAGCTCATGTGCACTACCCTTTGTATGCATACAATGGACATGATATGGTCTGTGTCAAATTTTTTATTTACTTTTAAAAATCTACTGGTTGCTAATAATAGTGATAATAGTGTAACATATGCGACATTAAAAAGCATAACATTTTTGTTAATTAACTTTTATATTATCAAATTGCAGATTGCAGAACGATGTTCTGTATTTTTTGTTAATACGTGTATTAGGATTTTTTTTAATATAATTTGATTCCATAATTAGGCGTGTTTTACAATTTTGTTCTTTATTGAGAACTTTAGTAAAAACAAATACCTATTAAATATTAAAAAAAAAAAAGGTTATATCGAAACCGGTCACAACTTTAACTACGAAAATGCTAAAAGTTTTTATATATTTTTTATTTTTTTTATTTAATTTTTTGATATTTAATTTGGGATGACAAGTATACAGTATCGCACTTACAGTATAATATATAAAATTAAATATATACTATATAGGTAGAATTAATAGACAATACAAATTAAAAAAATATATAAAAAAATCTCTATTTCTTTTATATGAAATTTTCCATTTCGTCGAAAAAGGGGCTCGGTGACATATTTGTAGTCTAACGGGCACCGATAAAGTATGTTATCCGCTTTTTCATATCTGATGCGATATGTAACTAAACTTTTTTAATAGAACTTTGTAGTAAATTGCTGATTACTATTGCTGATAAGCTAGCGATAAATAACACAAAAAGATTCAAAACAAAGAGATCTATTAGATATCGCTTTGAAAATAGGTTAATAGATAAGGTATAGAAATACGCTAACAATAGGAGTTAAATAGGTATCATTTCTTACCAAAAAAATACAAGGTATAGTAGGGCGCAGTTTTAGTGCAATTGTATGTTAGTAATCAATATTTGTTTAAAAATAAACACGCGCATATGCGCTGATCATAATATGTAACCATGTCATAAATCAACCCCGATTAATCTTAACAAAGTTGCTACTAAATAAACCTTTACCGATAATATTTGTGAAGCGTCTCAAGTTTGACGAAAATACTATTTTCCAGAATTCAAATAGTACCACAGAGTTCACAATATTTTTTGCCACTATTTCCAGAATACTCAATTTTATGAAAAATAGAAATCTTAGCACCCCGCTATGAAAAAAACACATTTATATAAAACAAAAGTTATATATAGTAGTATATAGCACCAGAAAACGTCAACAGTTTGAGATAGGTATTATCAATAGTACATACAAATTAAGGACTTTGTAAAAAAAAAAGGGGGTTAACTTCACAACTCGATTTTATAATATATTTTCCATTGAGTTCAAACATTACCAAATGTTCTAGACGAGTTCTCTTTAAATAGTTGTGAAAATGTTCTCAAAAATAAAGTGTTTTTAAAACCTAAAGACTTTTTCTCCATATGAGACAATATATATGTACAGTCGCCGCCTCCCAAATGCATGACTTTCCGTTGCCACAGGGTTTGGTTCTAAAATTGTTCAGTGACGTGCAATAAGAAAATTAATAATTTGTTTATTGGACAAAAGTTTGTTAAATAAAAATATTACAAAACATTAATATTTTAAAGCAGAACCGTTAGCTGCTAAGACACCTTCCAATCGCCTTGGCATCGACATAATTAATCACCTCATATCGTAACTATCCACAAGTTCTTCCCAAACATCTTCAACTACTTTCCAAAAAGCTGATTAGCGTTTTGAGATCTGAAACGTTGTTTATAAATATGTTTAGTTACGTAACCCCAAGCGTTTTCGATAGGATTCAAGTCGGGACTTTTTGCGGGCCAAGGTAAAAGATTAATATCATTATGACCCATCCAATCTCTTACTATTCGTGCAGTATGAACTGGGCAATTACCCTATTAACAAAAATTGTAAATAAGTCCTAAAAGAAGTATCATTAAAAAATTGTTCACCTGCTGAAAGATCAAATTCCCAGGAAAAATTTGCGTTACTAATGGTAACATCACATTTTCTAAAATATTTAAATTATTTAGTGCTGTAAATCTGTTATCAATTTTGCAACAAATTCCAGGCCCATGAACACTTATCCATGCCCAAAAGTTTATTGAAAAGCGCCCACTGACATTGATACACCTCGTATAATTTTCCTGGAACTATAAACACGGAGCCGTCCACTGTGACAAGATTGAAATGTTTTTTCATCAGAAATAACTACATTAATCCAAATCCACATGTTATTGTCTATCAAGTTATTTGCAAACTCCATCCTTCTTTGCTTGTGCTCATTTAAAAGAAAAATTTTAGGGGCAGCAGCACAGTTCTTTAAATGAGACTGTTTTGACCATTTTTGCTCAGTCCTGACATGCCCCGGAAACAATGTTTCTTCTCGTGCATTAGCAGCTGTTTCGAAAGGATGTTGTTGAATATACTCAGAGCGTTATCTTGAATTTCATTGGAAACTTTACCAATTCCTATTCTTGCTGCCCTTTGTATTCTATGTTCCTGGTCCCATCTCTTTTTAATTCTAAATATACAGCTTTCAAATCAGCAATCAAATCATGCAGCTTTCAAATCAAAAAACATTCAAATCAGCGGCTACTTCAGCCAGGGAACAATTTTCTTCAATTTTGGCTATAGCCCTCGCCCTTTGCACATCATTTAAATGTCTTGGTATTTTCTATTAATATTTTGACAAGTTAATTTATTAATATGACACAATTAATATGACAGAATTAAATTATTTTGACGTATAAATTGATTAATTATGTAACAATCAAAGTAGAAAAATATGCCGTGCACTTTTGGCGGCATATTTTTCGGGCGGCGGTGACTGTACTATTTAATTTAAAATGGAAGCCCAAGAAATACGGTGTGATATACTAGTGATATACATTGTGAAATGGGTTGATATATTGTAATTTTATAAAAAATAATAGGGTATATGAACAACATCAGTGAAACGTACATGCAAAGGTATGGGCATCCAAAGGACGTAAGACTTTGCAAGTACGTCCGATGGCTTCAGCGAAGAGATACATAAAATTATAAATTACACAGATAAATTACAATATAATGCGATACAATAACTACATTAAATTAATATAAAATTTAATCCCAAGAAATACGTTATGATATACTTGTGATATACGTTGTGAAATACGTTAATATATTGTGATTCGTTTAAAAAATAATAGAGAATATGCAAGATCAGTGAAAAGAATATTCATAGGAAGGCCGAGAAGAACATAAACTCAGAGGACGTAGTACATTCTCAATTTACCGAAGAGATGTAAAATTATAACCTACTTCGAGAAAAATTACACAATGCAAATTACGATACTATGCAATACAATAACTACGTTAAAGTAATTTAAATTAAATTCCAAGAAATACGTTGCTATATACTTGTGAAATACGTTGATATATTGTTATTCTTCTAAAAAAATAGTTATTATAAGCAAGATCGGTGAAAAGAACACCCATAGGAAGACCAACAATAACATGAACGCAGAGGACGTAGTACGTTCGATGAACGTAATACTATAGCGAAGAGATATGTAAAATTATAAATTACATCGAGAGAAATTACACAATGCAAATTACGATACTACATTAAAGTCGTATAAATATAAATTGAAATCCAGGAAATACGTTGCAATATACTTGTGTTATACGTTGCGAAATACGTTGATATATTGTGATTGATCTAAAAATAATAGAGAATATACAAGTGAAAAGAAGTCCGAAGAAAGAAGAAAGAACAAGTCATCAGTGAAAAGAATATCCGAAGAAAGACCAAGATGAACATGGACGCAGAAGACCTAGTACGTTCGATAAAAGTAAGACTTCAGCGAAGATATGTAAAATTATAATTTACGTCGAGAGAAATACACAATACAAATTACAATACCTACCATGCGTTACAATAACTACATTAAATTAATTAAAATTTAAAATTGAATCCCAAGAAATACGTTACGATACACTTGTGATATACGTTGTGAAATACGTTGATACATTGTAATTATTTTAAACAATAATAATAGGTAATATGAGCTCAGTGAAAATAACATCCTTAGGAAGATCAAGAAGAACATGGACGCAGAGGACGTAGCACGTCGATGTAAACAAGACTTTAGCAGAGAGATATAGAAAATTATAAATTACATCGAGGGAAATTACAATAAAATCTAATACAATATGTATTACGGTAATATAACAAAACGCTAGGACTTATTTTCCAAACACAAGAACCCGTAAAACGCTATCAGCTCAATGTTGGTTAATACCTTTCCTTATCGCAGACTTGCTTATCACACAGACTATCTATACCGAGGTAAACAATCTGATAAGGAGTTTATATAAAGGTAAGGGGAGCGTACAGTAGTCAGTAGAGATGAAATGGCTGTCGCATAAATGCCCGTATGTGATAGAAATGAGACGTTTCTTCGCCGTGTGTAAGAATTTCTTAGTGTTCTACCCGTTGTCGCCGTGATTTCGAAAGTGTTGTAGAAGTTGTAAAGTGTAAGTGGATGATGCTAGACGTTTCCTACAGCAGCAATGCCGGATACAACCCGACGAAAATTTTTAAGAGTAGATACTTTGGTGCAGACGAACCCAAACTCGGCGGGCTGGCATCGGAGAAAGGTGAGCGATAGGCGGATGTTTTATCGCGAAGTTTGCCTCGTGTTGACGAGGAGTTTGTTCGATATAAGTAATTGTTTAAGTTGTTATCAAGGTATTTACAGTAGTTAATCCTCTCAAAGTTGGTAGTCATGGATAGAGAATGTAATGTCAGGTGTATTATACCATATGTATACAGGGTGGTATGTAGGTAATGGGTAATAGGTAACAGTGGATACCTAACATTTTGATATTAAGGTAATCGATTTTCCCAGAGAAATGTTACAGTTTTTGAAACATTGATTTGAAAATTGATTGGTGATCATTTCTCAGGAAGGAAAATCCAAATACTTTCCTTATTTTGGTTTTGTTTATAGACGTTTAATTTTTACCTAATAGATCTGTACCTTAATATGGCCGTTTTAAATACAAACGTTCTCTAGCTTTTGTAAATAAAAAAATGTGTAGACATTGGATAAATGTCGCTAAACATTAATCGTTGTCGAAATATCTGCTTCTTTTGCCTTATGTTGCATTGTCTGAAAAAGGAATAAGAGCAAAGCTTAATTCTAAATGGGAAAAATATTTCCATATTTTATAGGCCTTTATTAATTGTCATTACATGAAAAACATATGTTTAATTGAAACTTTTAAAGACGTTTTTGATAATACCTACAACAGGTAAAAGAAAGCATATTTGATGGAACAGCTATTGAAAAGTACTTTTGAGTTACTAGAAAATTGTTGTAGGAATAGATTATTTTAGATGTTTAGGCATAGATTAGGAATAGAGTAATCAAAAAGATTATTTTACAATAATCAGGCAGGAACGTCCACATTCTCGGCGCAATTTCAGATCCCAAAACCTGCTCCTTGTATTTTACTCCGTTTCCAAGCAACCATCATAAAACAATACGACATGGTTTCCTGGCCTGAGCCTACGCCAGGAAAGTAACTAGTCCCGGACGTTATTGTCTATATTTTAGGTGGTGTATCACGTAATCTGACATTTAAATAATAAAAATCGCCCTAAGATATATATTAATTTTAGCAATATGCCTTAGTATAAGCTTTAGTATATGCCTTATATTGTATTCCATTTTTTTCATTTATTATTTAACTAGTCATGTTGTATCTTAAAATTGTAAATAATTTTGAGACATAACCCATTGAACACTTTCCCAAATCTCTACGTTGAACAAAAATAAATCAATTTGACGAATAGGAGCGTCAGCGAGAAAATAGAGCGCGTTGTTTCTCTTCGTGGGGGTCGACTCGAACCGGCTGTATTTCCACTTCTATTCTTCATCACAGAGAGATGGGTCAGTCAGTGGTCATTTTGCTTGCGGAAGTGTTCTGGATAACTTTAGATATATGCACTTTCCCTGTACACCGCAATTAAATCGAGTTATAATAAAAAATAAGGATATAATGGCATTCGGAGTTGGAGCATAGATGTTCGCCGGATTTTCAATCACCTACGTCAGGAGACTGGCTATACTGTACTAGTAAATTTTTACACAAACTTATTCTTGACCAACAAGTATTTACCGATATTTTGCCGCCCAGGATCGTACGGACAGAGGACCATCTGCTTTACGTTACTTCCGAATGGTGATATATCCATTACACAACCCTCGTGTAAGTTTCCGTGCTTTAACATGATATACCAGCCACGTTGCAGTAAAATATTTAAAATGTCATAATATGCTAAAATGAATCATTAAGTTTTAAACAACAAATATCTTTTATTTTATAAATAGCATATAGCTATAGTGTATAGACTATTATCAAAGTTACCATGCAGTTTGGCAGATCTAAACTTTTAAAACAAATATTTTCCAATGTGAAGCATTTGTATAGCGAGGTGTAATTTCAATCAATATGATGTTATCAATGAAATCATAATTGTTATATCTTTATTGCAAAGCATATAATATAAGGATTATGGAAAAAAGATATTACGATACGATCTTTCTATAGTTGTTACAAACAAATTAGTGTTAAGATTCTCCAAGTAGAGATAAAGGTTTCCAATACGCTCGTGAATACATGCAACGTAACGCTTTATTATTTATTTAAATAAATCTTTATCTGTTGAAAAATCTATAACCCACCTGTAAATAGTAACAACAGGCACTCTACATAACCATCAAAAGATTCTACGTTCAAAGAATAAGTGTAAATTATTGAACAGTTGACAAAAATACTAATTTGTTTGTAACAACTATTAGAAACATCGTATCGCAATATACATATTTCTTACTTCGCGTAATATTATGGATTGTAACCTCAAATTAGTTTCGTTTCTTTATTTGAAAAATTTACATAGTTATTTGAGTTTGTAGTTATATTTTTCAAAATTGATTTTTGTAAAAAATATTTAAAAAAACACATTTTTGTGTTTTTTTGCAGTAAAACTTCACCAAATTTTTTTGCGATAATTTAATTCGGGTAGATTGATAGGAAATTTGATAGCGAATAAAGGGTCTGACTGTTTTTGCAATGCGACTACTACGAAAAACGTCATGTGAAAGTGTAAGAAAAAATAAATTGTTTTTTTTACTATTTGTTTAATAACAATAAACGCACGCACGTTGGATAAAACTATTTTAATTATATTAATAATGGAATTACATTTCAAAGGGATATGAAATGTTAAGCATTGAATAAGGACAGAAATTTCCTTATTGAATGCATTAACTGCTATTTATTATTACCTGGGTAGAGATAAATAGATGGACATGGTCGCAGCATGGATTGAAATTTTATATGGAAATTATTATTTTACACACTAACAGGACTGGTGCGCGACTCATTTAACTAAAACGTTTATATTTACGATACCTTTCCTCGTAAGGTAGCGGTCTTCCTTACTTTCCGATTAGGTCAACCAGAGAGGGAGATACATATAAATTTTGATAACTGGCACCTCCGCCAATTATTATGTTGCCTACGTGAGTGATTTCAAGGAAATTGTTTTGACATATTAAACATTTTCAATCGAACGCAGCGCATTTTGTAAGCATTCTAAAGGCTATGTAATACTCTAATTTCAGTGAATTCAGAAAAAATCCTACTTTTTATAGTATTTTAATTTTTTCGCATTTTTTAACTTTGGCACTAAATATCACACGGAAAAAAATTTTGCGATTTTTCAACTTTAAGGATTAAGCTTATCATTACTTTTTTCATTATTGAAGTGAAAAAACTACCGTTTGCAAAATTATTTTTCAATAAAAAACCACGACGCGTTTCTCGATCATTGGAACTTTTTTAATGGCTTACTATACCTATACATTAAGATCTTTCATTCAAGCTCTATTTCAATTCCCCAATTAGTCCCACTTTCTGTAATTTTCTTTAGTACTATTGTACTTTGCTACTTTCAACTGTTTCACCGTGCTCACATGCGTTAGATATTACCCATAAATAAGCACAATATTTCAACACGGCAATATCCGAGAAACCATCAAGGAATGGATGGCGGCTGCGACGTCCACAATGGCCATCCCCAAACTCTATTTACGTCGTGTATAGTATTTTTGAATCACCCTATATATAATAAATATAATATAAAATATATAAGTTATGTTTCGTATTTGAGAAACGATCTCGTGAATAGTGAAATTTTGATAGGGGTATTTAAGTTTGTCAATGCTGTAAGTATATAAATATATATATATAAAATGATATGGTCCGCATTCGTGTGTTCTACATAGTCTGTAAGAACGTAATAGGGAAAGTATAACGTAAAAACTCTGTTAGTGAAAGAATCTGTTTTATAAGTATTCTATACAGTTGGACTAACAAAGCAAATATATAGTATATGAGTGTTTGTGCCTCATTTTTACCGGCTATAGAATTACTGTCGCTAAATGAATTTCCTGTTTTATTTTTTTAAGATACCGAAAGTAAACAGTATAATTACTATTATGCACACATGATATTCTGATATTAAAGGGTGTAATTCATTGGTCAATTGTGTCAACAAGACCTAAACATCTTAAATATTAAATTATAGGGTGGTAAAGTTTTAAAAAAAGTTTTTTTTTATATCTGATACTGATATAGGTATTTTAGTGAAATTTGGCACACACCTTCTATGCATCGAAAGATATTTTCTAATGTACAATATTTTTTTGTCTATCAGTGGCGCTCATGTAGGATTTGCACTGCACATATTTGAAGAAAAAAATGGCGTGTCACCATTGCCATCGCATTTTCTTAAAGTAAGAAATTATTCTTGAAATTCTCATACATTTCGGAACAAATCGGGTCTCTTAAATATCTTTCGTGTCCCAGCTTTTGCGAAACAAAATATAAACCATTGGTCTGTATATATGGCCATGCAGAACAATGGTTTATATTTTTTTAATATTTATTAATATCTGATGACAATAATTGGTAGATAAACGTAGACCAACATAAAAGTCGTACTATTATGTTTATTATTGCTCATTCATGAAACATGAATTTTAAAAAAACTTTTAAATAAAGATGACAGTTAACAACAATTTTTTTTTAAATTTGAAAGAGAGAAATTTGAAAAGCCATGCAAGAAAAAGGTTTTTATTTTTTCTTTTTATCTATATATTTATATTATCTTCTAATTTCTTTGCTATATTTATTTATTTTTGGAGGGTATATCTTGGGATGGGAACAATAAAACTACTGATTATATTGCTTAACGTTTATGTCCCTTTTTTTGGGTCTTTTTAAATAAAATACTCTTTTGAAAAAGGCCCAAAAAAGGGACCGAAACGTTAAGTGTGTGCATGTGTATATAACGATTAACTACAACTTTTTAGTAATCTAACTGTATATAATATGTTATGTTTTTGTTATATCGGTTAAAATGCATCAGCCGGCAATTGAAACGGCGAATTACTATTAACCTGATATCCGGTCGTTATTATTGCGAGGAATTATAAGTATCTATCAAGCTACATACTCTAATATTCTAATGAAAACATAATCCTAATCAAAGTGGGTAAATTACCAAAGATACCAGGGCATCACGAACCCCAGAGATTTATAGAGTTATGAGGTATTTGCAGCAGAATATATAAATCAGCCGGTAAAGAAGCGAGTGTAAGAACCGGCAGAGCGTGATTCACATTACCGACCGAGTTGGCGTGATATAGGAAGGAACGTCTCTCGTAATCATTTTTGCTATGCCATTGTGATATGATATATATACCCGCTCTATCTGATTGCGCTTATCATTGTCTGCGGGGTGTTATTATGGTATCTCACACACTGTGTTACCGACTGAGACAACTGGAGAGAGAGCGCAAGGGAGACGGCGATAGCGATTCTTGATTATTATTATACGTACCGCCACCGTTACGACGCTTTTTTGTCGCTGCCTCCTTTTCGGGATAGAAATTTGTTAAATGCAATTTATCCTTGTCGGGTGTCTGCTAAAAAGGACTTCATTTGTACTTCAGATTATGTAGATGGCTCCGCGGCTACAGAAAAAGGACTATTATTGGATCGCTCAGTGATTTAATAAGTTTATTGTTTTCTAGAACGGAAAATATTAGAAAATTAAGAGAGGATGTAGAACCTAATTTGTTATGCGGGTATAAGAATAGGTAACATAACTAACATTTTTTTAATATGTATTATTTGGCATTTTCGTTGCCGTCGTTTTGGCTTCTTCTCTGTCTATGGAGTAAATGTATGATAAAGTAAATGTATCGCTGTACTGTCGCTTGGTGCACAATTATTGTACAACCTTTTAAAGGTTGAAATTTATATAAAATATCGAACATTTTCGGTTAGAGCTGATCGTCAAGATACTTAATTTTACTCACAGACTTTTTTGTAAACTTAGATTGTTTGAACTTCAGAAGACATATACCGATTTGATAGGGAAAAATAGAGAATATCTGCCACCTATTGACTATTCAATGACTCCCGAGGTTTTCCCATAAATCCCGAGATTTCTTAGTTATGCATACATGTTTTACAATACATTGTGTATATAAGCAACGCGCTATCTTACACAGAATCACCAAACTAAGAAACAGTGCCTGGGTGGCTTCTTATCTCCCGGCAACTTACGGCGTATAACCTGGGCTGTCAAAACGAAATATTTATAACCGAATCATACTCATAAATAATCCGGCACTAACAAGTAAAAATCGCGAGTTTATTAGTTTGGTTATTGATAATTCGTATATAAATATTAACAGTTTGATGGCTTATCGTGTTTTATATCGTCGTTGGTGCATTAAGATAGCCAAAGTACACAAGGAATGGGCTGATCTTAGATTACACTGTTTATTTTATACATTGTGTTTCGAATGTGGCAAAAGGGCGGCTGATCTATGTGCGTTTATTAACAAATAGTAAATCAACTGCAATAAATGTCAATGCAGATCATTTATGGATAAATTGCATACAATATCGCGATTTTTATGACTCATTTATTGCGTCACAGGGTCATCTGATGCAGATGTGGTTAGGTGTCTTGAGAAGTTGCGAGGAATCATTTTTATCTATATTTAAAGACATCGGTGAATATTCTGTGAATAGTTATGTAAATTATCATGACTGAATAATCATTGGATGGAAAATGTAAGTGTTGTAAGTACCTATAGATGTTCGAAGTGCTTTTTTCAGCTCATAACGTCTTGTTCAAAACATTTATGTTTGTTTTCACAGAAATGTTTTTGGCGCTCCCATACCTAGTTGGATGTGCGACAGTTAGAGTGACATATACATAAGTGTTGGGTAGAGACTTCTTCGTCATTTGCTTTGGATGAAATGAATGCCTTCTCGTAAGTCACAGCCAAATTGTAACAAATCAATGGGCTCAAATATGGGTTCCGAAGAGCATTTCAATATGTACACACGTACTGACACTCTTAAACAGTGTAAATACAATGCATCGGTAGTACATAATGCACAGTACTTACATATCACAAGTACATATCACTCTTGACAAATTTAGGGCAAATCCACTGTTTTTTAATATCAATGTGTTCGAAGTTAATCTGCTGTTGTTTTTTGTTCGGAAATAAGGTATGTGCGAACTTTTTCCAGGTCTTGAAATTGCTGTCTACTCAAGAGCGCATTACTCAAAGCAGGAAGTGCATCCTGAATAAAATCCAGCGACGGAGCGCTTAGCATTTTCCTTTTCATTCCTATGCGACTAATCCTATCACAACCTGTTAAAGCGTGCAATGCAGGTAACACTAACACATTACATATATTTTCCCCAAGAGACTGTGCGGCAAAATGACATCCTGAGAAATGCTTTTATCTGGTGATACCTCAAACCACAATCCTCGACAACCTAACTTTGTAGCTTATACCAAAAATAAATGCCCAACACAAAGATCAGGACTGAAGATCATTATCTCTGGCTGATATTTGACAGCCTGAAATATATGACAGAACATCCTAAACATATGGCAGATCATCATGGAATCACACTTTAGGTGGTAAGGTTTCAAATCGTGAATGTCTGCTGAAGCTGAACCTTGCAATTTGTAACATTTGGTGGGGTCGCCAAATTCACCGCACAGCGCATATATATAGCTCACTATTTTCATCCCCTTCTGTATAGTGGACGAAATTTCACTAGCTGTAATTTGTTTTCCGTTCTCACAAAAAAATGTATAATTTATAATCTGCAGGTATTTTGGTCGAAGAACTGGTTATGATCTTATGAACTGGTTATGTTTGGGATTATGTCCTTTACGTCGTAAATTTGACTCCAAAGAATTGATTGATACATCATCATATCGATCAAATACCACATCAATTCGCGTAACAGAAGCCTCAGTCAAAAATATCAATTTTTTTTTTGTTGCAAATTCTCCGAATTGAGAGAAGTCCATTGTTGAACTTCCGTGGAATGCTTGGTATCCTGTAATTGTCTATGGGAAGTTATAGTAGAGTTATAGTAGTTGTAGTAGAGTTATAGTAGTTATAGTAGGTCAATGTTCGCTCGCTGCTGCCGTGCAATCAACGCTCTGCCAACGCACAGGCAGTCGGAGAGTTACAGGCAGTCGGAGAGTTACAGGCAGTCGGAGAGTTACGAGGAAAGGAAACGGCAGGCACCATGCACATGCGCGGCAACATGTTTTTTACACAGACAACGATCGCAGCTATACAAATCACAAAACAGATTGCGGTCTGCATATTTTGCAAACGAGTAACCAATTGGAACCTGCACTAAATGTGGAAGATACAATTCTCATAAATTTATTGCGAAATGTGGAGTACTATAAGGCTCCAATTTAGAACCGCTGATTTCATATTATTTATTAATTAATCAGGGTATACAGCGTTGCAATGACCATCAACAGTATTTAAAATGCATTATACAAACATACAGTAAAATATGTTAGATAAAGATGCCATACAGATGCTACTTTTCCACTTTTACGTATATTTATTGTCTATTTCCTTCAGTGCCACGATTGGTGACGATCCAGCTAGTGAAACAGATCCCTGAAGAAACTGAATTATCCTTTATCGTCTGGCCCTGGACAATTAGATTTTTCAATTTCCCGAAAACATTTTGTATGCCGTGAAAAGTCACCTGGAAAATTATTGCAATCACATAACCATGCAGCCAACTTAATTTTTACAGTTGGTACATTATAATAATTAAGTTGCTTTTTTATGGTCACGTAGATTGTAGTGATTTATGAATGCTCTGTAGTATTATGTAAAGAGTCTTAAAACCCGTATTATAGATTAAAATATTATTGTAAACCCATAAATTGTATAACAGTTTTATAAATATTGTATTGCAGTTCTTTTATCTATGTAATGAAATTGGTTGTTTTAAGAAGGATTTTGAGTAAAATCGTGGATTGTAATCATTTCCGAAGGCTCTGTAGTATTATATAAACGTTCTTAAAACTCATAGGTATTATAGAACAAAATATTAATGTAAACTCATAAATTGTCTAACAGTTCCTGAATGTTTTATGTAATCCTTGATCAATACATTTTAAAGGAATTGTATAAAATTATATTACAGTTGTATACCTACTCTAATAACTTTTAATATAGGACGATTTCATATCAGCAATGGAAGTTATATAAAAGTTGTATAATACTTGTTTTAGCTATGGAATAAAAGTGCTTTTTAAACAGGATGTTGAGTAGAATCAAAATGTTGATAGCCACCAAACCCCAGACGGAACACTTCTTATAAACTTAAGAAATACCGATAATCATCACGTCATAGTAAAGATACATTATATAAACTGATTATTTGTAGAGTAGTTTAAATTACTAATATCTGCATACACTACACTTGAATTAATGCAACAGAACAAAATCCATTGTTTAGTGAGGTATAAAGTACATACGTTATGCGTCACTCCTGTTCTATTAACGTAGCTTGTAGGGTGTTATCAAGATTCTCATAAGAATACAGTTTTTGTATTATATTATACTTATCACTAGAAAAGAAAATACTTATATAAAAGTTTTCTACAGCGATATCATCTGCGCATCACGCTTATAAAATATATTCTGAATAATCCTACAAATGTTCTTCAATACCTTACAGCGTTACTACAAGAAATGTATACAGTTATAGTGTACATAATTGTATAAATTTCTTGTAGTGGTTCCCAGATTCATATCTGAATTTGTTGTATAAGGGTTACTACAGGGAATATTTATAAATTCATTCTCATATAATCCATTATTCAAAATCGTGGCCAATTATGATAGCAAATATAATAATTATTATTAAACACTATATTCTAATTATAATTATTAAACAATTAGTGGGAGCCATGATGCATTTCAACTTCTACCTCAGTGGGATGTAAATGTCGCATTAGTCTCAATATCCCAGAAATATGTAGAGCTACATCTGAGCTATAATAAAAAACACATTTATTAATTCTCGAGTCGAATATGTGGAATAACGGAAAAGCAGGAGTTTTTGAGCGTTCGACCGGAGTTCGGAAGCACTAATGGCAGATCATTAGGGCCCAGGTAATCTACACCACTTTTTTTCTAAACGAAAAGATAAAAATAATAAATCATTGTGGTCTCCATGAGTATTTTCTCTTCATGCAATTCTGATTACGGTATATTGCCGATAGATAACGGAGCCGGTCTATACGTACCCCAAATGTGGCGAAATCTCGTAATGTATGATACTCGCCGTTTTCGCATTATTCAACGTTTTCATTTGATATTTGCGATATTTGTCACCCTTTGCCTTATGCGGGGGATATCGTTATCGGGTCATTATCTCTCATTCTGCATGGGATCAGTGACGTTCGACTATTTGTGCTATCTCGTAAGATACTATCTATCATCAGTATTAACCACTCTTTCAAAAATTCTGGAAAAAATTATAGTCAAAATTTTAATTTGTATTAAAATCGGATATTATTCAAAACAATTGGGATTTCTTTTTATTTGGATTTCAAGGATTATTTACGTCAAATGAAATCGTCAGTTATTTAAATGAGCTATATTCGCACTTAAATAGTGGAGAACATACACTTGGAGTATTTCTATAAGCACGAAGGTGTTTGACTTGGTAATTCATGACATTCTATTAACTAAACTAGAGCGTTGTAGTGTGCGGACAGCCCGTATCTTGTTTCAGAGGTTACTTAAATGATAGACACCAAGTAGTAGAAATAAATTGCCACCACCGGCCCTTTAAAAGGCCGGCACTTTAAAAGTGTCATTAGGTGTACCACAAGGTTCCGTTCTAGGACCTCCACTTTTTTCATTTATATACCTAAACGATTTAAATAGATTTTTAAATTTTGGAAAAAAATATTTTTAAAACCATTTTTTATTTTTTGAAAAAACAATGCTGCATATACGCAACGCTAGGCACTTAAGCGGTAAAAATGTAATAACAACACACTATTTTAAATTTTTTAGTATTAGTAAAACAAAGGACAAAAACATTTTTTTTTGTGAAAATCTACATTACAGTCAACGCATACATCCGTCGCATACAACGTCGTGGCTGGATAATTTCCCTACAAAAGGCAACCTGCGGACGGGTATTTCCGGCTCTATTGTATATGTTATATGTACAAGGCATTTTCTATGGGCACGTCGACGATCCAAGTGAACAAGCAGAAGTATTGGGTATGCTTTCTTGAAAAGATTTATGAAATTTTCCTTTCTCATTAGTGACAAAACTGCTGTTAAATTAATTTTTTGCTTGACAAACAGATATGGCAAAGTATTTATATTAAAAAAAAAATCAATGAGAGTCATGTTTACAGTATGTGCAAGAGATTCCTGTAGAGATATATTTAAAACAGAAAAAAATATTACCATTACCTTGTTTGGTTTTGTTCTTAATCTTCGTTATAAATCTCGCGACAAGCTTTTATATCATATAAATTATGTAACGTAATAAATTGATGGGTTTAAATTAATTTAAAGCTTATTTTCTTCTTTTTAGAGCTTCAATAAAAGCTTGTTTTTAAAAATGTTTTTCTACTATTAATTTATTTTAAAAAAGTGTACCTACTTTTTTCGCTAAATTTTTTGTATGTATGACAGCAAAGTAAGTATGCCAAAAATGGCTATTTTGGTATTGTTAAATTAAAAAAACCAAAACCAGTATAATTTGGGTAAATGTTTTTTGGGTACATCTTTCTCAAAAAAAGTTTTTACGGCCTTATAGTTCATTGTAGGACGGGCTAAGAGCAATGTACATGTGAACGGGGAACACAATATGGTGTAAAAAGGGTCTCTTGTTAAAATGCGATAGTACGTACCGTTTTCGAGATCAACGTACTTGTATATGACAAAAGTTACCCCCTCACCCCTTGGCAGGGGGAGGGGGTGACTTTTGTTTTTTAAATGGGAATTTTTATGGTGGCATATTGTTTTTTGTAAAAAATAAAAATCTTGTCTGAAATTTTTTTTTTATTTCGGCTTGTAGTTTTTTTAAATTGTAAAGTTTGAAAATCGATTCTTCTATTGTATGCAGGTTAATGGACTACATTTTGAGAACCTCCTGTCTTGATGTTAAATAAAAAAGATTACTAATTGATTGACTAAAACTAATTGATGAGGTTTTTTTCGATATGACATCCCCCACCCCCTCGCCCGGGACACGAGGATCTTTTCCTGTTTTGGATTTTTTCTTAGATTAGCAATGTGCAAAAAAAACTACAAGCCGAAATAAAAAAGTTGAGACAAAAGATATTTATTTTTTTCACAGAAAACAATATGCGACCATAAAAATTGGAGGTTCCCATCTAAAACAAAAGTCGCCCCGCCCCCTCTACCTGCCAAGGGGTGAGGGTTTGGGGGTGGATATTATGTCCAAATGATCTCCCCCTCGGAATCCTGCAACTTTTGTTTGAACTTTTTTTTGATTCACCCTCTTGTTTTTTAGAGGAATTCGTCTATAGTTAAAAAAACCCATATATATATATATATATATATATATATATATATATATATATATATATATATATATATATATATATATATATATATATATATATATATATATATATATATATATATATATATATATATATATATATATATATATATATATATATATATATATATATATATATATATATATATATATATATTATGTAGAGGAGGGATGAAACTTCGAAAAGTGTAACTTGTACAGGGCCCTTCTGGCAATAGGAAAAAATATTGACACCTAAGTAAAACTTCAAATTTTCAACCCCTACGGCGTCCCCTAAATAGAGGACGTACATGGTGTAGCAGGGTGTAGTTCTGTTCTGTGCTTGCTCATTATGCCCTCTTAAACAACTTCCATAAAAAAACTGCACTGGACGAATTTTTATATTATGTCTAATTGGACTGGATTATATACACATAAATGCCTACATGAATAGCAACATGCATATAGAACAATAAATTCAAAAATTTTTACAATTCCATCCATAAAACTATATTTTAAGAAAAATCTTCGAAATACAATTGAATAAAATTTTGTCACTTATCAAATGATTTTAAACCATTGTATTTTATTCAATCGAGATGGCAAAGATCTGCTTGACACATAAATATATTATTATGTTATATAATGATTATAACGGTGCATTGTCCTAAACATTTTACCTGTAATGCCAGTCATTTTCTAATTCTATGATATAATTTGAAGTAATTAATGTTGACATAATAATTGTGCAGTCGATATAGATTATCTGAGCAGATTCTAATGTATCAATCATCATACCGACAGGCAAAAGCATTGCATGAATCTGTACATGTGTGTCACATCCCCGACGCGCCGGGTCCGTCGGACACGTCACGTTGGGTTTCGCGATTACTAGTGAAAAAAATGCGTAATCTTGACTAAGTAGCGTTATATTTTACGGCAATTAGTCCTGGGAACCCCATCAACGGCGTGTGATAACGATAGCGGCGAGCACAGCGTGTCTATCGCCCTCCCCCACTCGCCCCCAGCAGATACGCAGCCACCGCAGCCGGCTAATGCGATCCGTAGATAACAATGTACTCAGCTACTCTTGGAACTTTTTAAAACCTGTCAGGCGATAAGTCAATATATATGTATCGGGTGGCTCAAAAACACCCGGATTTTCATTTCATCTTATAACATAACATTTATTTTAAAACGTTTTCAACTTCTTGAACTCATTTAGGAGCCAAAGCTTCATTCTAAATAATTATCGATCAGAAACTTATATTCCAGCCATATATGTCAAGGTAGACGTAATTGAACTTGAACAATTTTTAAGAACTACTCAAATTTTATTTTATCAACAAAATATTACCGACCAGTAGTCGGTAATATTTTGGAAGGTAGTTTTCTAAAATCGGTCAAAAACTGATCGAGCTGAATGGGAATTAATTTTTAACATAGTAGCTTTGATATTATTATCACTTCTACAGATAACAAAACAATAATCAAATGAAATGTCATCTTTACACAGATTTGTTGTAGTGGTAGTAATGTAATGTCAGGTTTCGTGATATAGGAGAACTAGAATGTAGGAGAACAGCAACTTATTAAAACAAATTAGGTACTTCCTAGAGAGTTTATACAGCATGTGAACTTCTGTCAGTGGTACCCTCAGAATGTTACGCTAAATCGGCAGTTTAAGTTACAAATTGTGTTCACAGACGAAAAAAAAATGTCTAGAAAGGCTATTTTAAATATCCATAATAATCATGTATAGGCGGATGCTAATGCCCTTATGCTAATGTATTATAGGAATTATTGGTCCCTTTTTTGCTTCAATATGTACCAATTGCTATACGGAATTAAATGTGGTACATGCACGATGAAGCTTCTATTAATTTCAGTGTAATAATTTTTCGCAAGCATTTTCATGTGGTTTATATCAATCATTGAATAGGTCACGGAGGACCTAAGCAATGGCCGGCAGCAGGATTTCAATAGTTTGGATTTATTTGTGTGGGTCATCTTATAACTCTGGTGTATAAAACGCCCTTTAACAATTTGGAAGATAGATAATTGTTACGTTTCTAACAATATTTTTTTATTTTCAGGTATGTACTGTCAAAGAGTCCAGATTTCCGAAGAACTACCTCTGTATATTAGAGTAAGATATTTTTTCCGTTATTTTCATTTGCTTATCTTGATAAAAAAACTGTTCAAGTTGTTGACACTCGTTTGTGAAACTGATGAGTTATTTGCTCTTTATCAGAGATATCGTACATCGAAAGTACATCGATACCGTACAATGAATATATTTCATCTAGTTATCGATTATGGGACATGAGTTAAAAATACTTAAGTATATATTAAAAGTTTACTCTAAAGCGGATATATCTTTAATAGTTTGACATATGTCGTATAGGGGCAAATAGCTATGACCATTTACCATCTGTTGGACTTGATTATACGCTTTGATAAATTCTTCTGCTAAGAGTATTTACCAAATTAGTGGACCGGATATTACATAAATCAAGCAATGGGGATAATTTATATTAACAATTTACTAATATTCCTCGATTAAAATTCGACTTTTCACATAATAGTAGAGTAGTCCAACAGGGGATTTTGGGATTTGCTTAAGCGTGGCAGATTAAGAATCACTCGGAAATACTCGAGCGCGTCAGGTTAAGGTATGGTGGATTAATTACATTCTCAAAAGTGTGCATTTCAATAATCTGACGATATGTGACGTAAGGGAGTGGGAGGGTCACCTCGACATTTTAGAGCGCGGTCGAATTTTTTTTTATTTTCAAAGAAATAACTGAAGGATAACGGTAAAAATATAATCTGTCTAAGAATATAATATAATTTCCACAAGCCGAAGTAACAAAAATCGTCAATAAAGTTTAGCGCGTGCTGCTTCAGTGAAATTAATTATTGCTCTAAATAAAATAATAAAAAATTAAATATTAAATAAAAAAAATAAAAATAGTAAAATTAATGATTGCTCTAAGTTTAATAAAATATCGTCCAGGTTTTATATTCGGGGTTTTTCGAGGTCACTAATTACGAACTTGTGAAAATCGGAAAATTCAAAATGGCTGACTGAGATTGGCGCGAAATTCAATTTGAAAAGTACTCCGTAAATCACTTTCCAGCACCCCGTAAAGCAAGGATGCATTTGAAGGATGGAAATTTGATACAAAAATACAAACTTACGTAAACAAGGTACCATTCACTTTAATAAAGCTAGCTTATAAAAATTAAAACGAATTCGTAAAATTTAAAGTATAAGAAACATTCAATATACGATTATATTTACTTACCACATAAAAATTCATGCAAATATGAGCTCCATATATAACTAAATCCATAATATTGATTTCTATCCACCACAACACCTTTTTCATCGGCCATTTGTAAACATCTATGGCAATTACTGTTGATTAGTTGTATAAAAAACCAGTTAAACAGCCATGTGTAATGAGAGCTGCCTATATCATTAATCCTTACATACAGCGTATAGTGAGTTGTGCATACTTACATCAATTTAAGTGTCATAAAAATTAAATTAAACAGCTGTTTTAAATTAAATATTTCTTGTTTGTTAATCTTTATAATAATAATATATGTTTGTATAAAGATAATAAGGTTGATATATTGACTTTATGTTCTTATTTCTCATTATAAAACTACTGTTTTTCTCTTAATATTTCAGGATTATTCCTATTTCTTGGTATATAAACTACTATGTTTTTAATATGATTTCATAAAACTATCTATTTCTGCGTTTCTTAATATTATAATAAATTTGTATATCTTTACGTCTTGGTTTGAATGTGCGTACTGAGTATTGCAATACCAACGTGCTGGATCGATCCTGAGATAGGAAAATTTTATGCTACATAGGGAATAAGGCAATGAGTTTAGCCAGGGCAAGAATTGAATATAAGGTTTAATAGATATTTATATAATATATTAAAATATTAAGGCGCTCCAACAAATAAACAAAATTTCTTTAATTTAGCTTAAACCGTTGAATCAGATATCTCACTCAATGCTTAAACATAAACAATAAATAACTAACGTACTTATTAATTAATTAATTAATTAAAAATAATATTACATGTTTTACTTCAATATATATTGATGTAATTAAATATACGGTATATGAACATCACATAATAAATTCCTAAAACATTCAATGTGAACTTAGGTAGGTGCTTTTAATAATTTTATTTTTAAAGGTTCCGATAAGCGTATAAAGTAGACAAAGACCAAGAGACGGGTTATTATTCTTAGGGAATCGTTTCTGTGTAATATCAAATAGTAACAGCAGGATATAAAAAGCCATGTCATGGCGTTTTTCCTCCTGCAGCCACTTACCGGGCCGGTTATCTGAAAATATAGAAAAATCGCCGTATTCATAATTCATAAAATAAGAGCGCGATAACGCTCCAGTCGAGTATCTACTTATTCGGTGAAGAAGATCCAAGTGGAAGCATTACATATACGAACCGATAGGGAGTTTATCGGTGGCCGTGTGTGTGTAAACGTGTACGGAATCACTTAGTTCCGACACATAAAGAACAATACCCCGAATACATCATTATAGATTCGGGTCGTGTCTTCAGTCGAGCGATCGCTATGCTCGTAACTCGCTACCGTTGCCCGATGCACTTCCCTTCTCAGACTATTCGACGACGCGGCTCTTTGCTATGCAGCCGGCATTGGCGAACTCAGATCAGCTAGAAGATGCATACTGGGCTCTGATTATGTTGTGTGGCTCTTTCCTGGGACCAAACCACCGAATATAAAGACAATGCACTTCATTCCGCGGGGAACTTTTGCTTCATTAATATTGTTTCACAAATAGGTTATTTTTATACGATCTTCTACAACTTTTACTTTATACTACTTTTCATACGAATGATAATTATTTCTGACGGGTCCTATACGTTGTTATCTCATATTCATAGCATACTACTAAAATTTGTCCTCATATAAATATCTGATCTATAATTCCTCTTCATTTCCTAAAATACTCTTGATATTCTTCCAGCATATTCTCAATATAGTGTTTCAATCCGTTTAAGCACTATCGGTAATATTTTGTATGTTACGTCCTGTCCTGTGTAAAGCCTTATAATTTTTACAATCCATCCTTTCCCCATTCCCTCATTCTTCTATATTGGTAGAATAATAATCGCTTTTTTCCAGGTCTTCGGCATTGTTTTTATTTCCCAAATATTTGCTGTTACTTTATAAATGTCTGTCCTTAATTTATTTATCCCGTACATTATTAACATCATTTCCCCCTGCACTTATTATTTTTCATATTTTTTATTACCTCATAAAGAAGTATATGATACTATAATAGTCTCATTATACTATTTCGTAGTCGTACTCCTCTAGTTTTAGGCGCCAACGAACGAGGTTGCTGCCTGCATCTTTGATTGCGAATAACCACGTTAAAGGTATGTAGTCGGTAACTAATTTAAACTTTATACCAAAAATATATCGTCTCAAGTGTTTACTGGCCAAACTATAGCTAATAGTTCGCGCTCCATTATACTGTATTTAGATTCGGCTCTACTAAGAGCTCTAGCTGCATAGAAGCAAGGTTCAACATAGTCAGGGTAAATTAAAATTAAAGATATTAAAGGTTGTTTTAATTCATTAAATGAATTTTTTGAGTATCAAAATGAAATAAAATTTCCTTTTGAACTATGTAATTTAGTGATTGGTTTTGAAATGTTTTGCGAAATTTTAAATAAACCGTATAAGGATATAATTTCCTCTTTTGTTGGATTTGGTATAATTTCTTCATTTATATGTGTCCTCTTGCCCTTCTATTTGGTTCGATTTTTTTTGGTTTCTTACGAATTAAATTAATAGAAAATACTACTCTCCCATTACTATATGCAGAGATACAATTTCGTATACAATAGAAATTCGAAAGCTAAAAATTGTCATATAACATTCATGTTCAACGCATAGTATTTAACATTAATCATTTTGTACATTATTTAAGCAACGGTCATCCGGTTGGCTGTCGTGTTACAATTTGCCTTCCACTAAACAGGTTAATAACAGTAGTTTTAATTATAATTCCATTAAAAAATGTAGCCGGATATTTCGATTAAAAAAGTTCAAAGATAACAATCTCGTCAAATTAATACTTGAAATATAAAGGATAACTATTATACTCCAATAAACAATTCTCTTCATCTTGATGCCCTATCAGATTAACAAATAATTAAATTATTCTTAGAAACGCTGCATGAAAAATGATGTATCGGACCTGTAAATAATTTTAATAAAACCTTATCGGACGGAATACATCACTATAAATAATAGAGATAAAGATTTGACGTAAAGACAAGTCTATCATTGAAGAAATGGAAATATCTCTTATTACTATGATAATGACGTATCCTTCCCACGTATTGCCTCCACATTTAATGATTTGTCTGTCTGAGGGTGTCCGTCTTTTGTCCCTTTCGGGTGGTTTACCATCTTGCTTATTTATTTATTTATATATTTATTAATTTATTTGTTTTGTTTATTTATATATTTTTTATTTATTTATTTATTTTTTACTTACTTACTTACTAATTCACTCACTCACTTACTTACTTACTTACTTACTTACTTACTTACTTACATACTTACTTACTTACTTACTTACTTACTTACTTACTTACTTACTTACTTACTTACTTACTTACTTACTTACTTACTTACTTACTTACTTACTTACTTACTTACTTACTTACTTACTTACTTACTTACTTACATACTTACTTATTTACTTAATTACTTACATACTTACCTACTTATTTACTTACTTATTTATTTAACATTCTGAAAGTGACTGCCAAATTATTAGAAACAATAAATCGGCGGGTAGGCCGCCTTTGAAGTAATATATGATAATAAAACGGTTACTGGGAGATAATTTTTTGTCGAAACTAACTCCTAAGGCACATAAACTGCCAGGTTATGAAAGTATATTACTACCAATTCAGTAATCGAAGTTACAAAGATCTTTTCGTGGAAAAAGACTTTCTGTCACATTTGCTAACATTCAATACAAATATTTTGTATGCACCAATCATGGACAGCAACTGAAGTTCATAACAGTCATTGACACTTGTATTATGACAAAGAAATTTAAAGTCAGAAACATATAAAAGTCAAGGCATCGTTAAATTTGCGACAAAAGAATACCCAGAATATCGGCAAGTCGCGAACACGAAAAATTTTATGTTTAAAACCCGGCTAAAGTACCTATCTCGTGAATAATTTGCGACAATCATTTATCAATCGAATAAAGAAAAGGGTAGTATGGTCAATTCTATCGAAGGCCTTCGAGAAATCGGTGTGAATTACATCTCCTTGCAAGCAATCATGGATAAATAAAAAATTCCGTTACATTAAATAAGTTTGTCCCAGTCGATCTGATCTGCCTTTAACAAAACCATGGACACTCAGTAATCATATATTTACAGCAAAAAAATATGTGATCAAATAATATAATATAGAGATTATTATTATTAAATGTAATAATTCTCTTATAAAGAATAAGCCATACTACATATATAATCTTATTTTTATATTATTTCCTTGTATTCCTAGGATCCCCATTTTAGTACCCCTCTTAGTTTGTTCTTATTGCGCATTATATCACTCTTATCTTATTACTCTACAATGCAAATTTAAACAACTAAAGTAAAAATATAGTACAAAAATTCTATTTAATTAAGATGTTTAAATTTTGATTGTTAAAATGTATTGTACGTGTTCGTGTGGTAATTTCGTGCAGGAACAGTAACACTTCAACATATTCAACTAGTTGTAGCTTCGTAAGACATGGATTATAGTCATCATGGCCAAACATCTCTACAGATATTTCTATTGGGTTTCGATTGGGAGAAAGTGCATACAACGGGAAATAGGCATTTTCCTGATCACGCAATGTGTCTTTAAACCATGCAATATGTCAAGAGTAGTTAAATCGTAGCATCCGATAGCTTCGGTACGATTCAATACTAGTCGCAAAATTGTCATAAGAATGTTAATCTATTAACAATAATCTATTAAAAAGGAATTTGAAGGTTGGTACGCTGACGCATAGGAAATCCTGCACCACCGAATCGTCCGACGACGTCACTTCTTGTATACATAGTCTCTGGGAATCTTTTCATTTCTTAGGCGGAATCTGGACACAAGAAAACATTATAGTTATATCAGAATACCTCTGGTAGACGTATTTTTGTCCAGCCAACGCGTAGTCTTCGGCCGGTTAAGGAATTCTTGATGATCAATTTGTAACAATTTACGAGTTTTTGTGAGATTTTATTAAAGTTGTGTTATAGAAAACATCTGATAGATGTCGAGTACTGGAGAAGATGTTAAAGAGGACCAATTAGATACATTTACTAAGCAATGGATATATCCATCACCTATTTGGTGAAGGTCGAAGAGAGGAAAATTCAAAAAATGGTCCCAGAAACTGCTCAAAAATTATTGCAATAATTATTGCAATAAGACTTATTGTAATATTTCTATTCATTTTTAATCACTTTATATAGTTGTTCTTGGGGCATTTTTTTATTTTTCTTTCTTCGATCTCAAATTCTTCTTACGTAGTTATTACCACAAACAACAGCATACGGTTTGCAGAAACTGTGAGTTTTTTCACAGTTCCTGTAAGTTTTGTTTTGAAAAGCAAATGACTCTGATGTTCTACATCAACACCTTGATAGCTGGTGGTGTCGTAAATCGGTGACCTCCTCGTGCCCGGCGTGTCATTCTAATAAACATTTCTGCTCATAACTGATAAGGGAGGCATTGATGAATATAAATAAGGCGGTGGCGGCAGCGTTATCGCGGCAGTGCAAGGGGACGGGCGGGGGGCGGGTAAGCCCCAAGCGGACTCGAGCTAAGGATATTTAGATATTCTAATAGTGGCGGAGCTTTCTGATAACATGTATGGTAGTGCTGGTCTGGTGCGATAAGCGTCGCGACGGAGAGGTCTGCCGCTGATAAAGACGCTCTGCGTCGCTGTTCTGTTTCTCTAAAGCGATAACGGTTCATATCGGGCCCGCCGCAGAAATAATAAGGCAGCTGGAATAAATGCGGAATGGGAACACGGCCCGCGTTGCTTCTTGGAGAAAGACAAAGTGTAGCCGTACTTTGTATTGGAATTCCGGCGATTGCTTTACTCGGTATTATGCCAACGTGTTTTCACGCCTGCTTCCAAACTATTCTTTCTAAAATTCCAGATTCTCCTACGGGACAGACAGTTCAAATAGTTCAATAATCGTATGGCACATTGGAAAGACATAGAAATTATAATTTCTTATAAATAAGGAGCAGATATTCAATTTGCCTTCTATTCTATCAGCATATTACTGATAATGATTATGATAATGTAAAGGGGTGTAATTAATAATAAAATAATACATTTATTTCCAACGGGCTCCTACAATTACAAGAAATTTTCCGATTGGTACAATATAACAATAAATATGATATTTTTAATTTACAAACCAAAAAAATATTATTTGAAAAATTTTTTTAAAAATGCAATAAGTATAAATTAATACATATCCCGTATATGTGTAACAGGATCATGGTCCACCCGCATTCCTCCTATAATTTTGAAGAGCCCTTTTCACTCAATTTTTCTATTGCTTTATGTGATAGTGTTTTAAAAAAAACCCTCGTATCCTTCCTTAGTGACGTCACAGAGCCTACGACCTTGAACATGACACAACGGTGTATTAGTACTATATTCCAAAGTGGGTTCTCTGCTTTTTGAAAGTGGATATTAAAATTGACTATAATGATAATTGTAACGAAATGGTACAGTCCAGGCCTATAAATTTATTCGGGAAGTATAATATCGACCCAAAATTCGTTTGTCATTTGTTTATTATAGTCATTTGTTTATATAAGAAGGTCCACATTAGATGGGTAATTTATCTTGTATTGTGTTTCCTCTTTAAGTGCTATATCACAGCTAAATTTCAAAACGTACACAGATGTGCAATACCGAACTGACAAAAAGTAAAATATCTAAAATCTTATTGTCAGGCTTAATTAGGTTTTCCGGCGGTACGTCTCATAAAATCAGGGACTCTTAAAAATGCGACAGTAAAATCATAAATTGGTATTCCTTGGGTCAGTTGGCAGTTAGAAATGTCACTTAAATTATGGTTTCCGGTGTAGGTAAATTAGTATTCAGTATAATAATCAAAACCCAATCAAATAGCGAAACGGCCAAGCATTACCTCGAAGATAACATGAGAATAATACTTTCATAAAACGAGCGGCTAACTAATTAATGCAGAAAAAGTATCTCAGAAATGTCTTAATTGTATTGTTTTGGAGGATGATGGATCTAAGCCTAAGAAGAGTTTTTCTTGGGGTTTTCTCTTCATATGTGTCTAACAGGCCACCCACCACAATGTACCCCACAAATTTGTTATTATTTATCCATGTCATGCAAAATGTTTAGTTCTTATTTTGCAACCAGATGTCGTTAGCGTACGGGAATAGTTTCCTGAGATTATGTAAGGGGCAAAGTAGATCCCGCATGATTGGTTGAGATTTTCCCCCGGTAAGTGGTATTACTTAAAGGGGATGAAAGGTCATTTGGTCACGCCCAACAAAGGCTAGAGCGATAATGTTAGCCAAAATTATGCAGTTTCCGACAGGTTTTCATACATGAATGAAGCGGAAAGTTAGTCAAAATTGTTCTTTTACAGTCTGCTTAACCCTAGTGATTAGCTTTATGTCTCATATAGATAGGTCCTTATTTGCGCGACGCATGTGATTTAGTCTCCAAATTTATAGCTTGTTTGGTGTAAATGTTTTATTGTTGTCTTAATTTATTATGTTAAACGTTAAATATATATATATATATATATATATATATATATATATATATATATATATATATATATATATATATATATATATATATATATATATATATATATATATATATATATATATATATATATATATATATATATATATATATATATATTGAAATAATAAGTTATATATTTATTTTTATTTGAAATAATAAGTTATGTTTATGTATTATATTTTTTTAATGTTTATTTGTAATTATTTGAGTTATTTTTATTTATTAAATTTTATGTTATTTTGAAAATTTTGTTTTTTTTATTTTAAATTTTGTTTACCCGAGTATACCTACCTACCATTGGGCATTATTTGAAATATTTGTTCTTCCAGGAGTCGGTTCATTAGGGAAGCTAGCAGAAATTACAGATCCACAACAAGACAATACAGATACAATTTACCCAAATATAACATAATTTTTAATAAATAAAAATAACTCAAATAATTACAAATAAACATTAAAAAAATATAATACATAAACATAACTTATTATTTCAAATAAAAATAAAAATATAACTTATTATTTCAAATGGCGCCCCACGTTGGGCGCCATTTGAAGTGGCCCTTTTTGACATACAACTGATTTTTTTACTATATATATTAACCAATATGGTTCAATTTGAAAAACATGCGTTTTGCCACAAATGCCATCTAAATGAACTTTATTTCCTCATGAATCACTTAAATTAGTATTTTTGACGCGATCTCGATTTCTTAGCATTATACGGGTCAATTCGTATAAACCATCATGGTACATTTAAACGGAAAATTAAAAATTAAATTATAACAAAAAATTGACATTGTATATCGATTATGTGGTATGGTTGGATTCAGAAAATTATAAATAATTCAAAAATGCAATGATGTACCAGGTGTTTCGTTTCAAAATCGAAGTTAGTGTCACTTCCAGCGAAACGGGAAGTAAAAAATATCATTTGTATGTCAAAAAGTGCTGCTTATTATGTATATAGTATATCCCAAATTTAAATCAATTATCTTAAAAGAAAAGGGGGGCTGTAACATGATCCTGTTACACCCAGTACAATGTTAACCTTAACTTTGTACTACGGAAATACTAGTGCTTATTATTTTGTGTTAAATAGACTAACTAAAAATTATTCTGATAAGACCTAAATTATCAAAATTAATGTAACACAGATGAGAAATCATTGCAATAACAACGATTAGCCCAGAAGTAAGTGCGGGGGTAGCATATTCACAGTAAGCATATTCACAGGCGCCATTCAGGCATATGCGGGGGAGGTGACAATAGCAGTATCCCCCAAAAAACCTTGTTGGATCCGCCCTTGGAAGGAATATCTATATTTCTAAATTTTTGTCCACAAATTCGAATGAATTTTTATATTATATAAAAAATTCTGTATTATGTACTTTACAAATGAATTTAAAAAATCAGGTGACTAAATCTATAAGTAATTTAAAATTACATGTAGAGACTGACTGACTGCGCTTAATGACAACAGCTGCCCTTCAACGATCTGAAAGGAGTGCAATCTTTTCCACATCTGACCTTCGTTATGAACGTCTGGTCGTCTCGCAGCGTCTTAAAAAGTGCCGAAGCCGAATAAAGCAGAGCCTTTGGTGCATACTCTGATAGAAGAACACTGCACCGCACACTGAGTTACGCAAACATCTAGCGAACCGAAGCGATCTCTGCTAATCTGTGACCCAAATCTAGCGCGCATAATTTATCTAGATACGGTGGCGTTTTGCAGTGACTTCATAACAGTTTCAAAAAGATGAATACGCCGCACGAGATACGTCACTCGGTCAGGGTTTTTATTTAAAACTTCTGATGGGGTAAACACTGCTCCAAGATAAATGTTGGCATTTTTATCGGTCTGGCTAGGTACTTTATGTATAACTGCAAGTTTTCATATGAGGCCTTATCTAGGTAGTGACTAAGTTTACAGAGAAGGACTTTTGCTCGGCATATACCGAGTAATCTTATCGCGACCCGCTGAATATACACGGACAGTATTCTCATTGAGACTTATCTGCATATCTCGAACTATTCTACGGTCCGACTGAAGACATGCATATCTTACATCTCTCCTCGTACTGTTTGCCTTTTCTAGCCCGTTGATACTCGTGTTACTACACCTAAGAACAGCAGTCTTCCAGGTGACAAAGAATAACTCTTACTTCCTGTATATGCTATTATTTAACGCGAGTCTGCTAACAGAAATTTTCAGAAACGGGGCCGCAAACTACACTTCGCTTCACATTCACATCACTATTTTCTCGCGGACCTCCAATCAAATCGTAATTTATGACCTTTAAAGAATAACCCTTACTTAATGTATTTGCTATTATTTAATGCGAGTGTACTAACATCAAGATATTTTCAGAAACGGGCCCACAAACTAATTTTCTCGCTAACTTCCAAGCTAATCGTAATTTATGATCTTTTTTTTTAGGTTTATTTTCGGCATCAACGTCTTTGTAGAAATTTGTATTCAAAACTATTGTATATTGAGGATATACATGGTGCAAAAGTGATGATAAGTTTCGACCAACTACAACATCGGGTGTCTCCTACACAATCAAGCTCATCTTTTCTGAATAACTTATTTCTTGTTTCATATCGTTTTCAAATGAGAGAAATGATTAGGTCGATGACCGTATGCTTTACCTGATTATGATCATGGGGTTAGGGTAGTTGTAGTATGATAGTGGAAAATTGCAATGTTTAATTTTGATTGGATATTTCGATTTTCTGGGAGAATTTTTTTTTTTATGGGGAACCATTTTTTTTTATTTTTCGGCAAACTTTTTCGGGATTTTTTTAATATCTATTTTTAATATATGGTGTTTGATAACTCATCATGTCTTCACACCGTATATAGTCTAGACGCGGTACCTGATGCTGCTCGTAGGGTTAGAATAGTCGTAGGAGGATAATGGCTTATAATGTTTATGTTTATTGGATTTTTCGATTCTCTGGAAGATTTATTTTTCCAATTTTTTTCCGGGAAAGGATTTTTTTATTATCTATCTTGAACCTGTGGTGAATATGTGTTGATGACTCCTGACATGATGTAGTCTAGACGCCAGATGTTTTCCCACATAGTGAACACGTGTTGATGACTGGATGTAGTCTAGACGCCAGATGTTTAGGTCGATGACCTGATGCCATACTTGATGGTGATGGCTCATAGATGGTGCTCATTTTGCGATGTTATTAAGACACTACTTACACAGTTCAATATTATTAACGAAATCCAGCTAATGTAAGAATTTAAGAACAAACATTACAGCAATAACAATAAAAATGATGACGAAAACCTGATGTTGCACTGTGGAAAATGCTATTTTGACCGTAGAAGAACACTTACGCGCCGATCGGAGCTGAATAGACAAGATCCCAGTTCACATGTTGTCTAGTGAACTGCAGTCTTGCTCTATGACGATTTGAACCTACCTCGGTCCTGTTGGTAGAACTCTGAAGCTCAAATTCTATTCCGCAAGACGTCTCCTTGCAGTGGACTTGTTTGCACATTGGGGTGGACATACTTGTTTGTACATTATGAGTAGCATTAAGTTGTGTATTTCTTCATTGACGGGGGGATTTTGTAGAAAAGCGAAATGGCAAAAAACCGGCGATTCGGTGGTCCCCGGCAGATGACGATGCTCTGTGAGTCAGCCCTTGAACGTGTGGTGTTTTTAAGCCGAGTGTGCCGAGTGATAATATATTATTTCGTTTTGAGACCTGTAGACAAGCGTCTCCAAATCCGCGTATATTGTTAATCTCGTTCATGGTCTGTCTTCATTTTTATGTCATTACTCATCTAGCTTACAACCAACTGTAATTGCCACAATTAATTTCGGCGGAAGTGCATGCATAACGACTGCAACTAAGTATATCTCTATAGCCGGCTTGATGTCATGTACTGCACCGCATAGATTACGATGCGCCTCGCTGATAATCCGGTATTATGCCCTGAATTTGGTAAACGTCTTAGAGTGAATGTCTCCGTTGGCGGGACGCCGTCTCCGTTGAGTTGATAAGAGAGACACTAGTGTCACGCGGTTTACTTGTTTCCTTACCTGATGTGCACGGGTACATGCATTTAATACACGTAGGAGTAGCGTCCCCTGATAAGGTTACGAATGGTCCCTTCAGGAGGCTCTTGTTATTGCTATTTTCGGTATCGTATATGCCGCTGTGGATGCAAATTTGTTGGATATACATTATGTAAAACTTGCCAAAACATACAATATGTAAAACTTGCCAAAACATATTCAATTGCAATATAATTTAAATACGATCGATAATAAGTTAGTGGTAATGTCCAGAATCCAAATACACTTTATTAAATTCCAATCTCAACAGTATACAGCTATTTACAATAAAAAATTACCAAGAAATTACTATGGCAATAATTCGACTTTTCGCTAAGAACGTCTAGACTAAAACTGATCTGTCGCGACGATCGGCTAGCCCCTTCTAGATAGCCCCTTCTCTTCTCACGGATTCTAGAAGTTTCCCGATTATTCCTTCCCATTATCTTTCCCATTATCTAGATAGGTAGTCCAAATGGTTGTGACTTCACCTCAGGGAGGTTGTCCCTGGCGCCCCCAGGTGCTATGTTGTCACATCGTCGGGTGCGGTGTTGCCATGTTGTGGAGATTTTCCCCAGATCTAGGGAAGCTTTCGGTATATCGTGCACAATCGCGCAGCTGACGATCCCGCAATAATACGAAATGAACCACAAGTCTATTTCCCGACAAAATTATTATTTAATTAATTCCGTTACTGCGCGGTTTCGTAAACAATAATAATGCTTCACGCCTTCACAATAGAAAGTTCTATTCTAGCGAAATCAAGGGAAGATTATTCTCTTTTTACGTAGAACCATGACATCTTATGTGTTTTATGTATTAGGTTATTTCGGAGCTAGAATAGATATTTATATTTTATATGGTACGGAATATTATTTCGAAAAAAACGCACGATTTTTAGTAACGTGTTTTTAATGTTTACCTTGTCATATCTCCAGATTTACGAAAGTTTTCAAAAATGTGTACCAAAACTCATATGGCTGAAACAACATTGTACGCATCATCGTAATCTTTCAACATCGACAGAATAAACAAATATAAAATAGAAATTAAAAAATATATCACAATTTTAACAAATGGTCAAGTACAACAATAGGTGCCAAATGTAAACTCTTCTAGTGTCACTGACCTAAACATTAAATTGAAAAAGCCTCAGGACTAAACCGAAACGTCTCTCACCAAATTTATCCACAATAATAATCTATAGTAAGTATACATATAAAATTTAAATTATTGAGCTATTATTGATCACAAAAAAATGACCCTACAAAAATATATGTAATATAAAAGTATATTTATAACAGAAAAGAAATATTATTAAATTAAATATTATTAACAAATGATATAATAATGTATATATATATATATATATATATATATATATATATATATATATATATATATATATATATATATATATATATATATATATATTAGCTTTGAAAAATTTTTTTCACAAAAAAAAATATATATATATATATATATATATATATATATATATATATATATATATATATATATATATATATATATATATATATATATAATAACTCGAGTTTTTTTTTCGTTAATTTATGTCCTGCCTCTGCCATCAATTTATTATTCAAATATTTTGACACGTGAACGAAATACAATGTCATGGGCAGCACATATACTTTAAATTTAAATTATAATCAATGTAGTACTGATTTTATCTTGATTAAATACTTGATAAGCGAAAAAAACACCGATAGAATTTTAAGTAGATGATTATTCTGATACCAATAACAATACGACATAACAACATTTTTTTATAGCCGGTCTATGGGGAATTAATGAATATGATGTGAACTACTTGACCAGACGAGACGTTCCATTTAGGCAACATTTTTGCACCAATTAGGAGCTTATATCAATTATTATTTGAAGTGCAACTACTTAACTCAATTGTCACTATTTACATATAGACAATATATTCCGAGTCATGCAGAATCGGTGTAAACTTATTACTCCTTGGAGTACATTTAATAGCGATTTAAAGTGGGCAATAGAAAGTTTGCCTAAGCTAGCTCAGCTCTTAATAAAAATAAAAATAACATTCCCGTGGACGCCACTGACCATGCGCAACTAAGTCAGTTAGTCCCCAAATTGTCTTGGGTATCGAATCTACTTTCTGACACTTTCTATAATTCTTGGGGGAACGAAAAATAATACACACAGTAGACTTATTACTAGGTTTAATGTACAAATTGTGAATTTAGAGATGGGATACATAACAAAAGAATTCATCAATACTTATACATACAAATAGTGAGGCAATGCCTACCTAAATATGTTGATTAACCAGAGAGTAACCAGGCGAATACCTATAGACACTTGGTCAAACGTTTGCTGAGGGCTCGTAATAATTTTGTATTTTTTAGCGTACACACGTAGCGTAGCAATATAAACTCAATCAAACAGGGTGTATCCCCTTTTAAAATATTCTTTAAACTAGCTTATCTGTGATATGCAACAAGTCTTCCAGTAATGGATCTCTCCTGTGAATCTACACCGGTACAGGGGTCGATGGACTTCAGCAAGCTGGTGCTAAAGGTGGTTCCGAAGGTAGTGTAAAACGAGGTGAAAAAGGTGGTCTAAGAGATGGTCTAAAAGGTGGTGTGGCTTACACTAGCCGAAAGACAATGAAGCCCTATAATATAGACCGGTACGTTAGTCTCGTTGCAAGTAAAAAAAGTTAGGTTAAGTGACTCTATATCTAGTAAAACTTACTTAATTAGTTGGAAAACGGCTTCGAAACGGTAGCTTCGCTGTGTCCCTCAATTAACTCTAGAGAGTTCAACGCAACGCAGGCCCTCAACGTTAAAAGTTATATGATCCCACTAATGTGGTATGTGTATATTCATCCAATATATTAACAGATGTAGAATGATTTCCTTGTATTATCCCATTATGTCGCAACGTACATACTACGTTATTTAACCAAGAAAATCACTTAAACTTTTAACACGATGAAAAACCACTATGCCATCTACGCGCCCGGCTCAGAAAGGAAGCGAAAAAGGTTAACAACCAGGAATTAGACCATAGATCTGCTGACCTGGGTTAGCGTCATAGAACTGCCAATGTTCAACTCACAAAACAATAAAGCGACATAGATATTTGTGGTAAATATATGACAAAGTATCTAATAAATGCGCTGTGGTAATATTGATGTAATCGACTATTAAAAGTAAAATGCCCACCTGAATTTCTAAACAAATGCAAAATCCTGTTTAAAATCAATGTTATCCGTCAAATATACCTACAATAAATTTCGGATACTCAAATTGTTAATTACTAAAAGTGAACAAACTACTCTATTCTTCCCCAGGACATACAACTAAGGATATTAAATAAATCTACCAACAAAGTCCATCAAGGGTTATAATCTGAAAACACAAATTACGCATCAGAACAAAACTAAGATAATATAAGATGACTCATTAAGAAATTATTGTCATTGTATTTATACAATGACGGAGTATTTGTCCACCTGCTACCTGAAATGATTCGGTTCAGGTGTAACACGTAGTTGCACCGGTGCAGGTCATATCACCCTTATCTCAGCACTAGCAGCCATATTACTTTCTTATCTCCCTGTCTCGTTTCCTACTTCCAGCTCGTATCTTTCTCGCTATCGGCCGGCACACAGACCCGTATACGGGGTACCCTCCCGTCACCTTACCACCCCGCCCTTATCAGCTGCTATATAATAGCACCACATACGTATATGTGTGTTTATTATTCTAGATAAAGAACTGATTAATACCGCTGCTCAACTAAAAACCTTCCAGATTAAGCCTTGTATATGGGATTTAAGTGAAGAATTACGCATTATTTGTATGTAGCATCGAGATATGTTTTTAAAAATATCTACAATTTATAATGTTACTGTCTAAAAATATAAAAAAATAAATAAATTAATTACCTATGATTTCTGAAATAATAATAATTATTAAAAATGATATCTTATTAAAGTTAACGAATTGATAAATGTTCAGTAATACACGAATACGTAATTGAGAAGTATTTTTATAATCTTAATCACTCCGTTATGTTTCCCATATGTATAAAGTAGAAGAAAATAGTAGATGGTTATAAAATTGACGCCCAACGTGAGGCCTGTAAATAAAGCTGGCATATTTACCATTATCAGTTGTTGCATATTTAATTTACGCCTTCATCGTGGGTATACCAACTCCGGTACACAACGTCTAATATGTTCTATTATTTATTATAATCTAAGAATTAGGAAAGGTTATATATGTAACCAATTAAGTTAATTTAGACAGTATTCTGCGAGTTTCTATATAATTATTCGTACATTCCGCGAGTATAGCATGTGGAATACAGAGGCACGCCCGAGTTTCACAGGGGTCGAATCCTAATGTTTTACCATTTTTAGGGTTATTCTACAGATTCTCAATATATTGGAGGGTCACCATATTCGAAAGAAAAAATATTATTACCAAAATTATTTAATTTACTGAAATAATCTTTTGACAAAATACTTGACACAGTCTTCCGGCTGCAAATCAGTGGTATTGCTTGTCTAAATTTTTATACACAACAATAAGCAGTGATGAATATGTGCCGTTTACTTATACAAATTTAGATTAGTTCTTGGATTTGACTGAACGCCCTGTCTATTAACACTGTAGACAATATTGTACGAACAAATATCTGCAGTCTCACATGCACTTCGCCCTATTCTGTATCTCACAAACAGACGATATTTGGCACTGGCTTGGATGCATAATTTTGGTACAATTCCAATAAAATGTATTCCGTCAATATTATCCCTCCCTAATTATAAGTGTCTTGGAACTCGTTTTTTTATTTGTAATATTGATTTTAATAACCATGTCACAATATACAATATTAAGAGGAATTAGAGGAAATGCCTTAAATTAAGGGATGTCAAAGGATCTGTCCTCGGTCCTGTGTATGTAGGATTTATATAAATGATTTGTTTCGATGTAGCTTCTGAATGCTGCAACGTATCAACGCTGCACACTGATCTATTGCGCAATTTGTTTGATAAGGTATGGGGAGCTTTACATCCGAAAACAGCATTTATATAATAATTACTATTCATATCCTGTTGTTAAACATTGCAGCTCTCATAACGTTATCATTGACAGTTTTTTTTATAATCAATGCAATGAATGACCACTTTTTACTTTGCTAGTTGATAAAAGAAAAACGTTGCGTAAGAGATAGCAGTCTTTGATCTTGACGCATCAGTTCTATCTACATGTTCTCCTTTGAAGAATGGCCTAAAGCTCGGATCCAACACGTGTGAGAAGAGGCTGAGCTTAATGGCCATAATAATAGTGCGGCAGCAAGACAGAACACTAATAGTTTTGCTACTGTTGAACGCCTATCGCCTGGGGACAACTTCTTCGGCGTGCGTGAGGAATGACTTTAGACACAGTCAATTAGACACGAGGTCTTCTTGTACCGTGAGGTAGAAAAGTACCTAGTAGCTTCTTGATGGATGTATATAGTCCTTACAACAATGTTTATATGACTACACTGTGGCTCAAAATAAAGGTCATTTATATTTTATATTTTTTTTTATTTCTGCAGCTATTTGTTTTCAGTTCGCAGGATACTAATTATAGGCATTCTATATACTCCAGTCAATAGAGTCTAAAAAAATAGCTTACCTGGAAAAATAGGAAGATTTAGTTTTATGTTTAGGCTAACTTTATGTTTTTTGGGTCGCTGCTTCTGAATTTTTCACTTCCCACCAAAAAATCACACCGAAAGTACCTCTATTATGTAAATATATATGTAAAAAATAATCTAAAGTTTTTTCGATATATGGATATTTTTTTAGTTATTCGCGATTGAAAACGTTAAAAATACATGTTTCTGGACGGTTTTTCGCGAATACATCGAAAACTTGCAAAACTTGCGGTGGGCCTCTCACATTTTTAAGAAAAAAATGAGCGTTAAAATCCCCGCCATTCCCACCAGAATGGATATTGGCCGGTATCCCTTTACAAATTACTTTATTTTAGATTATTATTTGGATACTCACGTAATCCAAAAGTTTGGCAGGGTTAGAATACGTATTTTTTTTCTATTGTTTTTTAACGAAGGGGTAGTTTTTACCCCTTAAAAGCAAAAAGCACAATTCGGGAATATGTCACTTTTGAAGTTAAGGGTAAGATGAGCTTAATTCCAAATTTTCCTGAATATCGATGGAGGTTCAGAGAATTGTTGTAAAATACTCGTTTTTTGGCGCAATTTTTTCAAAAATTGCGGTATTTCCGGTAGGAGATTTTGCTGGGAAGTGAAAAATTTAGAATCAGCCACCCACAAAACATAAGTTAAGCTTATAAAACTAAATCCTCCTATTTTTTTCCAGGTAATATTCTCTATTGACTGGAGTAATATTCGTAAATGATTTGAAATTTCTTATGATGAATCCTAACATTTTAATTGCTTCTCGAGATTTAATATTTAAGTGATTTACAAAACTGAATTCGGGATCAAAGTATATGCCTAAGTCTTTGGTTGTGTTTAGTCGTTCTAAAGTTGTGCTATTGGTCGTGTAGTTGTAATTAAAATAATTTTTCTTTTTCGTGTAGGTTACTACTTTGCACTTGGAAACATTAATACCTACTTTATGGATGACACACCAATGGCTGACTCTATTCAGATTATTTTGAAGATCTAGACAATTGTTTTCAGATGTTATACTTTTATATATTTTTTGATCGTCCGCAAATACCAGTCCTTCACATTGTAGTTCTATGCAAAGATCATCAATAAATAATAAAAATAGTAGATGCCCAAAAATATGCAGCTGCAATACATTTCCTCGTGAATCCAGGTTTCAGTAAGAGCTATTAAGTCAAATTCACCTTGTGCGACAGATGAGTAAAACTGTTGTATTTTACTGTTAAGTCAGTAAAATACATATTGATAACAGGACGTCTGTGTCGTGACTTCTTGGATGTTGTTAGGGGATGCTAATTTAAAAGTTCAGTAATTATTTTGGAGATGCCATTTACATATTTTATTCTGCAATTTGTATCGCCGGAATTTTTTCGCTCAATTAGATTTGACTGACTGTTCTGTAATATGTCTGCTGTCGAGGAGTACGATCGAATGCAATTGATATATTCTTGTACAGACGATTAGTTCTTAGTTTTTTTTGCTTTTTGTATAACATCGCACTTCGTTCTCATCTTCCAACGTTATTTTGCCAGGTCGAAGTGTTTCTAGAGAAAATCTGCATAACCTTAAACACCAACCTTTAAGATATTAGTAATGGTGGTTTGGTCTTTTCGGTTGTTGAGGTTTGAGAAATTTCCTGATTCTGCTCTTTTACTCCGAAGAATATCAGGTTATTTTTACGTTTGTTTCGTTGTGTGACGTTTGCATTAGAGTATTCTATTCTTAAAGACTGAATATCTTCCTGCAAGCTAATAATTAAAACTTTTAAGGATTTTAGGTCATTGCCAAAAGCTCTACAATTTATTCTCTACAATATCCTTTATTTGCATTAATAGTCCTGACTTCAGCTGATGTTATATCAACACAAGTGTTTTTATAGTTTTTCTTGCATATCATATGGATCACTGTAACATGAGATGTTTCTCGTACATTTTATTACAGCAGCAACACGTTGATAAATTTACCGGCGTTTTTATTGAAAAATAAGATAGTGGTTTATATTTATTTGTAGACCCTCTCAGGATCTACTGCACTGGCAATAATACAGTTTATCACGACTCTAGTGCCGACAGTTTCTCCAGGTCTTCTTCCGTAAATCTATCTAATCGAACATTAGTTGCTCACAAATGCCTCAATAACTTTCCTACAGTTCCGCCGTGTCATTTTTTCTCGGGATATTCTTTCACAATTCTTCTTACGCACCATAATAAAAACTTTCTCCATAATATTTAATAAGAATTCCTTGAAACCTTTCCTTTAAAACTGGCATTATGCACTTACTGACTTGCCAGTTTTGATTAATAATGTCAAAATTAATATATCCATGACCACATCACAAAAGTTATAGATGGCTATCTTGATTGTTATTCGATGTGATCAATTTTATAAACATGTTTAATATTTTTCAGAATTATTCCAAGAAAAAATTATGTTTCCAAATCTGACAATTTTTGAGAATTTCGATATTACTGAACTATTTTGAATAGTTCACCTACTGAAAGAACGTATCAGCTTAAATTTAATTAAAGTAGATTTTAATTGCAATAAGCTTAAATGCATCGTGTTAAAGAAAATGTCACAAGTCCGGCCCTGTAAAGTCTTTATTTGCATAACTCATGGGCATGTTACTTATCAGTCATGCAAATAAAAGAAATCGCTCTAGAAATAAAAAAAGTTATTTTTGATTTAGAAATGTACTCGTTTATTTTGCTAGTGTACGTTATTTACTTCGATTTTCAACTTTTCTCCGATGAAACTGAAATAATCTTTGAGGAGATATTACCAGTTATGCTTCGACCTGATTAAAATTTCTTATGGGGGTGTAATAAACACATAAACGCGAAGAAATCCCTCATAAATTCGCGCGATTAGCCGGAGCGAATGAAACAATAACAGACCTCTCCAATAACCGCGGCCATAAAATATTCTAATCGATTGGTGTCAGGCTCGCGGGAAAGAGGGTATCACTAATTTAAAGTGCTGTTGCAAGAGCCGGGAAAATAAGAGCGAAAATGTGATCTATCAGTCATCGCAGTTAATGACATAATCAAAAACTGAACGCGTTAACCACTTAGAAGCTGGAAAAGGTAGATTTGACATGGCAGCTTCTTAAACTGCTTTATCTCTAGTGGTACAGTACTGTGAATGGCTCTGTGAAGTTGTTGTATATTGAGATTCAATACAATAAATTTTGGATAACGGCTATACGCTGAATTGGAGATATTCAGCAAATTCTTGTACACTTGACTTTCCTTTAATAATATCAATTTCTAGTATAACATGCTAAAATGGTATAAAATAAATAAACAAGTAGGCAATATTGAACAATATGAGGAGTATAGGATTAAAAATTTCGATACACAGTTCACACAATTTTTCATAGAATATTTTCTATGCGCCACATTTTTTAAGAATGGTAAACAAATAATCTTAACTTTTTTCAATCCAATAAAATGTCCTTCATTTATTTAGAGCTTTACAACTCAACAAATCTTCAGGCTCAGGCTCGGGATTTTGCAAACTAGGTATCTTATTTAACCAGTTATTGATCTTATGTTATTTATAAAATATCGTGAGAAATAGTCTACATCCGTTGTTTTGTGCTTAATTTAATAAAAAGCTACATTACACTTATATTACCTCGTGATTTTATTTGTAATATGGATTATATAAGTAGTTGATGTTTGCTGGAAAGAAAAATGATCAAGTTCTGTATCTCAAAACCTATTGTTTACACAAAACTGTACTTTATCTCTAAATGAAGGAAATTTTATCCGATTGAACAACGCTGAGATAATTTTTTACGTAGGATCCTTTATTTACAAGTTATAACGCAAGAACCAAAAAAAGTCCAAACATATCGTAGTATATCCCCCACCAGGCCACAAGTGTTTCGAAGCTGCAAACTTGGTTTTATGCAGCTGATATCCATCCTAACAGTATATCAAAAAATCAGATCAGATTTAATAAATTTATAAAATATAATAATAAAATGTTTAATAAAAATATGGATTTAATAAAAAAAAATATGGAAGAGGTGAATTAGAATCAGTTCAAGATCGTGGGGATCGTGAGGCTCTTTATGGAGAATAATCTTTTGACCAGATTTATTGTTCTGTATATTTGCAACTGTATTATTATTTTTTTTTCTTATTGTTATTAACGAGCTAGCTCACTGTTATAAAAAAAGGGAATTCCAAAATACATAATTGCTCATAGAGACAACAAAGCATCCCATGCATATAGGTAAACCATTATACCTATAAAATCATTTGTATTTCAGATCATTTGGAGTAATTTTGATTTTCAAAGAGATTTTGAAGCAGGTATTCTTGGTTTTGAAACACAAACAGATGTTGACATAATAAGCACGTGTCACAAGCAGGAAAACTTTAAATAAAAACTGTTATTGATCGTTTGCAGTATATGTGACCTGAAATTTCTGTTTCCTCTGGTGTACCTCCAAGACCATATATATGGCCAGTTATATTCTCATCATTCGTTAGTCATGAGTGATGATCGGTTATCATCGTATTATATGTCTTATATTTTATATGCTACCAATATGTTATAACAACAGAAATGTTATATCTACCATATTAGTATTCAGTAATAAATTGCTGTAAAATTATTTTAGGTATTTAATAATTAATAGCCATAGACGATTGAATTTAGGATAGAACCTCAGAAATCCCAAACATGCAATTAATACGCACATATACATATATTTTTCTGTATAACATTTCTATGTGTTAATCTTGTATTACAAATGGGAACAGGAGCTATCTCTTCACCGCTAAAAAAAAGTTACAATTTGTTTAAGAATGAATTTATAAATGAACTAGAATAATACGACCACTGTGTATAATGGGTAACAGCAACATAAATCGTGAGTTGTCGACTGAGTTAGCTAAGGTGAATAACCAATAATTTTCTACCAAATCGTACAATTTATTTACTACATTTGGCTAAAACCATTTCGTTAATGATTGATATTCGAACGATGTCAAAATCAAGGACCTCGGAAGGGGATACCCAAAGAAACTATAGAAAACATATGATGCAGCTAATTGGTAGTTAATGACAGATATTCTACCAAAAACGTTTCACATTTCCGTAACAAGATTTCGGACTAGAATAACTGATCTTCAGTCAAACCCACCAAAACCTAATGATCATTTTTACAGCAAATGGCAGTAAGTTTCTATTTGATATGTATTCTAAATTATTTTAATTAATTAATGACGGTATCCATTGGTAAATTGCATTGGAAGAATTTTAATAGATTATAGGTAAGTTTTTTAGACATTGAGACTCTTAATAGAAGAATGTTGGACCAAAGCATCCGTGAGCTAGTATCAGTAGACAAAGAGGAATGATCTTAAGAATAATCGAAAATTGGTGTGATGAGCAAGCCCGGTCCGTCAACCCCAGGAAGATGGAAAATTTTGGAAACCTATGATAATAGGAATTCTATCTCGGCACTGACGATTAAGGAAACGCCTCCACAATATGAGGGAAGGCGACACACCACCCATCTGTAGAGGATATTAAAAAGAATATGAGACCATAGAACATATACTCTGCGGATGTTCTGCCATATCGTCAACCATAGAATCAATTTTCGGAGAGCGGCTTCCAGGGGTAATTTGAATCTTCCAGGGGTAAATTGTGCATCCTCCACAGAGGAAGCACAATGGGTTCAATGGGTCTAGTATAGCTTTTGGGCTGTACTCAAGCCGATTGATTACAGGTACAGATCAGTTGACATACAATGGAGGAGCTTCTGCAATGCCAATAGATAATCTATGCTTAGGTACTTGGTGTTAATAAAATATCAATTTATTTAGTTCACCAAAGCCTTAGAGACATTTTCTCTTTTCTCTTCTGCGTGCTTCCATCTCGTCTCTTGCTTTACAATGTGTTTCCTTCTCGTAATTAATATGCCTATATTATTATCGAAAGCGATACATGTTCAAGCAGAGTTTATGATGATTGAATGTTGCTTTGGAAGTAGTTCTTGGCTTATCACCTAGACTATAGCCTACACAATTACGTAGTCTGGGAAAACGGCCTGTTCGATCTTAGATGAGAAGAGCGCAGCGTTCCTACAATAGCTATTTGTAAATAGGGACCGGTCGAAGATGGTAGCGTCGATAGCTAATCTCGTAGCTGTAGGCTATATTAAAAAACCGATGCCGATATATGGTGGTGGTCCGGCCATTGTATGCTAAGCCACGGGACAATTAGAGTTGCAGTGTCGCTTACACTCCAGGTCTCGCTTAATCCTGCCAACTGCAGCGCCAATATGTTACTGTTTCTTTACAGGGAGCGCGTCTTTTATCCTCTCAAAACACCTGTGCTCGAATACGTGACGTTCTTACGGTATAAAGTTGCCCGCATTTTTTGTCGCTGGAGAAAGAGATCGAGACCAGACGTTGAAAAGTTAATTGCGGAGGTAATTGTATGTGTATCACGGAAGCATGCTCACATTTTTTTTATAATCTAATTTTAACTATCTATATATATATATATATATATATATATATATATATATATATATATATATATATATATATATATATATATATATATATATATATATATATATATATATATATATATATATATATATATATATATATATATACGTGTGTGTGAGGGTGTGCGTATGTGTGTGTATGTGTAGATAGAGAGAGAGAGAGAGAGAGAGAGAGATACTGTCCATTTTATCAAGGCCATCGTGATTATCTCGTTTAATATTAATCGTACAAAAAAAAATACTGTAAAAAAAAAATTGCCCTAATTCTTATAAGCTACAAAAGATGGTTTAAATAATTTGAAATGCATGGCCTGCCTACATTAAGAAATATGGCGAAAAAACTTGAAATTGCCGAATATTTATAAACTATATATCTCCGTTAGTTGAAGAGATACAGAAAAAATATTCAGACCCCTCGTTCTCCAGATATAACCCCAATTAATTTCTTCTTATGGAGATATATTAAAGATAAAGTATTTTATACAACACCGAAAACATAGACGATCTAAAAGCTCGAATTCAACAAGCATGCGGTTCGATTACCCCCGACATATTAAGTAATGTTTTGAATGCAGTGCCCCGCCGTGCTGGAATGTGCATTAGAAATCGAGATGGACATTTTCAACACTTGCTGTGAAATTTTAAAAATTGTTTCGTTATTAGTTTTGTGTTAAATTCATATTTAATTGTTATACTGTTAGTGTTTTGTCTGTACTGAGATTCCTTCATTATTTTTACTTGTAATTGGGTTTTTTTATTGGAGTAAAAATTGCAGTAATTTTTAGATGTTTAATTCACTTATTTTATCATATTTTTCCACGATAAGTATGACAAAGAAGAAAATATTTTTTTTACTGAAAAATGTTTCTATAATTATTTTTTTAGTTCTAATGAATAAATATGGCACATGAAAGGAAAAAAATCTGCATTTGGTGGCACTATTTTCCACTTGACCCGTTAAATATGTGTAACACCCCAAGTAAATCCCAAAATCCAGTAATTCTGCAAGAAAATAGAGCCCCGTTAAAGGTCTCTACATTGCCAACAATTTTTTTCAGAACATTTGTCCTGTATCTCTTCAACTAACGGATATATATGGGTTAGAAATATTCAGCAATTTCAAGTTTTTCCGCCACAACTCTTAAAATAGGCCATGAATTTCAAATTCCAAGTCATATCATAGACTTGGTATAATGAAAAAATCGTAGAATGGCTACAATTTTAGGATGTTAAGATGGAGTCTAGTTACCTTCTCACTCATTCGGTATGTAAACAGAATATTTCATCTCTAAGAACCGTGATCGTGGCGATAATCACCGTGTCATGGTACTCAGTTTTTTTTTATAAATAATAAATACACCGACATTAATAACAACCATATTCAACATTTTTGTGTACTTGATGTACGAGGATTAAATAACTAAACAGATGTACGATAAGCTCTGATATATGCGTATAGTACATTCCGCGTCGCATACATAAACTAACATCCTGTACATGCGCGGGTTCAGTGCCGCGTTTCTAATAACAATAAGCAGATGCGCAATTATTCAAATGTGTTTAATATTCATTCATTGAACACTTAATAGACCTTTTTAGTAGCGACATCACAGCGCCTATTAGGTGCTAAATTTTGAAAATACTTAATTGCTTATTTCTTCGCTGCGAAAGTCGACAAGTTTACTGTATTTACCGGGTAAAAAATAAAATAGGTAAATTTTTCGCATAGAAAATATAAGCCGAGGCAAATATATTTGTACCATTGTGTTCATGTTCAAAATATCCGTCCGTATGGATTTTTATTTAGGTTCATTGGTTATAAGATTTAAAAATGAGATCGGGTTAATGCTAGTAATTTTTTCAAAAATAAAAAAAAATTTAAATATATCCGTTCAATGGGGAAAATTTAAATTTAAAAGGGGAAAAACTAATAAATATAAAGCAATCGTGCAAATTAATAATCGCCGACAAATGCTACACACTTTGTATTTTAAGTTAAATACCCGAATCTAACAAGGGAAAATTTATTGAATTTGGTACACTTTCTAATTGGTCAGTAGTTTTTCATTATCATGACTAGTCGTAGAAAAATATTTTAAATAACTCGCATTTAATGCCCCTTAAGACACTCGTATTTATTGCCATTTTGCGTAAATCTTTCACTCATTTGTTAATAGCATTGTGATCATTAAATGCGTCATTATCATCATTAATGCTCATTGCATAATATACTATTTTCATACTCAAGGTGTTACGAAACGTAGATATATGTTAAAATCTGGGAATCTATTTCTTACGAAACCCCTTTATATTACATATACTTGGGGAAGTTCATAACAAAGATAGCTGTCAATTATTTTATCTTTTCATCTTGAATTACACGTTCATTACTATTTCTATAAAACGACTTTTTTCTCTGACTACTCCGTGTAATTTTAGATTTTGATATTAGATTAACCAGATTGTATATGTACATACCATATCGTTGCATCAATGCTATCATGCTTTTATCACTTGAAGTACATCAGAATGTTTGATTTTATTGATAAGAGATAATGGTCCGCAGCTAATAATAATAATATAATTAAAATACCTACATTTAAAAAAATACAATGGACAATTTTAAACGCTGTAATACAATGGACTCGCTCTTCCGTCCCATATTACTCATTTACGTGGATAAGGATATACGGACGTTTTCCCTATAAAACTAAGGTTTCCCATATTCGTTCGTGCCTTGGTTAAACTTAAATAAAATAAACACAAAACATGGTATGAACAAATTTAAATAGAGACGTATATTTTTTTAACAGATTTTGGTAAATAGGTCTCTGTGAGGATTCACAGCGATTTATATAATATATTAACTTTATGACACCAATATCATTTAATTTCAGCCTTATTATTTTTTCAGTTGAAGTCATAACGTCGAAATCCATATAACCATGGATTTTTTTGATATTATCAATTTATTACGGTGTCAACATTACTATTAAAACTCATTTGCCCTTATAGTGAAACTTTTTTGACACACAAAAAAATTCTCTAAACTTCTATCTCGAGCGCCACTGTCTGTTTAAAGTGCAGACAGACCACTTTTCCCTACAGGTAGTATCTGTAGGTGCCACGAATAGCAGCTAGTGGAGAAGGGCGGTAGCCAGGTCATGTGATACACAGATGGGCCTTGTATTCCCTATCTTCAAGAAGAACCCAGGTGTATGGTTATAAAAGGTTTATTTACAGACTTGCATGAACTATATCGATCACACAGTATATATATATATATATATATATATATATATATATATATATATATATATATATATATATATATATATATATATATATATATATATATATATATATGGTGGTTACATCATGAGGGATTAAAAAGCGTTAGGAACGAAGGCTCGTTCTAGGATGCCAAATGGCGGCGAGTGTACTTTGAATGAGGAAGCAATAATGACGCGGCTTGAGTGGTACTGCGGAGGAAGTGATAGTAACGAGGATTATATGGTACTACTTTAGCGAGCGGAGGAAGCATTAATGGCGAGTATAAATGGCACTACTTTAGTAGGCGGAGGAAGCAATAATGAGCATGACTTTGAACATTTACAATGAAGCGTGCAGGAAACCAGATATGACATTCGCGGATTTGACGTACGCGGACTAATTTAGGTTGACTGGGAAAAATCAGGCACCATATTCGACCGCGAACTCCCACTGTATGCAAAATGCTCAGCAGAAGGATGGATGTAAAATGCTACAATCCGAACCCCTGCTGTATGCAAAATGCTCAGAAGAAGGGTGGATGCAAATGCTACGACCCGAGTTGTAGCCTATTGAGTGAACCTAAACAATTTCCACGGGAACCGAACTACGACTTCGAGGACTGGATTCCTTTAGCGCGTGCTAAGGAAATCCGGTGCCAAATAGTGCCCAGGCGATATACACGATAATACGAACGCAGTTTGTACGCAAAGCAGCAATCCGTGGGCTATATAGGATTCTTCGCGATGTCTAGCCATGTCCTATACCATGCCAATGTAGGTATCATATCTTAGCGCATGCATACAGCACCTAGAGCTGTGACCTTGAACGTTCCTTCTTACGTAGGTATCTCCTACACGATAGAAAAAACGTACAAGAGAAAACGGACTAAATTTTTGGACGGAGAGCACGGCAAGTTGCAACTTGGCAGATGACGAAATGGCAGATGACGAAAGTATTCGGCGGACGCAGGAGAACGTGGCTAGCGAAGAATGCTAACTGACTATTTCAGGCAGGGTTGCCAGATCGTGCGGCTCAATTTCCACAGTCGAAATTTAAAAATTCCTCAAATTCAGGACTTTTCGAAAAAAATACCAAAAAAATGCATTTTTTATTTTCGAAGATTATGATTTGTTATTCCCGGATTTTAGTAAATTTTTTTGACTGAAATGAGTTCCGAATATATCTAAAATACCCCAAAATAAGCTGTTACATCCACAAGATATAGAAAATATTTATGGCAAATAAAACAGACTTTTTTAAAAAAAATTAATTTTCAAATGAAAGAAAGAACTTAAGTAAGATAACTATTTAAGTAAGTATACAGTAAAAACAAGATTAAAAATATACCTAATGTTTCTTGAAATGATTAATATATTTAGATGTCAGAAATGAAATCCCCTGTTATTCCCCAAGTAAATATTTTTCCCCAGAATAAAATCCCCGGGAAAAAATAACCCCAAAGAAATTAAAATCCCCTAATTTTTGGAGAAGGTCCCCTAATTTATTGAGAAAATTCCATAATCAGGCAACCCTGATTTCAGCACAGTGGACCTGCTTTATATGATTTCTGACTTTTTTTTTCACGTGACGCGTGATATCCCTTTCTACCGTTATTGTCGTGGGATTTACCGATCTGGACCGGTATGTGAACAAAGAAATCTTGATCTTGCAAAAAATTACTCGAGCGTCAGTCATCAATTGAAATGCAATCAACATTTCCCAACAAATGTGTTATGGAATCGACAGACATTTATTTATTTATATGTATTTTCAATGCGCCTAAGATACTTGTGTGAGATGCCTAACTCGGTGAATTTTTATTGTGGTAATTTTTTAAAAATCACTTTAAATGTTTACTGGAATTGATTTTGCTGTAAAAGAGACATAATAATTTATGTTTATCAGCAACAATTTTCTGGAAATTATTTTTTCCTATATACAATCGAGATGGTGATCCTATCAGTTTTTAGAAATTAATTAGACATAAATATCATGTATTATTATGTTATTTTTAAGTAATAACAGATTCTGTAGAAAGTTATGACTAAAATTATTACGCCAATCCGCCAATAATACCACGAAATATTTATTCAATGGTAATCGTGTAGTGTACGTATTTATCATATTTTACAAACACAGTGGGAGTTATTATCGACAACGTTTAATAGCCACGGCATATTTTTAATGGAAAATCCCGAATCCATGACCAAACTAACGATTCGCTATCTAGATAATCCACCTGAATGCAACCATGTGCAGTTTTTGATTACTCTTGATAGTAGCGTGCTGTGGAACTATCAATTATTTTTTCACTGTGTTTTCCAGCATTTAACCCGAATTTACACCACATGTAACTATCTCAGAGATATAGGTACACGGAAAAATAGATATATACCGACCTACCCCCCCCCCCCCCAAAAAAAAACCAGTAACGTTCGTTAATACTATGGTAATACTTGCGTAAGAGTAATAAAAAGTTGAAAAGATCGATCAATGAGTAATTTAAATATTAATTACGGTGGGTGGAAAATTCTTAAAACTAATGGCTAAAATCATAATTGTCTTCACTCAATTCTTATAACAAATGAATTAAATATAGATGTAATTTTTCTCATTTGCAAATTTTTGAAGTGAAAACTTCTTTAGGCGCGCTCAGCACTTTTATTTAAAATAATAATACCTGTTAAGGGAGAAATATAATATGTGTTGTTTCCTAAGTAAAAGAAAATACAATAAAATCAGAATCAGAAAACAATATATTAGGAGGTTCCGTCTGGTCGGGTTACCGCCCAATTGTTTTCCTCTCTGTATCGAATTGAATTGAATTGGATTGATTCAAATCGACTGCCGAAGTGATGGTAGAACTATGAGTAGGTATTTTGGTGCGACATACGGTGGGGCCGCATCTAGCTGCGGTTGCCTGAAGCATCTGTGTCACGGGCGTGTACGGTCAACGTGTCAACGGTCAAAGTATATATTTTAAAATTCGAAAATTAGAAAAAATAAAATATATTAAAATTCGTTAGAAGTTTTCACTTCTATCGTGTGGTCATAAGCACACACCGATGTTTTTTTTTGATGGAATATCGACTTATGTTATGATATAGAGCCCTCTGTTGTGTCGAATGTATTGGATTTTGCACCACATATAATATGATATTCAAAGAATTTTCTTCATTTGTAACGTAACATTTGTAACATTTGATGTATTATACGAATTTTGTTTAGAATTTAGAGGCGAAATGAAATGTGGAATAATATACGGGGTGTTCCATTAAATAAAAAATAACTTTGTCTCGTCATGACTTTTTGACTGACCCTGTATAAGTACTTAATTTTTCTTTATTTTAATAGATTTTCTAAAACCCTAAACCTTTTATAACTTATTTTTCGCAAGTTGTCTTACTTTAGGAGATAATCGGACCATTTCAATACATATCAGCGACCTTGTATATTTATGATAAATTAAATTTAAACGTTTAAGTAACTACTCAAAAACTGCTATGCATGGGATCCAATTCCTGGGCCCATATCAATCCTGCCAGGGGCGGGCGAGGTGCAGCCTATTGGGCGGTCCGCCTCTGGATATGATGCTGATGGGTATGTTAAATGTATTCACATTCATATTATCTCCCCCGACCGCATACAGGTATTTAAATTACTATTACATATACACGTAAACATTTCTTAAAATTATTAGCCCACGTAAAAGATGCGTATAAATTAACCGAATGTCGTTACGCCCGTATAATTGGTATAACAGAAAAAACGTGTTCCTATAACCAAGTGAGCAGAGGAACATTGATAGGTAGTCACCAAGCAGCCCCGATTATATCTTGATACAGTTGCTGCCGTAATGAGCTCCGTCTGGGAGCTGTCACTCGCCCCGTTTTCTTGCTGCTGCTTGCCCTTATCTACCCCTGATAGACTGCGGCTATCTCATCCCACTGCCTCTGCTTTAATTAGGCCACCTTGCCCACTTCGAATCACCATTCAGTATCTCGGTAAAAAGGTGTGTCTATCTGCAACTACCGGACATTCCATCTCTCGTGCGTCTATCTTCTTGCGCTAACTCATCTACAGGAAGAGTTGCCTTGAGCATTTGTGCATTTGATATCGCGACAATATATCGCTGCAACAAGTTATATATCTGCATATCATTCTTGAGGGCGAAATATTTGCTAGAGTTCAGTGTCCTAATTCGACGGGTTAATTCTAACAAAAACTACGAGGCAACAAATGCTACACTCGATCGCCGCCGACTGTGGTCCTAGGAAGTATCGCTGGCCTAATAAACTTTGACCGCTTTAACATAACAGTCCATAAGTCCATATATAATTTCGATTTAACTTGTTACATACATACCACAATCAATGATGTAGAAAAACTTACTACCATCGTTAACATCTTGACATTGTTAAAAAATATCATATAGCGATGATGTCTTTGATTTTCTGATTCCAGCATTATCGAAAAGAGAAACGTCCTTCGAGACAAATTTCGTAAAAAAATTATTACTGCATAAGTTATGTTACATGGTTTAAACAATGTAAATATTTAATTCCGCACATTGAAATGTTCTGATTTCAAATAATATACACTCAGCGGCAAAATAATCGATCCACTCAAAATATTGATGAAGTTTGCTTATCAATAACTTTATTAATTTAAGTTCCATTTGATTTTTTTTCATCTAAGTAGTAGCTAAATTTATAAAGAATCTCACACAGGATTTAAATTAAAAAATACTAGGCAAATGGTCATATTATACATGGTGACACAAAAAGGGTGCTCGCAGTCCAATATCAAAAAGCCGCCTTCTTATTGTTCTCTCGCTTACTTGAACTTACCTCACCTCGTCTAATTGGTTTTTCATTAGCACACAAGTAATTCTTGTGACAAATGTGACAAATTGTAAACTAACGGTTGTCAATTTAGTTCTGACAGAAACCATTGCCTGTCATAGCCAGCTGTGCAAAAAATCATTCCTTCAACTTTGTTGTTACCATAGAAATAAATGTAAAATGTAACGTTTTTTCTAAAACCCGTGTCTTAAAAAAGTTATTGTAACAAATAAAACAAGAAAATGTAAGGAACAGATGTAGCTTGATGACAAAATAAGAAATTATGAGGTGTAACAGGTTGGCCACTCCATATATTGTTTTAAAGTTAAAGTAAAAAGGCACTTTTTGTGTCACCCTGTATAATATGGACATTTGACTAGTTTTTTTCTTAATTTAAATCCTCTGTCAGATTCTTTATGAATTTAGCTACTAGATGAAATAAAAATTAATCAAACCGGACTTAAAGTTATTGCATATATAAGCAAAGTTCATCAATATTTTGAGTGGATCGATTATTTTGCCGGTGAGTGTATAATGACAAACATTTAAAAACAAAATTATCAAAGTCGGATCTGTGCCTGAGGACTAAGAAATTTTACAGATTTCGACGCTTCATTGACTCGACTATATAGGCTAGTCAACAAGTGCCATTTTGTAGAATTTTAGCTTTTAGCCTTTACCGAAAATTATGATTAGGACTCATTCGATTAGGAATGACATTTAGAAACTTTTTGAAAAAGTGGGGCTGGTAGAGATTACAAGAGTTATAAACAATTTAGTAAAAAGGGGGGGGTTGTTTGTTAGAAATATCTCAAAAACTATTGCAGATATCGGAAATCAAAAAAAGATCCTTAAAGAGCAGGAAACCTCCTTAAAAAAGTGCCACCTCCCGGAACTCTACCACCAATATTTATAATTTTAATTTAGTGGTAAAAATAGGGCTAAAAACGGGTGATGGGACTTGCGCGGACCGATTCGGATACTTCTAAATATGAATATTTAGAAATAAAAAAATCATATACGTTTTAGATACTTTAATAAACAATAATCCGTTGAAAACAAATTTTCCCGTATTTTTTTATTAGATATGCTTTTGTTAATTATTTTAGCTATTTTTGAAACGCTTTAGAAAAGATCCCCGTTGGAATAATTAAAAAATTTTGATTTTCCAATTTGTTATTAACAATCGAACTTTTTTTAAAGATGTTTCCTGCTCTTTTTTCAATTTCTGATATCTGCAATATTCGCAAAAAACAAAACCCCCTCTTTGTTTTATCTAAATTGTTTATAACTTTTGTAATTTTTACCGGCCCCACCGAAATTTTTCAATGAATTTCTAGACGTCAGTCCGAATCGAATGAGCCCTAATTTTCGGTACAGGCTAGGAGAAATTCACCAAAATGGCACTTGTTGACGAGAATATAGGCCAAATTGAGTTTCGGATCAGCAACGAGCGTCAATCTCCAGTGGTACTTCCTAGGACCTGTGATTATATGAGCTAGGACCACAGCCGGTGACGATCGATTTTTTCTGTTCCCCGCAAAAGAAAAATTCCCGCAGTAGAAAAACTGCTTTCGTCAGTCCAAAAGACATGACTTAGAAACTCATCATCTTCCTCTATTCTATCAAGTATGTCTCTGCAGAAGGTTAACCTGTCTTGAAGGTTGTTGTCGTCTAACTATTGAACGGGCAAAATACTATATGGTTTAAAATTATGGCGATGTAATATTTTTATCACACTTCTTTGTGATATATCCAATTCTATTGCTGCGGCATAGGATGATTTGGATGGATTTTCAGCAAAATATAATAACGCGTTTAGTTCTGTGTCTTCTCCTGTTTTTGTTCTTCGCCTTTCCCTTTTCTTGTCTCTCAGAGATTCGGTATTCTTAAACTTTGCATAAATGTTTTTAAAACTATTTTTGGCAGGAGGTAGCCTTTCTCGAAATAACCTAACATACTCCCTCCGAGCAAGAGACTTATTCTTGTTGCACTGAATATAAATTTCAAGTAACTCTTTTCGCTCTTCCAATGAATATACCATTTTCAAAATAACTTGCTTCTTTACGAACACTACGTATTTTTTACGCTAATATCTAAGAGAGTGAACTACTATCTCACAAAAAACTGGATGAAATCTGTCAACAAATAAACAATGCAAATATGCATTGTTTCCAGAGGTATCTTGATGTTCTTATTTTATAATTGACACCCGTAATGTGATAAGTTTTTAGTAATATCTCACGAACAGGTGGAGTGATTATATAACAATTACACATTTTTGGATTTAGAAAATTAAGGACATTATTTTGGTCTAAAAATATACGGGGTGTTCCATTTAAAAAAATCATGTTTTATTTTCCACCCTGTATATTTTACGAGATTTTTAATATCTGTTCTCAGATTATAAAAATTCATCAAAAACCGTATCTACTCCTTTTTTGAATGAGTTAAACCGGCAAAGGATAAGTGAGATAAGGGGGGTGTCAATCTGAAGAGACTTACATACATACATACATACATACATACAAGCTGGTAAAAATTTAAGATAAATTTTATTGGTTAACTATCGTAACAACTGCTCAAGCTAATGGACAACATTTTGCGTAGAAAACTGAACTCATTAATATTTAAATATTGAAATTTCGACGCGTTAAAAAGTTCTGCATCAATTTAGAAATATACTATTTATATATCTTTAGACGTATACTATTCTTTAACGATTACCTATTTATTGTCTTATGTCTACGTCCCTGACGAAAGTCCTGTTCGAGACAATAACTTCTTCTGATGTTAGGCTTATTATGAGTATCTTAAGTGTTCCTCTGAATGTTATAATAAATATGGAATTAGCTACAATAAGTAAACTTATCTCAACCCAGTTTATATTTACATATGTATAAAAGCATTACGAAATGGAAGAAACTAAACAGATCGTTATTAAATCCCAGACTGCTAAGTCTATTACGATATTAAGTAACAAGAAGATAGCGTATCTCTCCAAATGGTTAGCTAGCCCGACTTCCTTTTTAAATGTCACATTATCATGGAAGTCGATCACCAAACGCCACAGAATTAATTTAAACAGTAGCTATTAAATCTCGAGCGTTGGTATGGTATCAATAATAAATTCTGTGTGTCACTTTTCAGTAATCCCGACCGGCTCCTTAATCGCGGCGAACAAGAAGTTTCGAATCAAACCCGGGACGGTTAATTAACTGGGATGCCCAACAAATTATTCTTGTCTAGTGCCCGCGGGAGCTGCATAATTTGGGACGCGCTGTCACAAATTAGGTGCGTGACAATTCATTAGGCGAAAGACTTGCATTGTAAGAACTATTTCAATTTAAAGCGCCAACACTGAGTCCTGATAGTAAACAATAAAATACTTTGCAAGTGGGCGGCGATGGAGCGGTTGCTATTCGGTTCGAAAACCGAGAAGTAAAGGGTTCGGGTTCCGCTGTCCTGGAAATAAAAGCCCCTTAAATTATGCCCAGATCTAGCTCTTGATATTTTGCCGTTTATTATTGAACTGAATAGTGGTTAGGAGTTAGCAACTTAGGTCTAATGAGGGCCAGCAAAAATTATAATACGACCCTACGCAAGACTCCGATTTCTGACGTATCCATTATGGGGTATCATTATTACCTAATTATGTATCATTATACACTAACCACCACATTAAATACGAAAAAAAAACACTAAATAACGTGCATCAATTCAAAACAACCAAAAGTTTCATGTTTATCTTTATCTAAACCACATCCGATTTGGATATTTTTCCGATGTACCTAGGTTGTCTTTTAGCAAGTCTTTTTCCTAGAGATTTATTTTTGGGTGTCTACCCCACCGCCGCGGCGGTCACTTTATATTTTTATATAGCCGCACTTCTAAACAATCTAAAATATTCTTATGAAACTGTCTGAGATAAAATTCCTCTGACGTAACAATCTAAAAATATTCTTGTAAAAGAGCCAACTGGCCGTCCTTATGCCATGTACACCTATCCTTATTATCTGGTCAGTCGGGATTCTGTGACAAAATTCCTGTGACGTAACAATCTAAAAATATTCCTGTGTAATATCCAGCTGGTCCTCCTTGGGCATCTTGAAATGTACACTTGACATGACATGTACACGTATCTTTATTATCTGGTCTGTCGGGCGACCCTGTGACAAAATTAATTGTGTTTTAGGAAAAGGGAAATATATAATTAAAGGAAATATATTGTATCGTATATTGTGAAATGGAAATGGATTATGTAAAAAAAAATAAAAATATAGCAGAAGCTGTGGGATTCGAACTCGAAACCTACAGTTCACAAATCATACGCTTTACCAAGGCTATCAACGCTCTGGCAAACCTGTTAGCTGTGTAGTTATTTAAAACAACCGCCGCGCGCGTTATTTTTTATTGATATTACCGGGTGTAACATTAGAACTTATAACTCGTTTTTTTCATAATTTTTTTAACCGCCAACAGTTAGAATAGCAATTTAAAATTATAAATAAATTTTAGCCATGTCTTTTCCTATTATTTTCTTTTTTGAAGCACTTCATTATCTCCCTTATTAAATGGGGTATACGGTTTTATAGTCAAAACAAATGTACAAATGTTTTTTAATTTAGTGAAGCTATCTGAATAAATTGCCTTTACTTTATTATTCTGGTTCTTTATCTTTTTATTGAAAAATGTACTTCTAATTCTCGAACTGTTCCATATATTAATTTAAATCAATCTTGATATTAACACAAGCCACCGCACTGAACAGCGATCGTGGAATGCCGCGCCGTAATCAGCTAAACATTTTAATGTACTCTGATATCTACCATATTTCGCTTTATCTGAAGAAGTCCGTACGGCAGACCATCTAACAGTCCTGGCGCCGCATGGCCATTGAAAACCATCACACTGTTAACGAACACTCGATCTTTATCTACGCAATTAATAATATTAATACCGAGTGCTTATAAATTTATACACGAACGAGGTCAAGCCAATAGAGTTCGATACAGAGAGGATTCAAACAAATTAAAAACCAGTAACGAAAATATTTTTTTTTGTTTTGCTCAGGTAGTAATCAAAAAGACATTTAACTTGAAGACATTTATAATTTTCTGGTATTGATAATGTTTAACGTTATACGAGTGGAAATATCATCTATTGTTTTGCTCATCTATTGCTACTCTTCGCTGCGAATATCGAAGAGGGTATGGCCTGTATTAATCTGGGAAAATTAAAATAGCCAATTTTCGCCGAACATGCCAATTTTCGCCGGATGTTGTACCATTATGTTAGACAAATTTTAAACAACTTTCAAAATATCTGTGCGTAAGCCCGAATTTCACATTTTTTGTAAACACGCTCTCTCAAGAACGAAATATTCAAACAACATAATATTTGGCGGAAAAATCGTTTTTGTATTTGTTTGAGTTCTATTTCTATTGTAATGAAAAATTATGCAAGTTTTTTAATTCTCACTGGAGACCGTCAGCAATTATGTGCGATTTATATACGTGAGATTTATTTACGTGAGATTGATTTACGTGAGATTTACTTGAGAGGGGGAATCAGAAAGTACATAATGGCTGAAAGCAGAAAGTACATAACTTTGGTCAAAAATCTTGATATATATATGGAAATTGGGAAGGAATTAAAGAATATCCAAAGGGAAATTCGCTTTTTAACTGCAGGAACAACATTTCTTCAAAGGCATGTTTTGACAATTTTTCCTCGCAGATCGTATTCAAAATCTCTCATTTCCTGGGCAGCAGGACCAAGAATCAATTCCCAAAATATCAGGTTTCATAGATTAGTAATAAAAAGTAAGGCTATCCACAACTGAAAATACCAAGTGACAATTAAAACGTAGCCAATATCACTACCATTTTAGAAATTCTTCTCAATGTAACGGCACTGCTACTAGTGCTACGCTACTGAAACCACCTTCACTTGTGCAGCCAGTTTCCCACACTATGAGAATAAAAAATATGAAATTATACACTAGCGCCTCTCGCGGATATTTGTGGAAGAAAGTACTTCGATTCCTCCTCTCAAAGGCGGCGTTTAGTAAACACATAATCAGAGTTTTTTTATAAAGTTTTTGAAAAAGACGTTTGAAGTATTTGCTTTTTTTAACTTGATTTATAGAAGTTTTCTTCATTAATGAAAGCGCACGGCAGTGGCGTAAGGAACTAGAGCATTTTTACTATTTTTGGTAGATCTTTGCAGGGTTGTTGCAAGCACAGAAAAGGACGTACGGCACTATAAACATAATCATACCGTGTGAGGAACATTCTAGAAGTCACTTGAACCTTGCATAGTCATTGTATATTTTTCAAAAATACCACGACAAGATTTATAAGAAATACCTTTACGTTACTTTATTTACATTGGCGGCCATACCAAATCGACATAGTCTAAACATTCTCAGACTATCTACTAAATGCTTGTCTTTGTCTCGTCTATTATCTGTATCTGTATCTGTAATTTGTTCGGAGTGTGGATCAGAGATCCGCTGCACTTAGGCCCCATTGGGCCCCTTGTGCTCCTCCGTGAGGGAAATGTCTCCCCAGGCCATCCACCAGCCTAGTGTTGTAAGAAAGGGGATGATGTTGCCTAGGGGCATTTTCCATGTTGACCCTTTGGTTATTTTATAATTTTTCAGGTTCAGTAGTGATTGTCTACTATCTGTGCAGATTCTGATTGTCTTGCCCGTTATTTCTCTCCGAGCCATATCTTGTGCGGCTATGGTTATACCTGCGAGTTCTGCTTGTACTACACTGGCATTTTTATCCATAGTCCAGTTGCATCGGAGTCGCAGATTTCTGGAATATATACCACAGCCTACTCCTTCCTTCTTCTTTGATCCGTCTGTGAAGACATAGTTTACACCTTCAACGCCTGTCTCATTTTCACCAGTAGTTTGTATGGTGTAAGGTTTATCAAAGACAAGCCGAGGCGGAATACCATCTGCACATGCCTGTAAAAGGGGTATCGTTTTGATAGCCTCAGTCCACAGGCGGCTTCTGGTTTGGCCACAGCTTGCGTTTGGTAGTATGCCAACGGATTTGAGGCGAGTCATGGTTGTCAAAGCCACTTCTTCTAGATGTAGATCTAACGGTGGAAGACACAGCATTACCTCCATTGCTCTCGTTGGTGATGTTCGCATGGGTCCGGTTATGTTCAGACAGGCAACTCTTTGTACCCGGCATAGCTTGAGTTTTGCTGTTATTTGTTGACTCTTGGACCACCAATCAACAGCTCGATAGGCCATCATTGGTTTCTTCACCTGGGTTTCTTTCCCCAGGTGTCTCGTCTATAAATGCGCCCTTAAGCATTCCTTAAGTTACAAGGACAACATTTACTTATAGATAATTAAAAACTTTAAGGCGTAAATCTCCACCACTGGCACTGGTTAGTGAATTATGAACCCGATAAGTCCACACTATATCACTGCATTTTTACAGTTAGGTTTATCTTTGTAATTTTTTGCACACCGTGTACAACAATGAAATATACTCAACATAATAGCGATACCCAAGTCAGCAATAAATCCAAACAGTGCCAGTGCCCAGATCTACTTAACACATCTAAGGCGTTCCCCTTGCACGCCGTCGGTCACGATCCCATACTTCAATGGATGTATATGTGGAACATATTATTAATTACTTCATCGGAAAAAGTGCACGAGGAAACCGATTCACGATAAAGGCTTAAATACATATAATTTAGCGAAGAGGGTCTTGTAATAGCGTGGTTCACGGTTTAGATTACTGTGAGTGAGTTTCACTCAGAATCAGTACAAGATGAGACGGTTTTTTAGAAACTTAATATACGTTTAAATATCAAGCCAAATTTGCCATCACATATTCACAGCAAGATAGATTTTGTGCCTCCTTTGCTTCAGTTTTTATAAATTTTCCTAAGTGTATAAGTAACCATATAGTATATTTTAACAAAGCTGGAATTATTGGTAATTGTTACTATTAATAATTAATAATAATATTTATTGTAATAATAATAATAATAATAATAGATAATAAGAAAAAATAAAAATATTATAAAAAATATAATAAAAATAAAATATAAAAAGAAAAAAAATAATGTTAATAATAACAGTTAGTAATAATTAATAACTAGTATCGGTAATTATGCGACATATGTGATGACGAGGAAACAATATTGAGCATATTATGTTTAATCATGTACTATATAACAACATCAGAAGATATTCTGTATCAAAATATTTATAAAGAAAATATTAGTCTGTCATATAATTTCGGCTATCTGCTGAGTAGTCATAAATTTAATGTATACATACATATATAGCGGTTTTTTAAATCGGAAAACATAAATTTGTAAATAAGAATTATTAACAAAAAATAAAATAAATATTAAAATTAAAAACAAAATAAATAAATTATAGACAAAACAAAAATATATATAAAAACATATTGTAACGTGCCTTTTTGCGTAAAAGATAATAACAAAATAAAATAAAAAAATTGACTATACTAACCTACAACTACAATTGGCAAAAAAAAAAAAAGGGTACGGCCGACTCAGTGGAGACGGGGTGGTTCGTAATAGTTTACGTGAACTATATTATAGTGGATGGTAATAGGGCGCCAGGCAAATTTTATGTCCCAGTCCGTAACACCTCTTTACTGTTGAATTTTTAATTCCTCAAAATTAGCCAAACCCAGGATATTCTAATAAAAGGTCAATTGAACTATAACTATTTAATGTTTACATATATAGATAAACAAACCCTACTAATGATGGTATTTTGTATATGACAAAAAAATTGTATATATATATATATATATATATATATATATATATATATATGATCCTAAATGATAAAGTTGGGAAAGCACCAACAAGATTTCACTTTTAAATAACTATATGCACTAAATAGACACTAGTCGGAAATTAAGCACAACCGCGGATTGACGTGCAACCAGGTATACGATTTATATAACAATATGTTAGGGACGATGCGTCGCTCGTGCTCAAGCGCAGCGCAGGGTAAGAACCATGAAATAACCAAAGGGTACTGGAAGCGATGTTAGGCCTTAATTTCCGCCTATATAAAGAACTAAGTCATAATATATGTAACCACATATATATACATACACATATAATATCGCAAAACCGCATAAAGCGCAACCTTGTTTAACAAAAAAAAATATTTAACTACATAGATGATATTACCATCAAATAATAAAAAAATTATGTACGCATATAAAAATTATATTTAAGGTTGGGACTTGCGTGCGTTTCCTCCCACGGAGATAGGATGATGGACCACCTCGGACCTTATAAGAGGTAGGGACCGCGTCACACAAGAAGGGACAGCTTCAATAAAAACAAAAGCAGCTTCGCACGAGAAAGGGGCCGTCTCGGGTAAAAACCCCTAATATAGGGGTTCTTACTCGTCAGAGAATGATTGTTATGGCCGAAATCGACAGAATTAATGTTGTATTTAAACGTGGTATGGCGTCTGACTGGACTATAACCGGTTTCCACCGATCAGGCTTTGGGTTTTTCACTTAATAAGTTTTCACCGCTAACGGAAACCATAAATTCCCATCGCCTGAGTATTGAGAATCGGAAATATATCCCTAATTAGTATTAGGATGACTTTGACTATCACACTTCTTTTCCGAATTTCTTCCAGCTCTATACCTTACTATACACGATCACCTGTACAACACTGCCGCAGTCTCGATCACCAATCTAACCAAATTTAGCAGGAACACCGCCACAGCAAAAACTCTCATTCCGCTCAAAAAGTGTCTTGTGGCATTTATCCACGATAATATTTTAACGCTACTATCTAGTAGTCATTACCAGGTACACAAAAAAGAAACCGTCTGAAAATAACCGTTACAATATATTAAAAAAACAAGAAGAAAAGAAGGGAGAAAAGTATAATAAAAAAATTATATAAAGGTGTGTATAAATAGATAATAAAATGTATATAGGGCTGGCTACATAACAATATTATTTACTGTTACTGTTACTATAAGTAATTGTATTGTTGCATATTTTTTTCAATTGTAAATAGTTGGATCAGTAATGTCGTGTTATAACTGCTATTTGAAATTTGGTTATTTTCCTACGATATGAAAATGGTGCCTTTTTCCAAGATTTCCAAATCAATACATATTTAATTTATAATAATTTGTTGCCATTTAAAAAGAATATGTCTTAGAAAGGGACCTAATACCTACTATAATAGTACTTTATGTTAAAGTAGGTATATCTGACACCAATAGTCTGGCCATTAACATTGGCCAGACTATATTGTTTATATTGTTTATGATGTATTGTCAGTACACAGCTGTATTAGGACCGTTGGCTACGTTCAATTGGTCTTCATCCGGACAAGTAAGATTTACTTAAGTAAATGCAAAAATCATTTTTTTTCTCTGATAACAAAACCCCTATTCCACGCTTATGAGAGTCCGACAAAAAGGTAATAATAATCTTTACTTTGCTGTACTCTTATCTTTAATTTGATCTTTACTTTACTTTACTAATCTAATACTTAGTTTAGAGCAGTACACTGGCGAAAAACTAGTTTATCCCTAGCTACGTTGCCAGGTTTCTGAATACGGTTATCTCTATATAAGGAGGCTATGATTTAAAAAGATTGTAAGGGTTCTAAAAGGGTCGCGAGTGGCGCTGCAATCTTAATATTAGAGGCCAATATCTTATATATTTGAATTGTATACAAAATTTGTATACAACTATTTGAAGCTATACGTAGTATATTAATCGGAATAGTGTTCCATTAAAAGAATCGGAATAAATTATACTATTCCACATTATTACATGTAGGAACTATAGATGGGAAAAGTACTAAGAACATACTAAGAAGTACTAACTACTAAGAAAGATAATCTGCAGATTATTTTGAGAGAATAATCCGCAAATATCCAATAGATTCTTATTTAATTCATTACACAAGCTATCAGTAGTTAGGAACATACCTTCAGGTATTTCTTACTTATCTTGATATTAATTATATAATGTAAGTAGGTACATTAATGATTACATCCAATAAATAGCAAACAATCTCACGTTAATCAATAATCGCAATACCTACTTACTTTAACCTAATTCGTATATAATAATAATAATAATAATAGTCGGTATATAATAATTTATGAAGTCTAAGTCTTTGTTTTTAAGATGCTCCTCTTTTTTTGTAGGCGATAACAAAATAGACGTGTCGAGAAGTCGATAATTTTTTTTATCGAATTTATTCCATCCCTCACACGTTCACTGTATAATCATACACTAGTATCCTTCTACACAAAATAGTGTCAAATAAAGACCTGTAAAGTGTTTTCAATTTACATATGAAGGACGCACATTTTTTAGGAATATTGGGTTACATCTTTCGTTATGTTCTCTGTACATACCTTTAAGTATTAAATATACCCTAATAGACCCGGTAGATGCGACAAGTAATAAAAATCTATTAGCTCCCATTTATATGTGATTAGGTCCGATACACACTTATACAAATTGATGAGCTGTATTTTATCCGGCATTATCACCGATTCAACTTTTTCGGTTATCAACTCTCTCTAATTATACTGCCCTGTATACGTGCTCCGGCGTTGGTTCTATATCTCCGAGATATTTTTAAAGTAAATTCCTAGACATTGCATTAGTCTCGGGTAGATAAGCTGATACGTTCTGCAGATATGTGCCCGGTGCTTATTTTAGAGTGATATCCCCGAACGAGTATCGAGAAAGCATGCTGGAGTATCGTCTTTATGGCTATGTCCAATGAATTATATCACCTCGCTCTATTGCTGACAAGCCCTCCTTGTAATAGATTTATACGTCCCTCAGGGAGGTGTAGTGTGGCCCGGATAGTACCGCATATTACATAAATGACTTTATGAATACATATGTGATTTTAGGGTACCGAGAAATTTATTTAGTAAATTTAAAAAAATGTAATTTAATAATATACTTCCGCTTTTCCGCATATTATACAAACGTGTTATATGTAATAGAATTTGATTGGTTGTCAAATGCAAGATTAACAGAAGACACATGCAACTAAGGAAGTGTTTTTGTTTCTTGGGAAAGGATTTCCGTAGAAATATTGATTTCAAGTAAAATCTATTTAAGTAGTTAAAAGTTATCTAACATTGCATTGGGCGTGTTTCTTGTTAGTTTTGTTTGAAATAATATTTAATAATTAAGTGATATTAGATGTTAAACGAATCCTTTGGCAAGGAAACAGTGAACAAACCCTAGGCAGTTTCGTAGAAAGTTTACTCCCAGAAGAAATGATCTCTCTCAACGTTTCTCACTCAACGAAGTGCGTGAAATCAATACAAATTAAATCAGTGCAAATGTACCTAGTATCCCATTCGACAGAAAGTACGAGAATTGCCGATTACAGTAACCAACATTCCATCTTAGCTACTTGAGTGTGCCGCTAGAGGTCTACAAACCAGCGGGTGTTTAAAATTTCGAGTATTTTGGATTAACGCCATACTAAGGTAATAAAACTCTAATATTAATACGTCGCCTTTAACTACCTTTTAAATAATTTAGATATAAGGAATATTGTATGTAGAAGGATTTTATATCCCATGTACCTTAATAATAAGTTATGATCGTTTAGAGCACTAGAGCAGGCTTAGTTTAAGACTATTTAAATTGGATAGACACTAATATTTCCAAAAATTTCTAAATAAATTAATATCTAATACCACGATGATGAATTATTTTCTTCTTTAATACTTAAACGAATTTAAAATCCATTTTCCAAATATCACATTTTATAGTATAATTTTAATTTTAGTATAAATATAAGATAGTTTTCGCAATAACTATAATTAATTTCCAAGTTTTACTTGATATATTTTAATTAACGATTCAGCTTATTTTGAACCTCTTCTGAGGTAAGTGTTATATATATATAGGTAAGTGTATATATATATATATATATATATATATATATATATATATATATATATATATATATATATATATATATATATATATATATATATATATATATATATATATATGTATATATATATATATATATATATATATATATATATATATATATATATATATATATATATATATATATATATATATATATATATATATATATATATATTGAGATAAACAAAAATACAGAACTTAAATAAGTATTCAAATTCAGTAAAAATACATTAAATTATAAATTAAATTAAATCAGTGATCAATAACTATTGCACAGACTATAGTGTAAGCGCAAGCACACACGCATCACTGACCAACGTATATACTATAGCAGAACGCCAACCAGCTACGCGTCTAATTGGTTAGAATGCAAGAACATTATATCTAAATTATTTATCGGCACAAAAATCTATTTCAACCATAATTACAATAGACAAGTCCTAATAATAATTATAGAGTATCGATCATTAATAAACTATGTCTAGATTAAAAGATTAATGCGAAAGCATCAGAGTAAATATGGGGTTCGAGAGTTTATAGCGACAAAACCAAATGCAATGTAGAGATAACGCCTAATACATAAATTGAAGTTACGCAACAGAAAGTGAATTTGATTGTATTATAGTGTTTAGAATTCGAAATTAGATCAAGTGAAAATCAAATTGTAAGTTAGTTACCTAAAATTAAATAAATTAAATATTAGGCAACAATAACATATAACAATTAAAGAGAGTCCAGCTAAGGCGTTCGATGAGGTAACAGCCACGCTCCTGCTAAATAAGTAAGAAGATTTCAATTTTTAAAATTGGCGTTTACGTCACTAGATTATTCTTAATCTACGACATACGCTGTTCAAGCATTCTTTGTTAAAAAATAATAAAACGAGAGAGTCAGCACAACGAAGTCTATTATATGTAGTCGTAATTATATCCGACTAACGTTGTTGTAGTATTGATTTGATTCGTATGATTTATATCTATGACGAACCGCCAACTTTAAAGATGTAAAGAGTATATAACATTTGACATATATTACATGCGGCTACCAAACTTTCAAACAATTAATAATTTTCTGCAAATTAACCATTAATTACGTCTAACATTAGGCTAATTTGGCAAGTGTAATTATGTCTCAATGTTAACCGAGCCGTTAACAACTTTTTGTCACCAGAAATGAGAATGCAGGCGACTTAATTAATGGGAAAATAACCATTTATTATTAACGTTCAATCAATACGCTTGTATTTTTAAATCAGGTTTTTATTGTTGGATTAGCATATATGGCTCGCATAACATTAATTAATAATTCTTAATAATGTTATCAAAAGCGAAATCAATGTTTCAGTGCCTACGCACTGCTCAGGAGCGCGCCTTCTTCCCTACAACAGGGGCATATAGTCGTTCAGATTCCACGAATTAAATATAATATATTACTAGGAATTTTTCACAACGAGGTACGTTTTCAATGCTAACTATTGCACGTGTATTTTAAAGTATACCGCATTTTTCATCTAACATGCCATGTCGTTGCATTTCCGCAAATTTTTCAAATAACGAGGACCTAGTCATCAGGAGACGGGGCATTGCTACCCTAACCTGGAAATACCTTATTTTTATACAAAGGACCATCTGTTTTGCATCCCATTCGGAGGATGATGTATCTACTACGTAACCCTGGACTACAATTGTATATCTGCCATGTTTCAAGGCAATGTACATCCATCCGGTTTCATAATTTGCAATTCTCAAACGTATTCCAAGTATTCAACTACCCATTTCAAGGACAGTTATATGCCTTCCTTGCTTCAATGTGTGTAGGAACTCCAAAACTAGTGGGATATTGGAAATGCTTTGTTTAATATTAAAATTGTTTTATCTCGAACCCGGTCTTGGTCCTCGAAAATTCAATGAACTCAAAATAACGCCACAGTCTATGTTATGTATTATATAAAAAGGAATATTTGTTGTGATATAATTCTTCGAGACCTCGAAAGCGAACAAAAGTACACTTTGAGGAAAACTAATAACGTGATAGCGTCGAATATAATTGCGAATATAATTTCTTCACTCAACGATGATAGACACCATCTTCGTTATACGATAAAGTCTTTAAGAAACATATCTGAATTATTTCTTTGTGTCGTTTGTGTATGTATGAGGAGACCAAATAACCGTAGATAATTCCAATTAGGATGGAACTAAAGAATAACAGTTTCAGAGTGTGAATGTCGTTAAAATCATGAGAACACTTTATCATAAATTCAAGCGTTCTAAAAGCGTTCAAGCGTTCAAAAAGTCACGGAATGTTGATGAGCGCGTAAGGACTGATTCTTCTAAAGTGTAATTAAATTCGATAAGCTTAAGTTTATTAGAACATGTTAGAACACTGCACTTACTTATGTTTAATTGTAATTTTTTCAAACTACACCATTTACTATTTTTATCAAGGATATCTTGTAATACTATCCTTTACATAATTTACACCAATGTCACTATAATATCATTAATGAAAAAGTTAAAAAATAGCAGTCCTAGCACAGAGTCTTGTGGTACACCCGGTGTAGATATAAATTATGAACTATCACCTTTTTTCGTGCAATTCATCTCAAAAATCATAGGAAAAGGTTGCATTTTTTTAGCGTTCTATCCCCCGGCTTTCCCTGCCCGGTACTGAAGCACTGGCCACGAGTTAAAGTTAACGTATTGCCAATAGATCGCTTGTAGCGATAGGGCCCGTCTCAAACACAAAATAGACGTGTTAGGTGTAACGGCACATAAATAATTCATAAATTTCAGAAATAAACTGAAATTAAAGGAATTTCAAGTTGACGCGCCAGCCTGAAAACAAGTGTCAAATAAGATGGATATGCTGTCGATATCTTGAAATCGCAGATGTTATTTTAGGCCCCGGGTAGATTTATTAACTTGCTCACTTTCAGATAAGTTTATTTTAACAGTTGGTGTATGAAACGTTACGAAAAAACCCGTCTCCGGGCTTGCGTTATTTTAATTAATTAGCAACTGGGATTATCCGCGTTTTAATTTGTGCAATGGGTCGCGAGGAATATATTCATAATTTCCTTCCTTAGTAGGAGAACAGTAGTTTCAAATCAAAATAAGGGAGTGATCAATCAGGAAAGTCCAAGGATTCCGGTACTCAAGCTTACTCTCTGAGTGATGTTGGTTAATGCTATTCCTCAAAACAACTCAACTTTTGGCGATTGTCAATGTTAATAAACGGCGCACAAAATAGGTTATAGATGAAATTGTAACTAATCGTCAAACAAACGTCAAATCGTCAAACAAACAAAACTTTTTATAGATAACGTCGTTTACTGTATGTACTCTCTCATTCCTCACGAAGGATAGGGATAATGCCATCCGGAGGTGTCTAATGATACGGCAGGCAGCGTATACTTTTCCAAGATTTCCGTAATAAGCGGGTAAACACGGGAAAGTACTCGTTACTCGTGCGAGGTGCATTGTTGAATGCAGCCCCGGGCCAGTCACCCACAAAGTTCGTAGCTTTGTGGTGTGCTGATAACAAACTCATTTTTAACGTTAAGCATACGTGATTTATAGTTGTTTATGTTCCCCCTCGGGTTTGCCTCATTTTATTTAACGATTTTGATGTATTGATTGCCACAGTTCCTGGTTTTATAATGATAACTGCCAGCCCCATCTGATAACTCAAATCGGCATTTACTAAACAAGCACTTATCGAACGCCTAAGCGCGATATCATCATCGTCGGGGGTTCTGTCAATAACGCGATAGTACTCATGAAGTTCGACGTTGCTATCGTTATGAATTGTAAAATATCACTATATAGACGATGTTTTGAAGTTTATACTCAACTTTGGATTGAAATTGACAGATCAATGCCTACCTCTTTAAGCGCGAGGATGTAGTGATACCGTTTGGGGGATTAATCCATATTAGCCTCCTGATATAAAATAATATTGCACAGACAAGGCTCCCATCCTATCCAAGGAATATTTTTAGACCTATTTCTGGAAACTTAACACTTCCTTATGGAAGCTCGAGAAATATTTAATTATTTTTAATAGACTTGGCAAAACTTCTAAATACCGTATCAAGTATTTTTCTTTTCTTTTAGAAATGTCAAAAAGAGCCAGAAACCTGAACGTAAAAAAATAAGATGAATATAACATGGCAAAAGACACCAGGGTTTATTTAAAGGCTTGCAAGGATTTTATGGCCCCGAGAATGACCATTTTTCGACTGGCAAAAAAGAAGGTGATCCAGAAATTGTGTCAAAAACAAATTTGCATCTTTAATGAACACCTAGAACAAGAGTTGGTGGACCCATATCCACCTTTATCTAACATTGCAGTGCTGATAAAAAGGCAACGTCGCATTGCGCACGTGTAGAAGCCTGATTTTAAAATAAAGACACTCGGCCATGTGTTTATTTACGAATTAATTTATCGAAAACCAACGAATAAAATGTCTAAAAAGTTTAACGAGTTATTAAATAGATCATCCTTTATACGTGTTAATGGAAATTGAATATGAAACGCCTAGTAGATTTTTAGTTTAAAAAAAAATTGGAAGTGGATATTTTTATTATTATTACTAATCAATTTCTAATATTCTCACATAAGGCAGTACATGCATAACAAATATCCATGACAATGGATAAATCTAAGTTTTATTTAAAAATGAACGACATAGCATAAAAAATGTATTGATAAATCCCATAAAACCTATAGTAAAATACTATAAATAAACATACTATAAATAAACTATAAGACAATAAATTAAATAAAGGCGATAAATATCTAATAATATATAATACAGCCTAAACGGTAGAAGACTGAGGTTCACTTTTGTTTACCTTTTATGAAAGCGTATTTACCGATTTTTGTGGGTCATATTCACGTTTTACATCCCAACATGTATTTCACGCGATTTAAAAATCACTAATCGTTAAATCAACGCTGAGTAATTGATATTTCACTACACTTTAACCGAAAAAACCCGGCGAGATTCTACGTTGTTTACGTCTAAAAGTTACCGCTAGCTACGTTGCCACGTTCCTCTGAACAACGATATATAGGCTCTGTATAAAGGTGGCCATGGTGAAGCATTGCTATGTAGCGGATTTTTTTGGATTGACAAGAAGAGATGTACGGAGTCTTTGCACTCCCGCCATCAGAAATTATTTTTCGTTGCTTAATGAATCGGCACTTAAGGATTGGTTACGCAGTTTCAGCAAAAGGCATCAAAACGTTCTGAGCTTTAGAAGGCCCTCTGGTACATCCTTTTCTCGAGCATTAGGTTTTAGGAATATAAGGAATCGGTCAGTTCATTTTTTCGAACAAGAACCTTTACCACCCCATACGTTACATTTATAGTCACAGTAAATTAGGTTTTTTAAGAGAAATAATTTATAGTTTTAAAAATTATAGTTAAAAACTCCTTACAGACATGTAAATACACATCAACAGAGTTCCCACCTATCCGGACGGCGCTTCATCCCCTTTTGCCTCAGAAACCACCCTCTAATGTGACTACGCGCACATTTTAATTTTCTCAACAACTGTTACTCTGACCAGGAAAATGAATGGGAGTTAATATATTCAGTATAAAATTCTATATCATTTATGTTCAATAAACTTTTTTCTATCTTTATCCCAACTCTCACAAATATGGTTTGGAAAATTAGGATATGTAACGCATGTATGTTCTGCCTAACTAGCAGTTAGGCAGAAACGAGTAAAGTGACAAATACCTGGAAATATATTGGCCATAGAAAAATTTCTCCTGCACAAACCTGACTAAAAGGACATTAAAATATGACTACAGAATTTTTTTTATTACTACTAAGTATGTCTCTTATATTCGAGCCCGTTTCTACACCACCGCTGGCGGTGTAGAAAGTAGAAGAGCTCCTGGCGCCTTTTTTTTAAAAGTGGTTTCTGCTTGAGGTCTAATACACTAAAAACTAACTACTGTTTATTGGTTTATTAATGTTTATTAATAATTGGATTATCTTCAGGTAATTCTTCCTCTACCACTGAATTAAGACATCCTTGACCATGACAATTGGAGCACATTGTTGAACACTTCAATCCAACCTTAGCACGATATTAATTGAATAATAAAAGTAGGAGCTGGTATATCAGTTATAGGAATTGGCAGCAAAATTTGGCTGATTCTTTTCCACCACCATTTATTAGGCTTCAAATTTTCTCCACGCCACGAATGAATTTGTTGAAAAACACGATACGAATGTTGTTCTAAAACAGCACATGGAGGTGGTAGTCTTGATAATGTCATTGCTTGATTAGATTGACCAACAAATTTGTTAAATGAAATGAATCTAAATTGATTTAACGATGTAACAGTTCGATGTGCCTTTTATAAAGCTAGCGTGATTTTTTCTCTAGCTCGTACAATGGTTTCATCGATGATGGATCGTTAAATATATACAAAGCATCGCCCAAGTCCCTTCTAGTATTTATCAAGTTTGTGTAGTTTGTGCGTTACAGTTATGATGGACTTACGAATTCTGTATATCTAGAGAACTCTTCTCTTTCCTTGATGTTGAAATATGCTCTTTCCTTGATGTTTCCTTGAATATTTCTTAAAAATCGAATGTTCGAATGAGTCGAACCACGCTATCATTATAAAGATTAAGATTTTGTACTTACGATACGTTCTCATGTTTATGCATACGTTGCATACTAAACATCTTTTATAGGTATATACGATCTACATGTGTTTTATAGATACAATTTAGATTTACATTAAATATTAAATAACGAAAATTATTATATTAATAATTTATCGCAAAGCTGTGAGGCAAAGCTTTATTTTGATGTGTTACTTTTGTAGTCCAAAATTCGCTGTTTAGTTTTAAGCACCGATGTTATTTTTTCTCTAAAACCATCGCAATTTTAAGGAATTTGTCTTATCTTTACCAGCATTAATCAACTTCTGACGTCATTTGGGAGATTAAGGCTTGATATAGGAAACAGTATATAAATGACATAAATGACGTATAATTTCATAAATATTTTAGGTTTTATTCGTTTTCCTAGTCAGAGCAACAGTTTTTGAGAAAAATTAGAAAACGGGTGCCAGCGGGCGTAAGAGGGTGGTTTCTGAGGCAAAAGGGGATGAAGCACCCTATTGAGAGGTGGGAACTCTTTTGACCTGTATTTGTATGTCTATTAGGAGTCTGCACCCAAATTTTTAAAACTTTATAAATTATTTCTTCTATTTGCCATTTTAGTTGCTAATTTACTGTGGCTGCAGCCGTTGCGCGTTGGATAAAACCATAATGTGCTCATTAAAAACATTTTATAGCAAAGAAATCCGTCAAGTCGTCCAATTTCGCCATAAGAGAAATTTTCGGAACTTTGGACTTTTAAATAGACAAAAGTCCAAAGTGGGGAAAAATCTGTGAATGATTTTAGAAAAACAGGTTTGTCTTCAGCAATAGAGGTATATTTACAAACGAAGATTTCATAGCAGAAGAGAGATTCCGACTACTATATAATATCAATAGCAGCAAGCAGAACAATTCGGACACACTCATCATCGCAGCGATTACCGACACTTACCTTTCGATTGATTTTGCCCAAGAAAATTCAATCACTTCAGATTTTTTTTTAAATTGCCAGGGTGGCGTCAGTCTGAGCAAGCTAAAATCATAATGTCGACTCTCAATAAGAAGGAATTAGAGTGACCAATTGCGACCAATTGACACCAAATTAGAAAAACCAGATAAAGAGGCACGCTTCGGAAGAAAAAAATGGCCTTTCTACATCAGACAATGCAATAGTTGGTCTAAGTGGAGCGCAGTCCAAGACTAAAAAACCAAGGATGTAATAAAACGGGAGAATGTTTCATCCGAATCAATTTTTTATTTTTCCATTAGTTAATTCGTCCAGTGAAAAATTTTTTCTCAGGCACCCTCCAAGATGCAGAATGATGGTATTTTCTGTACCGCCTTATTTTCCCAACATATAAAGGGTGAAATGTAGATACAGTGCCTTGTATGTGGTCTTTGGGCCCACGAAAAACAATATCTCCCATAATGGGTTGCAAATGTGCTTAGTTTTGCACTCTCTTCGTCAAGGCAAAGGACCCCGCAGAATCCTTATGGGAAATGGGTCCCGGTCAAATCGCACCAAACTTCGCGAATTAATAGTACTCGGTAAATGGATAAAAAGTGTCCATTGCCGCATAGAGTCACACATAGACATTTCGACTAAAATATTTCTCTTTGCCAGTTCACTTTTGATTTGATCCAAGTTTGGTAACTGAGCTACAAGATAACTTCCCTTTGTTTGTAACTAAATTGAGATCGTGGGAGCCCAGAAAATTCTCATTAAACTATTGGATTTCCAAATATAATAATAAAACACCAATAACCAATTGAATATGTATATGATCACGTCGTATCCTATTGATACAAGATTAAAGGATAGCAATTTTCTAAGATGTCTAATAGGGTGGAACGAAAATAGAGAATTAAAACAAAATTGAAAATATATTTTTGTAATAGTGCCAAAAAGTTGCCTTTGGTGGTACTTATTTATACCCCCAAAACTACAAGCTGTAAAATAATAACTTCCACTGCCCCAAAGGGATGGAAGTTGCTTCCAATGAGGGCATAGTCTAAAACACGCAACTCTTCGCATATTTTGTTTTTAAAATCACTAGAATGCTGTTTTAAATACAAAATATCCCAGAACTCACCACGAGGAGGTAGTTGCATATCGAGCTCCACCCGCCCTAACCCACCCTTAAACTTAATTTTCTACTTCTCGACATAGTAGCATAATTTGACTTCGTCTCAAATTTCGGCATTATTTTACGAGATTTTAACCTCGAGCGGATGAAACCATCTCTGGAGTTTGGACAGCAAACTGCTAATGATGCTTCCGTTACTAACTTGACACAGCGTTCAACGGATTGGGTGTGGCAAGGAAACTTTGGAAATTGCATAATAATTTCATCTTCTGTCACACATCCTGAAGCTATAATATCTTTTAAATCATTTTCTAAATACCTCATAGTTAGTGGCGGTTCAGTTATTTTGCAATCTTGCCAGTCTATTAAGTCTATATAATCTTGAGCATCAAACTTCAAAGCAGGGCTCTGAAAAGTTCTTATTGTGTTGCCTTTTTCATTGGATCTTGCTTTTAGTATCCTTCTTAAAGCTAGCTCTCTTATATATTGTCTATTGTCACATAACATTGCTAAAATAATATTTTCTGGATGTCCAAAAAAACCATTTCTTTGAATCACCGGGTCGATGACACTTCGAAGATTTTGATTTAGGTAACGAGATCGTTTTACCAGTTCAAATAGATTCTGAGCACCGTCCTTACACGATGAGTTTAATTTTATAGTAAACCAAACTGGAGCATAAACTTTAATAACATATGTCACCAATACTTGAAGATTCTCTGATGGAGCCTGTGTTCCAACATATAATCGGAGCAGCCTATTTGCTAATGTCAACCATCTGGAATGGGATACTTTTCCAGGATCCCTTCGAGCCAAACTATCACTACAGTTGCCAGAAATAACGGCATGGCATATTTCTAACAAATATTTCTGATCCGTACTTAAATCCGTTTCATCAACATTGGGAAAATTTGCTTCAACCGGAATAAAATCAGTGACTTGAAGCTTTTCGGATTCAGAAATTTGTTTACCGATGGGCCCTGAGAAACCACGTGGGCCAGTAGTAGGTCCATCCAAATGCTGAAATAGATGGCGCAGAGGAAGTTCATTGCCGTGTAATTGACAAACCAGCCATTGTAATGGCCTTTGAAAATGCATCTCGAGTAACCTTATAACTTCTCCTTTAGGTCCCGTATTAACTGCTGTTCCATCACAACCTACCGCCAGAATATTTGTAGTATCAATTCGATGACTTTCTAGATAACTAGTTATACTGGATTTAATATTTGCTGCAGACCCAGTTAGTGGTGTCACATGTCCTATATATTTTGACTCTGGCTCTTGAACTAATACATAATGTTCTTCAATGATGGTTTTACGATGAGAAGTGTTTCCTTTAGCTTCTAGAACTAGAAGTTTTATCTTTTCGCCCATCAAAATATAACCCATTTAGTGGTAACATGTTGTTTTCTTCCTTCTTAATTATATCTTTTCGTAGTTTGCTTCTATGTCTGCGTACTTTCATTCTGTCTATTACGTTTGCTGTATCCATTGATGAAATAATCCCAACATCTTCAAGGACTGCACTGGCTATTATAGCAGCACTTCTGTCAGAAACTCCAGTCCGTTCACACGCTAATGCAAGTGAAGGCAACGATACTCTCATTTGTTTTACTTTCTTTCCCTCGGAGATCATAAGTTTAGTTTTTTCAATAGCCAGTGCAGCCGCTTCTTCGTCTTCTTCATGTTCCGAACTGTCGTCCACTCTGTTTTTTGTTATTGAATCTGTTTCTTTATGCTTAATATACCTTAACATTTCCTTCTCCTTTCTTTGTTCTTTTTCTTGTTTTTTTCTGGTAGCTACAATATCAATAGAACTCATGACCATTTTTCTCCCAGTTCGTTGATCAAGAAGAAATAATTGCTCTTCTTTGGGCACTTTTCGGGATTTTTCACAAGTGCAAGCAGAAAAATCTTTGCATTTGCAGGCTGCAATATCAAACAGTTTTTTGGCATTTTCTTGAAATAGCCTTAATTTTAATTTGTACTTGTTATCATTTTTTCGCCCTTTACATGGTTTTAAAAGACTTCTGTACTTCTCGTGATAGTCTCTAAATAATTTCATAATCCTATTATGCGATACTATAGGGATAGAAGCTCTATTCCATAACTCTGTCAGTTTTAAACAAATTGTGTCACCTATTTCACTCACCATTTTAATTTCAGAGGCATGTCTTAACCATAAGAAAAACTTCATTATGTCTTCATAGGTAGGTAAGACAGTTTCCTTTAACTGTCTAGAATGTCTTTGCACTTTAAACTTTGATAGTATAGGCGCCGCAGATGCCATATTTTAGTCAGTAAATTTAAATCAAATAAACAACAACAAATCAAAAACACGTCTAACCGATACCAATGCTCGACTCGCAGTGATGACAAATGAGAAGTGCAACACATGCGTGCGTATCAGTACAGAAGTACAGACGCGAGAGAGTGGCGGGCGATTTAAAAGTGTTTTGCGCGCAAATATTAAGAATGGAAATATGGTTGTTGGGGCAACGGAACAAGTTGATATAAATCGATATAATTTTTGTAGTTACATGTATGTACCATAAAGTACATTTTACATGCTATTACATTAAATGTTAGTACCCCCAGTGACAACTATAAACACTGTCACAGTGTTAGAAAATTGTTGCATATTTTCACAAAAACCATGAAAATCAAAGCTCTTGGGGTACCGGTAATAATTGTGGTACATTAGCCAAATTTTAAGGGTAAATCATACGTACCAAAAGGCAACTTTTGCGCACTATTAGGCTTCGAAAAAAACAATTCAATTTTTTCGTTCCACCCTAATGTCTAATTTACAAGATTCTTATTAGTTGATGATCAAGTATATGTATTTTGAAGAATTGTTTGATAATCTGATTAAATCAATCGCATTCCATTCCAACACCCTTGAACCACACGTATAATCATATGATACGATTATGGTAAATTTAACGATACAAATTGTCGGGTGTAAAACAAACAGTGTGGCGAGAAGTACATATAATTCTACACCGCAGTAGCTGTCATCGAGGGGAATATCTATAACGACGTGCGTTGTAATCCGTCGCTCCCTTTTTTGAAAATATTCCAGCGCATAATAGGTCCCATAATGTGTTTTTATCGGTGTGGCGCGATAAAAAATAATTAAATAAATGAAAAGCCGTCCCCGGAATGATCATTTTCAATTAAAGCTAATCTTACGGGAGTAGAGATGACGGTCATCAGCTACCAGTCAGGGTTATCAGTATAATTTTTCAATATTGATCGAGATAGAAGACTGTAAGAGGTTTCTGGTGTCAGTGGTAGAAATGAAAAACGAGCTCCATTAGCAGAGATATGAAGTATGAATGCATTTTCTGTGAGGATTAATCCAACAAAAAAAAAACGTTATCGTTATTGAAGTGGTGGCTTTATTATAAGAGGAAGGTCCGCGCCAGGTGATTAGTAATCCCGGAGCCGAGAGAGAATGATTGAGGCGCGTCGAGATATGTGCGACGGAATAAACCAAACGCCGTTATCTCTGCCGCCAGCGTCGCAGCGGCCTTTTAATCATCCCTTAACACATTTCTCACCTTATCTCCCTAAAACCTTTAAAAAAGTTCACTGGAACTCGATATAGCGCGGGCTGTAACATGGAGCATTCATCAAATTTCACCCGCTGCCCCACGACCGCCGCCCCGCCACTTTACTCTGAAATTCATCTAATCTCTAATCTAAGCAAGCCTACCAAAGGCTTCCAAATTTTAAACCGGTAAAAGATGTCACATTACAGCTCCTCACAAATACAAGTTGGTTTCGGTTAATTCTTGCAGAGTTCCTCAAGATTGTTAAATTCATTACCGTGCGATCTTGATTATGTCATATAGAACGTCATGAACGTCTTAGTTCCTAGACGTTCATGGGGTTTTACTGCAGGAATCGGTCAATCTGTCATTAAGAAGAAAAACCGTGGAGTGCTCACAGACTTTTTTTCTTTTTCTAAAATTTCGGTTTTTTTTCAAATTTCATTTATAGCTTTTTTGTCTAAAATTTTTTTTGGGTCAGAGATAGGTATAGGAATTGCTTTATAAAAAAAATAGATTTTTTATGAGTAGACAAGGCTTTTTTCGCTTTTTGTTTCAACATTCTCGACATAAAAAAATGTTTTAAAATTTTATATATTTTATATAAGCCCTTATATAAGCCATTTTTCACCCCTGTCTCCAATTTCCGCGCTCTAATTTAATGGCACCCATTGACCGATTCCTGCAGTAATAATCCGTGAACGTCTTGGTTCCAGATTGGCCTGTTTTTTAGGACATAACCAATAACCTATTTGGAGAAAAGATGGCCATACAAAATAATCTAATGTGCATAATTCATGGCTGAAACTAGGCCGATTTTCTGGTTCTATAGAATAGACAAATGGACACTGGCAGTCGTTGGTTTTAAGCGCACGCGTTTCATGCCTTGACTTTCTGCAGTGTGACTTTCTGTGGTGTGCCCCATGTACCTTAATATTTTCGTAAATAATATTGTGTCCAATGTCCAACTGAACAGCACCTGTATGTGGATGATCTTAAAATATTTCAGAAAAAATCTTCGATTGACGGAGCCTGCAGATGATGTGCCTTTATAAAAATCTGTCACTGAGTGCTGAACAAGAAGCAGCAACAAGCCGTTATGGAGAAAAACCTATAGATGGCATATGTGACTCTGCCGAAACGTCGTTCTAGAAGAATAGAAGATACGTGTGAGAAGGCCAAAAATCATCAACTACATTATATACCCGCGAAAATCGTTCAAAACCAACATACCTATATATTGTCTTGGCCGCTTTATATGTTGTGTTGTACGTTAATAAGTATTCACTCAGTATAATATTTTATATTGAAACTGCTAGATTTCGGTGAGACACGCATTATCTGAAACAGTATTCAGTGTCAAAGGCATATTTTTTTCACTTCTATCAAATAAATTATGATGGCTCTTACTTATAAATCTAAGGTTATATATGGCATATAGTTTGGCAAAATCCATCTTATATCTTAGCAAGGCTCTTAGTCACGTGGGTTAGGCCTTATATAAATCTTCGGCAAAATTTCATACCAAATTAAAATATTGTTCACCATTTCGTGTAAATATTTTAATAACTATTTTTGTAACAATGAACGAACACCGAAGGAATTTATCTATGGACCTATTTTGTCCTGAACAGCACAGTATGATCTTAAAATATTTCAGAAAAAAGTCAAAAATACAAAAAGTACAAAAGTATAATATATAGTCCAGTTGTTAGGGAATTTCGGGTGATTTTTGAGACATAGGCGTAATTTTTTTTGTGTTCTACATATTTTTGTGGTAGAATAAGATTTTTTGGGAATTTTAAAAATAAAACTATTTTCCACGTTACAAGCTCAAGTAGAGCTCGATAAGCGCGATTGTTAATGTGCAAATAGATTCCAAAATTTTAACTTGAAAACTATTATACCTATAAGTTTAAAAAGATGTCTATGTTAACTTAAATATGTGTAAAAAATGTCAGTTTGATCAGTCAAATGTTCCTCGTATAATTAATTAATCAATTAATTAATTGGCAATTGCGCCATTTCCCCCACAACCGGGTATCACTGGTGGACCAAGCCAGAAAGATCAGAAACCTATTCAAATTTCATGTATCTTCTACGCGGGTTCTACGAAGGCTCTGTAAAAACACGTAGTCGTATAAATATTACTTTTTAATTATAAATATTTAAGATGATTTGTTAGCTTTATTTTTAGGATATCTTTCATTCAACATTCTTGTTTCTGTACTCTGTAATTGGGCCGTGCGACCGGTTCGATATCGTAGTTATCATAAAATAAATAAATAAAATGTTTAGAAGGATGACTTTTGCTCATCTAATTTAGTTTGATTCGGAAGCGGGATCTTTGATCATACAAATATCGTGTCCATCACTCTTATCGCTAATCTCGTCTGTTACGTTATATTTTTATGTGTACCTACATGCCAATCAGTTTAACTGCATTTCATTAATTTTCAGAGATTTCTTGCCCAATTCTTCCATTTCTTGCCCTGTACTCTATCCAATCCTGTCTTCCCTACTATTTTCCTCCTTTACATCATCACTGGTATTTATGCAAGATTTTCTTATTGGAGTTTGATAATTATATTCACTGAGCAATCTTACTTGTTTCTTATTTATATTGTTTTGGGTAGTTAAAATATCACAACATAGTATTTGTGCCGTATGATCAGATAACCCATTTGATACAATTTGGCAACTAAAATTGCTTTCATGTAAAAAAATTGCTACACATGTAGTCTATGGATACATGAATTTCAATTTATACATATTCTCCTTGGTTCATTAATATGACAGTTTATATTGTATGAATTAAGAATATCATATAGTACTCTTTGATATATAATCAATGTTAAAATCTCCACATAATATAAACATATATTTGTGTTTTAATATTCGTTTAAATCCCCAGAAGGTGATCTGTATATAGATACCTACTATTTTAATTTGTTTGGATATATTTATTATAATTTTGATACCTGTTATTTCTATATCTTTTTCTTTCGATATCCCATTTGTTTCATTAATTTAATCTATACTTATATTAACCAACGATTTCTGGAAAATTATGCCTCCAGTTTTGTATTTATTTCTACAGTATGCGGTTTTCCCTGTGTAACCATTTATGTTGATACTATCTAATTCGAATGGCCGGAACCACGATTCCTTTAGACATATCATATCTATCTTATTTAGAGCAAGTTCAGTTTCCAGATGTTCAATTTTGTTTTTTATAGATTGTACGTTTTAGTGATATATCTTGAATTCATTTCACTGTATGAATCGTAAAGTGTCAATGTTAGATTTTAGTATAAATTATCAATAAAACAAACCGTATATCACTCTGAAGATCCTCAACAAAGGTGAAAGAACTTGTACAACTTCTAAGTGATTAATTTGTTTATTCATCTATGTATCTGATTACATATATTTGTCATATATGGATAAATATGAAAAAATATAAAATAAAAATATCAGCAATTTTATAACTACTCCAAAATTTCGACCAGTAGCACCGCAGCGTTCTGGAATATAGACAGCTGCCGATACACGCTCTCTCTTTCTCACACCTCAACCTACCTATAAACACTGCTTACTCATACATAACTTTCTCGATCACCTGGCAGGTAGAATATCCCACCGAAATGACCTGTCCGTTTTGAAATATTTATTTTTTATCATAAATAATATACTGCTAAAATTTCAGTGTGCCTCAAATACATTTTTTTGAATTTTTTGAAAAATACTTTTGCAAGCACCTGGTAAACTTTTAGACCCGACTAAATAATCTGGCTATGTTTTCACTTTTGGATACTAAATTTTAAAGTATGAAAATTACAGAATGCCCAAAGAACATTTTGTGCAAAAAAAACTCTTTTCCAAAAATATAGGGGTCGATTTGGCCCATTTAGCCCCGCTTCCTTTCAGCCAGTTCTGCGGTTCTGTACTTAGGTATAACAGGAGAAGTATTGAACAAGTTTTCATCGTGCCTCAAATATCTACTCAAAAATGTCTAGCAGCTCTTGGACTATAATAATCTGTATGTGTTTCGCATTGTAGTAAAATTTGTCTAAGCAGATTTACAGTACGTGAAGAAATTAAAATAACTTGTTATTTGTGTGACGGTACCGTGTTGCAGGTTATATGTATAATAATCTGTATATTTTTCGCATTATAGTAACATTAGTAAACAGATAAGTATGAAATAAAGTAAATTTGCAGAGCGTAAAGAATTTAAAATGTAAGTACGTTGTATTTGAACATTTTTTTGATCTTTAACCATTGTGAGACCTACGGACCTATCAGACCTACGGATGTCGTTCTGTGCTTAAATTAAAGCTAATTACATTTGCTACATCTTCTCCTATGACTTTACCCTTAATTTTTTTCCAATTTCGGGGACGACAGTTGAACAAATCTTTAAATTTTTTTTTTTAAACTTGCCAATGTTTAGCAAATTTAATCTACTTACTTTAAAAACGTAATAACATGTTTTGTTTAACTATGAGTTTGTTCAACTCATAGTTTAGAAGATATGGAGAAAAACCGAAAAAAGTGCATACATTTCGTGATTTTTCGAGTGCTACAAGTTAACACAGTCTTTCGAAGCTAAAAACTTGGATATACACTACTGGTAGTGGTCCTAATAACATATTAAAAAATCAGATCTAGCCCTTAGTTTGCGATTTCTGCTGTACCTACTATTTGACTGGCCTATAATACATATTTTGAAATGTCTTGGGCATGCGAAATGGCAACTAACAGTTCTTAAATATTTTTTATAAAGGAGAAATAAAATAAAATTCTACTCTATGTTTAACCCAAACAAATTTAGCCTTTAAATTTATGCATTAAGGACCAAGTTCCAGTGTCCTGCATAGGCAACCGGCCTGTCACGACAGATCTACGTAGTTTGCATAATTTTTAGTACTCAGAAAGTCGTTACTGAAATTTTGAATTTCCGTGAAATACGGAGTCTCAAATGTCTTTCAGAAAACGTATTCGAGAATGCATATTCAAGTTTCAGTAAAGCATTCATTTTCCTGAAATGCGCTAAACGGAAAATCGAGTAAAAAGTTGGCAGCATTCAGGGAGTAAGTGGATGTTTCCTCTAATTCATAAAAGAGTGCGGGAAGTCGCTATCTTTTCGGCGAAAGAGGTGGAGGAACGCGACGCCATAATTATAAATCAATGTCTTATGCTAATGTGGCGTGATCGATAGATGGTATCGGACCTCGACGGTGTATAAGAGGAAGTTATAAATCGTTTCAAATCTAAAATTGATCTGTGAATTCTATCCACATTAAATCGGCACTGGGCACACCTCCGTCATCTTCACAGACATTTTATACCCTATTAGATCAGGTGGATGGTATCGGGTTCGAGAGATATGTCTTTGATAATAAATATATTTGATTTTACCCATCTGAATAATGTCTCTTTGTCCACATAGCGCAATTTTGTACATCATGAGGGTTAGATAATGAGGGCGTTACAGTGAGTCTTTCATATTCATCGTGATATTTTCCCTGAAAATTATCGTGAAGCATTAAACGCTCTATTTGAACAGAAAAACTAAGCTGATGAAAGAGTAAAATATTTTTTCCCTTTCTTCCAGATGGGTTTGTAGATTGATTGTAACTGACACCGATTAGAACAAGAAATTGACCCTTGTCGCATAATGCAAGCAAGCATTCGCCTTTTTTAAGGTTATGGATATTTAATTTTTTTATTATATTTTTTGTTATCGGATTTTCATGGCTTTGTTCGCCTTTGGATTAATTTAATAGTTTGAATCTTACTACTTATATTAACATTTAAAGTATCAAATTTATATCGTATATACTAATAAATTCAGTTTTTATCATTCTAGCTGCGGTAGTTTTGAAACCGAAATTTGGCCCGAAATGAAGGCCATTAACAAACAAAAGGCCAATCTTAGTGTTCCCATATTCAGTGTAATCTTCCACCGAATCAAACACTTTTAAAATATTATACGGCGGCACTTCTCTTTTATATTTGCCGTTTGTTTGTGTTGTTATCATCGTCGAGATATATTTGAATTTTTAAAGTCAAGATGACTAAAACGGGGACGAGATATTGTAAAATTGTTTAAATTATTTCGGTTCGATCGTTATCGCACAAAGAAACGGCCAGAAATGGAATTCTTTCCATTTTGAATCAGCCATATAAACGAGAAAATATGTTATCTAGTTTATATCTACTTTAAACTATACAGAAATTACAAAATGGGATGAGTGCGATGTTGTAATAGCTTGCCCGAGACCCTGAAATGACTTAGCCCAATCATTTTAGACTTCTTGAAACAAACAAAAATGACGGGTTAAAATTTTGATGCAATTAAATTGCCCCTTCAGACTAGATGAAGAAATAATGCCTATCAATTTTCTTGCCTATCAATTAACTAAGTGTCCGCCATCTTGGATTTTGTATTTTTGTCGATTTGCGTATTTTGCATTTCTCGACAAAAAAAGTGTAAGTACCAAATTTGTAGAGAATTTAGTTCTCTGCAATCGTCATGGTATTCAATATTGTTTAAAAAATATTTATTGCTGGTGATAAGCAATAAAGTGTGAAACATCAGTGTGAGTGGCGCACTTGTTCAACTTTTTTGATTTAAAATAAGTGGCACATTTAAAATAGAAAGTTGTAGATGACCAATTTCCAACAGCTTTCGTACAAACAAGATTTTCATCTACACTGTGACCTACACGCCGACGTGTAGATCACAGCCAGGAACCCGATCAACACAGGGGCGCGGAGGAAAATTAAAATTTATTAAAATTATTATATTAAAATGACTTATTTATTAAATTATTATTAAAATGCAACGGTTATTGGCGACTTTAATTTCATTTAAATCGTTTTGTTGGCCTTTCAACGTTGATATTGTCCCGAGATTGTGTTTCCCCCCAGAGTTTGCTATTCAGTCGGAGGAAATCTTTTCTGGTCCCCGCTTTGCTGTGCTGTGTTGGGCGTATAAAAAAGATACCGCCACATCGCAAACCGCACGCCCCCAACGCGACCCCTTCAGGTCCACGCGACGTCGACCGGTGGCGATATGCAAATACATCAAAGATCGTGACACACGCCATTCTATGCTCCCATTCTAATTAAGTCAATAGATTCATTCTACACCGTAATCACTAACCCGATACTTACATTTTCATGAGACCTACACGTCTGCGAAAATAAAATAGTAATTTAGATTGATACCTGTCCATGAATATTACGATAAGGTCGTTGGCGGCCCTTGTGCTTTTAGCAGGACGTGTTGTTTTTAAGTGGGACTTAACCTGTCTGTAAAACAAACTTTCAGTAATATAGCAGAATGTGGAATCGTTGACCTAGAAAGGTAATAATATTGAGGTTAATAAGTAGGTACAGATAAAGTAGATAATAAGTTGGTCAAAATGTAATGTAGGCGAGAGATAAATATATCCCTCTTGTGGCCTTTCTTTCTACCCATTAGATATCAGAAATGCCTTATGATAAGTAGCGAGCTGCAAAGGCACCTAGAGCGACGACCTCTAGCCCTGGTAGCCTTAAGTACATACTAAATATATTTACAGAAAACAACTACTCAGATGGCAAATAACCCTACTGTAACGCCGGCCCGTTAGGCTTCAAGTTACGGGCGCCCCGACGTCGTCGTGTCCTGCTAAGACGACGCCGCCATGCCTAAAGGGTGGTTATTTAAAAGAGCGGTAGTTTCACTGCCACCAGATGACCGATGTTTTAATTCCGGATGTAAAGACCAGCCGCCGAATATAGAGACCAAATTAACTACCCCTAATTTAGATTTACCCAACTGTCTACTGGGACCTTACATTTGGTTGGTAACGTGGCAGTAGCGGCAAAGAGGAGCTCGTAGACCCGGCTGCGGCTTATATGCACAGACTGGGGTAGACCTAGGTGTAGCCAAGGGACAATTTACACTTTTAAAGAGCAATAAAGCAATTTGTATCGCTTTAAAACGTGATCCTATGAACCCTATGTATGGACCTTTTATCTCACCTATGCACATATGTTATTGGTTGTTAGTCTTTAATAATTATCACTTACTACTTCAGTCGAACGGAAACGAGCTCCCGCTTCTAGCTGAGTGGTTCCCCCCTGGTGGTAATCCAATTATTTATAGCACTTCACCCACTAATACACGTTCTCTACTGTGACCTAGCCTCTAGCACTTCTGTCGTTCAGTGACAGATTCCGTATCTGATACTTCTATTTCACAAGACCGCGTAAAAATAAAAAACTATCAATTTTCGCTCGAAACACTTGCACTTCTTATCTTATCATTTGGTATCTTCGAGAGCTGCCGACGCCGCGTAGTTCTAAAGCCTACTACTTATTACGCACTCGGCGGTCCCATGCTAGAATTGCTGAATTGCAATATTTTTTGAATCAGATGATTATTGGTTTACAAGCCTACTTTCCCAAGATTTCAATAATCACAGCGTGGCAAAATCGACTCTCCGGTTTATATAAACCTTATCTGCCGCTCAATATATGGATTGGAAAACTTAATAACCCGGATGTCTTGTATCTGGTTTCCCGACTTTATCGAGTTGAATTTAAAATTAATATACCGTGTTCCACAATTCCCTATTATATTCGCTATTTTATATCTTCATTTAGCAATTGTTACACTATCTACATTGAATTTCTTATACATACCTACGGTGTACTAATGAGAATCATCGGTTTCAAAACTTTTCTATGAAATTGATGATCGATTGTAGCTACCAAATCGGATTTACAGGTATTTTATTGCAGATATAATTATTATATAATGCAGCAAATTCAATATAGATGTTGGAAACAATGATGTTATTCATTTATATTATTATTCTAATAATCAAATGCTTTGTTAGTTCAAAGGCAATTCCGCCAAATGTTTCCTGTAAAAATAAATTCTTAGAGATATGACAATATATGAAAATAATATCATGTTTTTCTATATCTCAGTAACCCATGTGTCTTTTCTTGTCTCATTTCAATGGCAATCCATGATCCACATTTACTAATGTATTTGGTATAGCAAAAAGGCGTAATATCTCAAAAACTGCCAGATGAAATGCCAACATAGTATATATTTTTGGACTCAGCGGCAAAAATACAGAAGGTATTCCAGTTAAAAAATCAAGTCATATTTTTTTCTAATTTTCCATCAGTTCGTTTTATTTTCTTCACCAAAAATAGTATAATCCTCAAATCTTTATAGTTGGCGGTTATGTTATATATTTTTAATCTACAGCATCCGCTGTTCGAGTGTTCTTCGTTAAAAAATAATAAAACGAGAGAGACAATAAAAAGAAGTCCATTATTTTTAACTGTTGATCCGACTGATATCCGACTAACGTTGTTGTAATCTGCTGTAAAGAAATAAAGAAATAAAGAGCACGATTCGTACATCGTAACTCTAGAGAGAATAATATTGATCAACTGGTCGATTTCTTTTGACTAGGGCCGTAGGCCGTACCCGCAGTAACGTTGCACCGTTTCAAAATTCACAGAATTTGGTTATCTTTCAATTGAATTCACTTTTAGTACACTTATGGGCACCCAGACTAGGCTTCTCAGTCTCCTGTCCTGTCCTGACGTTTCTCATCAGGGAACGAATATAGTTTGTATACATCCGGATGAGTTGTTTCAACACACATTTGACTAGTGCAATACTGATTTGATTCGTTTGGTGTATAACTATGACGTAACAGCCAACTTAAAAGCTTTGAGATTACATAAAAATATACAACATTGCCCTCTACAATTCTTTCACATCTCTAAAAATAGAGGCTGTAGGTAGCTGTCAAAATATATGAAACTACCCGGTACACTTTTTAACGTTGGATATCGCCCCTATTCCTTCTTTGGAATCAGGTCAATTCCTTCAATCAACGATAATACTGTTTTCGCATATGGTAAAGCCGTAAGGATTATATTATATTTGGCCATGTATTCATAGCAGCAGTCCCTGACTAAATAACGACTTTTAATATGGTTTGTCTTTAAAACATCGCCGACCAGCATCAGATTTCAATATTTTTATTTGAAATTCAATCTTGATTTGAATATTCTACGAAATTGTAGTCCTCAACGCTGGGTAAGTTCAGGATCACTGATTCCTGATAGTCCCCATGTTTAGACATTCGTAGGAACACGCATTACATCTAAACAAATGCCTTCGTCTCGCTTTCTCGCTGCGGGCCTGAGATTCCTACCACTTGTTAACGGCCAGCGTGGGACACAGCGACACACGGAAGCTAGAAAGCCTACACTGCTCGTGAGTTAGTCGTTAAAGCAATTTTTTCGCCATTTTTAGGAGACTATATCTCGGAAATTAAAATTTTTAATTAAAAAAAACAAGTTATAAAATTTCGAGGCTCTTAAAATCAGTAGCGGAGGATGTTTTTCCATAAAAATTTTTACTTAATGTTACACAGAGTGTAGAAAAAGGCAATGCGAAATTGTTATTTTTTGCATTTATTAAAAAAAGGGGGAAATGGACAGATATGTAAGTATTTCTAGCGGTGGTATTATAATAAAATAATATAAGAATAAACTTCAATAAACAAATAACTTTATATAAGAAATAACTAATGATAAATTTGTGATGGACCCTTTTCTTTCTTTCAATAAGTTCAATATTTGGTGAAAGTGATGTTGTTGCTACGCGTAATAGAATAAATTTACACGATCAATTTTTTTTGCTAAATTTTTGTCAGTAGCGGCTAGGTAGGGGAGGCAGTGCCTCCTCTGCACAGTCACAAAAATAAATAATTTAAATTTATATTTAAATATGTTAATAATCTATAAGTACTCATATAAATATAAATTTGTTTAATAAAAAGTTTGATTTTCAGAGTACTCCTTATACTATTATTTATTATAAGCGCCTGATCTATTTTCTTAAACGGCTATCAGCATATATTATATATTGTACAGCAATAATGCACTGTGAAAACGTTGCTTCCACGGTCATAACGACAGAGACATGCCTCCGGTCGGTGGTCCGATGTTTTCAGGATAGTTAATTCCCCAAAATACAAAAACTTTCCACCGAGTTCAACCGAACATCAACGAGTGGTCTCGTTAGTCATTGTAAAATCGCCAAAGCTGAGGCAGATCCGCCCACCTAATCGTATAACAAATACGCCAAGCCAGATGATCAAGGGAACGAAAAAGGGAAATTTTGCCAGTATCGGTTATTTGTTATGACTTATGTTTACATTTATGTGTATCTAGGTATGTGAAGTTCGTTAAGTAATTCACCTGATTTCCTCGTCTCATTTAGTAGTGCACGTCGCACGTGGTACCGACAGTACGGATGTTTTCGTTTTGACAACGCGTTTCTGAGCTGAATGTTTTTTCCCTTATTATCTAATATTTTTATATTGGCGGGTGTTTCGTTTTAATCCTTAACCGAAACATGTGTAAATTACTTTAAATAACAATTAGGGAAGTGCAGCAGCGCAGGTCAGGAATTTGGATAATAATAATAATGGAATAATTGGGTAATAATAAATTATAAAATTGATTTGAAAATAAGGGTAGGTGTTGAAATCTAATGTATTTGTTTATACGGACTACGGAGATATTTAGAAATTTCGTTAGCCGTGGATGTACCACATGATTTCGTCTGCAGTGCATGTTCAAAAATTATTTCCACGGGCCGGCCTTAACCAAAAATTAATATTTTGTCAACGGATAAGAAACACGATTATACATTTTCACATTTTAACATTTTTATTGGTATGAGAACCACAATAAGTTGTGTGGTAGTATTTTCTTAAATAAATTGTTTTATTGGCCATGTCTACTTTCGTCTAATTTGGGCAGAATGTTTGGGTTTGTCGGGTATATTTTGATTTAAAAAAATTGGCAATGACCGTCAAAAAACATGAAGCGTCCAAAGATCACTCACTAAATGTCATTAAAATTGGTATTGGATCTGGACCCAGATCGTACTTCTGTGCCTGCCCGACTATATCCACGAGCAGCCATTGATTTTTGTTGTTTTCTTATTGTTTCAAACAAAACGTCTGCGTATATTAAATTTTAACATATTTTAACACTAAAATTACACCCTCAGGTTATATTAAGTATTAACTTATGTTGCAAACACGAAAAAGTTAACGTTTCAAACATTGATTTGCTAACTTTAAATTACGTTAAATGAACGAAATAAATCAATTTATATCTGGTAAATTTTGTCGTTTTGATATATGTTTCAAACAAATATTTTTAAACATGTGTTGCAACACTATCATTTCAACTCAGGTTTTTATATATTAATTCCCCAACGTTCAAATAACGTTAAATCGACACGATCAATTTATTTCTGGAAATGTTTTGTCGTTTTTGTATACTTACAAACAACCTTCTATGAAACACATGATTTTACGTATTTTAACACTATAATTTCAACCTCAGGTTATATTAAGTATCAACGTATATATACGTTGCAAACACGAAAACACTTTTACATTAATTAAGTTAAAATTACGTTATAAATTTTCACTATCAGTTTTTTTGGTAACTTTCGTCGTGCTTTTATCATTTCAAACAAAGACATATAAGTTTAACGTATTTTAACAATATAATTTCTACTTCAGAGTATATTAAGTATGAACTTATACGTTGCAAACACGAGAAATTGAACGTCTAAATATTATTTCTTAACGTTAAAATTACGTTAAATCAACTCAATCGGTTTGTTTCTGGTAACTTTTATCATTTTCATATAGTTTCAACAAACGTCTATAACGGCTATAATTTCAACCTTATGTTATGTTAAGAATGAACTTATACGAGGCAAATATGAAGAAGATGGCGGTAGTTTTTATATAGTTTCATACGAACGTCTGTTAAACAAATGATTTTAACGTATTTTAACACTCTCATTTCAACCCCAGGTTATATTAAGTATGAACTTGTACGTTGCAAATACAAAACAGTAAAACATTTTAAATATTAATTAGTTAAAGTTAAACTTACGTTATAAATTTACACGATCAGTTTTGTTGTAAATTTTTATGTTTTTTATTGTTTCAAACAAACCTCTGTTAGACATATGATTTTAACGTATTTTAAGACTATAATTTCAACCTTAGGTTATGTACAGTATGAACTTATACGTGGCAAATATAAAAAAGTTGAATGTTTTAAATATTAATCTCCTAACGCTAAAATGACTTTAAATCGACACAGTTTATTTCTGGTAATTTCTTGTCGTTTTAATATAGTTTCAAACAAACGTCTGTTAAACATATGATTTTAACGTATTTTAACACAATAATTTCAACCTCAGGTTATTTAAGTATGAACTACAGGAGTCAGTGCGTAGGGTTTTTATTTAAATACATATATTATGTAGTGTTTATTAGCTGCTGCAGGTATCTACCAACCTTTAATTAATTTACCAGCTCGTCAATCAATTAGTTTCCCGAGAAGAACAAGACATTTACTGGTTGTAGACTCGTAGAGGCTTAGCATCCGTAATGAGTCGCCCAAATGGCCGATAAATTCTAATAAGCCGTCTGAACTGGAGTCGCTTTCCTGCAGCCTGCTACAAGACAGATCATTTGTGATTGACACCTCCTATTCCGGTTTGCTGCGTTACGTTACGGTGGCTGTGTACGGTGTACATATTGGCTTGACCCAAGGGCTTTGTAATTAATAACCGGCTCTGATACTAATCGACGGCTAATGTAAACCTAGTAAGCATGACCGGTACCAGCTAACGATATTTTGAGGGGGGAAACAATAAATCTGTTATGTTTTGTTAATAATTTATAATCTTGTCTGTAGATACGGGTGACACGGTAGCAATTGAGAATAAAACTTTTAATAAATTGTAACTGTTTTAATACTTATTAGTGTATAAACTTGTCCTTGTATTTGAGCACGTAACTGTTTCGAATGTGAAGGGTTCAATCAGAATGTCGAAAATTATTACGACTAGCAGAGATATTTGAATTGCACGACAGGTGGCCACAAAAGTAAAGATTGTGGAAGTGTAACAGTGTATAATTTTTTTTTAGAAATAAGTCTAAATATAAGGATTTAACATAGAAAATTCGCTCTACAGATCAATCGTAATACAATGAGTACTTTTAATGAAGTTAACATAACATGTCTAGCTTATGTTGTCATTTTGCATACGTAGATAGTAGATACAAATTTGTATAAGTGATTGCAGAGAAGAATAAAGTATTCCCATCATGCCCTCTTGGGCCTGCTCTGCACAAAGACGCACACATACACACGACCGAGCCCAAACGCTGTACTCGGCTACACGCCGATTCCTATCTCTCCGACTATACATTCCGAACTCTAATTAAAGATGGTTATCGTTCGCGAGAATTCCCATCCGCGGTCTTATTAATTCCTAATACCTTTAATCTGCCTTGCCATCGGCATTTTTGCCTTGTGTTATTACTATTGTTTTCAAATTGACAATATATTTTAGACCCGAAGTCGTGGGAGGTACCTACCTACCCATGTAAACGGGTTTGTGCAACAACACTGACTGTTTCTCGGCTATCCGATTAATTGCCATTGCGCATTTGTTCGGGCCTTATTTTAATTTTCCGCTGCGGTTTAATTGAATGAAGCAGAGCAGAAAGAGGCCATTAAAATATTGAGTCCTCCGGTGGTGGCGGGCAGTTAATAATGATTATTGATTGCGGTTCGGGTGATAGGCCGGTATCAGAGTGCTGATGTGATGTACGGGCGTTGAATAGGCCGTAGACTGTCTGCGTGGGCTGATCTGACGGACTGCTTCATTAGAGGAGAGCTCCGACATGCGCGACCCGTGTACTGCTCGCTCTTATCACTGATGCATTTGTACCAACCTGTTTTCCGTTCCAATCTATCCACTCTCACCCATAACTTATGGTACACCGGCAGTATTTTATTAGTTATCACCTACCAGTATCGAATACCCGCAGCAGATTGTATCTATTCTCATGTTTCCTGGTAAGCCAACACTTGTGTTAACATTTGCATTCTCTTGTTGCAGGGGAGGTGGAAGATTGGACCAGCGATCCAGCGGACACTACCACCTCGGAGAATCCAACTTCCAATTCTCCGCCAGCGAAGAGCAAGACCCCGGAGCAGCCCGCCGAGGATGATGGGAAGAGCCCGCCCAAAATCGAGCCGGAGGAGAAGACTCCGAGAATTCGACTGAAAGCCAACCTAGCTACTGATCCTGCGTTGCATCCTCAATTAATATCGATCGCTAATTTAAAGACGGAGGAAAGTAGCCAGTCACCAAGCGAATATTTGGCGGCATTACCCCCTGCCATACAATCTGCCCTTGCATCGCGAGGGTTCTTCATACCAAACCTTATTCCCGGGCCGGAAGCGGCTCCTCGACAGGCAGACTCCGCGGAACTTAGACAGCCGACCGTTCCGATTTTCCAATGCCCACCGTGTGGAATAAGATTTTCGTCTCTCAGTACCCTAGAAGCTCACCAAACCTATTACTGCTCTCATCGGGTCAGTAAGTCCAGCAATGATGACGACTCCAAGTCAACCGGAGCTGATCCAAGTGGAAGTCAGTCAGATGTGGATCCTTCAGAACCAGCGTCGAAAAATATCCGTACTGGAAAACAGTATACCTGTACTCAATGCTCCTATAGTGCGGACAAGAAAGTCAGCCTGAATCGCCACATGCGAATGCATACTGTGTCTCCTAGTCCTAGTCCTATTAATGTTGCGCCAGTAATATCAAATGGAGAGTCAAGCGGTGATAACCAGGACCGATATTGTGCAGAATGCGATATTAGATTTAGTTCCCAAAAGACATTCCGTGCCCACAAGATGCATTACTGCAACTCGAGGCACATGGTTAAGTCCTCAGCAGTAACAGCTACCAAAACGACTTCCAGTTGTACATCTGGGTCTTCTCCAACTTCTCCTGCAGATCCAACGGCATGCAGGACGCCACCCTCACCTAATGCCCAACTCCCTCCACAACAACCCTTCCTCGCTTTACCAACCAATCCCATTATTATCGTGCCATACTCCCTATTTCGTAGCGCCAGTGTTCTACCTGCGCTCTCCGCAGCTGCAGGTCTTCCAAATCCAGACACTCCATGTTTTCTCTTACCTAACGGTACCCTTCAGCCAATGACAAGCGCCATGACCCCCACTCACCCAAGCCACCAATCTGATGTACTTAAAACTGCCAACAAATCCAAAGAAACTTCGAATGCTAAAGAAGTATCATCAGCACCTCTAGATTTAAGTGTAAGGAAATCTCCAGAACCCAAAGATCTTGTCATTGATCTTGGTGATGAACAGGAGAAGGAAAACATGCGGAGTCCACCTACTCCGGAAAAAATTGAATGCATTCCATCGCTGCATGGATCACCGCCTTCGACGCCTGTATCTCACTCTGGCGCATCACCTGCTTTAAGCATCTCGCCTAAAAGAAAACATGATGAAACATCGCGAAGCAGTAGTCCTAAGAAGTTTAGGGCGACCCCTAAATCCACGGCTGGTAATGAGAAATCTAGAACTAGTCCAGACGCTAATAACGGCATGCAGCAGTTTGATATTCCTCCATCTTTACATCCTCTTCTAATGCGTGGTGGGACTTTGCCGTTATTTTCCTCTGAGGTGCAGATGAGGCTATCAGAGCTACCCACTCTTCCTCCTGTGATGCCTCAAGTTTTAGTCAAACAGGGCGTCTCCAAATGTAAGGATTGTAATATTGTGTTCTGCAAGCTAGAGAACTACGTCGTGCATAAGAAGCACTACTGTTCAGCTAGAGTAACAGGGGAAGAAGATAGCTCTAAGAATTCGGGAAGCCCTCCAGTCAGCCCTAGAAGCACGGGAACGACAAGTCCAGCCGGACAATACCAACAACTCATCTGCTTGGCCTGCGGAATAAAATTCACTTCACTAGACAACCTCAATGCTCACCAGGCTTATTACTGCTTGAAGAGAGGCGAAATAGATGTAAGGAAATGTGGGAAATGTCGAGGCCTTGCCGAACCAGGTCATCAATGCACACCCCACACAGCTTTGGCTGGATGGAAATGCCCCTGCTGCGACGTTATAAGTCCTACTGCCAGTGCAGCTCAAAGGCACATGGACTCCCACACTGGTGTTAAAGCGTATAGGTGCACTATATGTAGATACAAAGGCAATACGCTCAGAGGCATGAGGACCCATATCCGGATGCATTTTGACAAGAGGTCTCCAGATCTGCAGGTAAATTATTATTTTCTTCTTCCTAGTTTGATTAGAAACACACTTTTTCCACTTAAACACTGAAACAAATTAATATAATAGTCTATTGGAAATTCAAATTATCCGCAACTAATCTTTGGTACATCGTTTCAGAGGTCATATCGATTGTCTTGAAATCCGGATAATTAGTAGGTTACCTACCTCATTTCTATTCGGATTTCAAGACAAACGATGCGACCTCTGATGGTCGAATTCGGAACTAATCTCTAGTACATTACACAATGACTGATTGTCATTTTTTTTTGACAATTTCAACACTACCAAAATATCACGATAAAAGAAAATATAACACTGACTTATATTTTCTATGGAAACGATGTACCAAAGATTAGTATCCGTCATGGCATTGATATCTTAGTTTGAATTTCCAATGCCTTGTTAGAGAGGGTGTTGCGGTGTAAAACAGGGCGAGTGACGTCATCTGGCTACCTTGTCTCTTACTCTTTATACGTACTCTTATGTGTCTCTGTTAACAAACTTAATACATGAAGTCCCTGGGATGATTCTTTAATTTCTTAATTTATCATTTATTATTATCGGCAGAATATACATATTATGATAAAACCCTCCAAGAGGCATACTAGATAAAATAACATCTGAAACTCTGTCGCTACTTCCCGGTACAAAAGGACAGAAACCGTTAGGTAGAATTTTTGAAAAAAAAATTAAAAATATTTTCAGGCTCCGTCCGTGAGGGAATGATCATATTTCTGGGGAAATTATAAAAATTATATAACGGTAGGTACATAATAGGTACATAAATAAGTTTTTTTATACAACACAATGTTCAGTTTGGCATTTTATATTGCATGAATCAGTGAGTATTGATAGGAAAAATTGCAAACTATAAAAGGAAATCTCTCAAGGCAAAGGAAATTTATCTGAATATTATCTATGATATGTTAATATTAGGAAAAATAAATCGTTTTGGACTATTCTGGCAACTGACTGGAGGAAATAATTTCATTTTAATTTTATCATTTGGATAATCCAAAATATTTTTTCTGGTGGGCCACTGATATTGCGCGGCAATAGTGGGACAATGGAGCCCACTCTTCTTTTGGTGTCACTAACTAATTTAATTATTTTTTTTTACTTTCTTTATTATGCACTTCTTAGATTTTTCTTTTAAGTCGAGTTACCTCCAACTCTTTAGGTTTTTCTTTAATTTCCTCTCTTCTTTTTTTGTGATACTTCTTTTTCCTTAATTTTAAGTTTTCTTTAGAGATTTTTCACCATTATTCACGTATATTTCTACAATTCAAAACTTAAAATTATTCCCTGATACTAAATATAATTTCCAGATATTTAAAACTATGAGAGAATGACAATGAGAAAATGACGAATCAAATAGCACAGAATAGTTTCTCTTTATTCAGCGTTACAATGAAATAAAATTTGAGGTTATAACATAACAATAACAATAAACTCTAGATAATTAATTTACATGACAGCATAATCCTATTTTATACAAATAAGCTAATGAGGTAATGACCAATGATACAAACAGCTCGCCTGTTTTAGTTATTTAAACTAATTTCAAATATAATTGAAGAGGACAACTGGGGCTTCACTAACTGTCATATTTACACTAACCAACTTTTCTTAAAACGCGTTGATCTGCTAGACATTAGCGACGTCTAAAAAATATATAGTACCGCCTATTTAGACCAGTGTGAGGAAATGACGTAATTACTTAGGGACAACTAAGCATTTGTTTTTTAACTGTATTTTTATTGAAAAAATTAAATGTTGTTTTATACACATTAATCAGCATTATATATAATTTTAATCGCAGTCGAGATTATTTTTTTATTTCGTTAACAAAAGAAAAAAATCTAGTTATAAGTTATGGTGGTGTGATGAGACACATAATAGGGAGGGAGGTAATACTATTTTTATATATATGGTGGGGATATATACTGTTAAAAAAAAGATTTCAAAATTAGAACTTTATTCCATACCAACATATGTACCAACTAATTTTAATTAAATACCTACTGGACAAAATTATTTTCAAATTTTTATACCTATACAGATATGACAGCAGGACAGTTTGCCTATTCGCATAGATTGACCCAAATATAGCTGCTGCATCGGAAAGTCTTGTTGGCATTGTTTGTTTTGTTTATGACGGTGATTTGTTGACAGTGTACTTTTGGTGACATAAAACTTTTTCCTACGTAGTTGCTGCTGGGCGTTTCGCGACTTTGCCGATAGAGGGCTTCGATCTTAATTCTAGACGCTAATAGTTCCAATCATGCATTCGAATAAAAATCCTGCGTACTGTGTACTGTCGGTTGCCTATGACGTTACAGTAAAAGAGTCTTTATTGCTGATCAATATTGTGGTCACTTATTGGTCAATCGAAATCTCTATTAATATTGAATTACCTTGAAATCCAAATCTACATCGAACCACCCGATTTAACACAAATTTTATCACGGTTTATCCCGGTTATTCATATGCTGACGCTTTCCTTTGTTGTTTTCAGGAGGAGAAGTATATCTCGTACATTCTAGAGGACGACAGTGCAAATACAATGGAAGTAAGCGTGGCTTCCACGGCTGGTGCCCCCGGCGTTATGGACGATCGGGCGGTGTCTCCCAGCTCGGATGGCCATTCCGAACCCCTTCACCACTGCCCGCAATGTTCATACAGCTCCGTGTACAAAGCAAACGTCCTGAGGCACATAAAACTGGTGCATGATGTCTGCGCCGTTGATGAATCCGTCATGAATGGCTCTGACGATAAGAGTACGAGATCCATGCCTGTCCTGGAAGATGACGAGGAGATCCTTGTGAAGAAAGAAGCCATCGAGCCAGAGGTCATCATAGCCCAAATGGAGGATCCGGTGATCAAGGAGGAGGCGGTAGAACCATCCACTACCCCAAACAGTAAAAATTCAGACGATGAGATCATGCAGGAGGCCGCCAAACCGGGCGCTAAGTACTGCAAATCTTGCGATATTTACTTCAACTACTATTCGACGTTCATAGCGCATAAAAAGTTCTATTGCTCGAGCCACGCTGGTGAAATTACGGCTGCCTCGGCGAACAATAATAACAACCCTACTACACGTGCTGCCGAGGCGTCCGTTCTATAGTCGGATTAGTTGTTAGGTTAGGAAAGACACAAAAAAGTGAATTTTCAGTGTTATAATTGGGCCAGTCCTCTTGTATACGCCTAAATGATCCAGTGCCTCGGGAATTCCCACCTCAGAGTATACTAGTGCAGCACGTTCTATTTAAAATGTTCATCGGTTCACCTTTCTAGGTCAAAATGTATACGTGTTTGTTAAAAAAGCAGTTCCTACAATGTAGCAATGTTTCTCCATATTTTGCAGAAAAAATTTTAATGACACCTGTTGTAAATTTAAACTAGCGGCGCATCTTTGCCGCTAGTTTAAAGATCCATAAAAATCCATTCCTGTTGATATTGTTAATACCCATTAAGATACTATTATTGTCTTTTTCACAATTTCCTCGAATAGATAGTAAGGAACGGTACGAGGAAAAGGTGTTTTCTGAAGCAAGTACTGGGGCACCGGATTGCTAATTGTTATAAATGTTGAACGTTAGAAAATGGCGGTCATTTAAAGAAGTCCTCTGCAATATGTTACGTATCCCATATTCCATATGTATAAAATATACCTAATAACTCCTAGATTTGTTTTGTATAAAGGTTAAGAGATTTATAATTTGTTTAGTTTTAAGTTTGTAGTATACATTTAAAATATATATTATGCCAAAGCATCTTTTTTGATTGTATGTAATTATTAGTTGTCTTTAAAATGGTTTTTTTTATTCTGAGATATAGATTTGCATATAGGCTTTTTATTGATTATTGTTTAAGTAAGTTTTAAATTTTGCAATCTGAAATAGGTAGTGTACAAGTGAATCCATACTATTATATTATAGCTGTGAGGTGTTCAAAACACCTACCTAAGGTTACACACAGTAATACATACCCTTCTTGGAGACAATAAATTATTTATTTCTATTTGTGGCTTTTATTAAATAAATGTCCCAGCAACCTTACAGGCGAAACCCGCATCGGAATGGCCCTGACGTCTCTGTCGACTGATTAATACTGATTTCTGAATGATTGATATAAGGGTAACCAACATACGAGCATATATTATATACCTTCAACGTCATAAAGAAACCTCAATGATTTTTTTGAAATTTTGACGTTATGTTGCATGGCCATCGTTATATACATAGTAGAAAAGTATCAGAATTGTACAATATGTAGCGTATTCACAAAAAAAACGCGGCATTCATGACAGACGAACGGACATTTTGGACAAGTTGTTAAAAATTTAATAACAAACACAATGGTAAAAAACTACGGATTATGGAATTATGAACAAAATTATGGATCTTTGTGTCAGTGGAGGATATTAGACCATGTGGAAGCTTTTTAGGTGCATGTTTATTTTATTTATTGTTAATAAAGAGTTCCCATCTTTATCCAGTACAATTCGAAAATAAAAATGCGGTTAACAGTAAAAATCATTTATTATTTCTCTAAATTACAATATAATTAATAGGATGTTATGAAAATGTTAAGTAGGTAGGTACCTATGAATGAATTTGCCAAAGAAACATCTAGTAATAAGTTTTAGGTATACCATATTGTAGTAAACTAATAAAAGTATGTCAGTACAAGTAATCTTAATTAGAAAATTATTTATGTAAGTACTTATTTAGATTATTATTATTATTATTATTATTATTATTATTATTATTATTATTAATTATTAGGATAGTAGGTATCTTGAAGTAGGTATCTTGAATTTTTGTTTGTTAGTTTAATTACTGTGTATTTTATTATTGTATATTTATTATAGGAATATCTTTTATTAAAATATAATTTGCTTTTTCCCGTTTTGATTACTTAAAAAATTACTAAACTAAAGTAAAAAAAATACCCTAATTAAGCAGCAGACACATTAACGCGGAACGCAATAGAACGACGGTATTGCCGACATGGGACTTATAGGTACTCTGGAAACAGTTAATCGGCAACAGGTAACATTCCATACAGGAGATAGGTATCAGTTTTTAATAAAATGTGTAAAAATGGATCCTCTTAAATATATTGTTTGAATTTTTTTATGGCGTTAAAGTATGTGTATTTATCTTAGGTTTAGTTCACTCTAATCTTCCCCGACTCACGTTTAGGTATAAAAAGTATTTCATGCTCAAACTGGCTGTTTAATTTAGCCAAGTATTTTCAGATTTATTCCACTTGGTATTTAGTAGAAGTCCCCTTAGTATTTTCAAGTTTAATCTTAAACAACGCAAACTGGAAATGTAAGGCTCAGGTATGACCGCTGGCGCTGGTAAGTTACCTGGAATGCTTTATTCATATTTTACTTTAGAGCGTTAATAAAGTTTCATATAATTCCACACAAATATAAAAGAATAAAAGTAGGCATTCGCCTTAATGCTCAATAATCAAGATTTTGTTGGGCCTGTACTAAGTAGCTCTAAAAAGTTTCAAATATAAAATTATCCCATTTTAATGGATTGTTAAATATTAAAATTTGTTATACGAGCAAAAAATTAATGAAGAGCATTTCGTACTCAACTAACTAGCTAACTAATACCAAACCATTTTATTAAATTATAATAGTTCTGGTCACAGGATTTTTAAAATTAAAATTAAAAACGCTTGCCGACGGCTAGCAGCAGCTTTTATTATCGTTTTAATCTAAATTATTTCAAAAATCGGCTAAACGACCGTAAAGTAAAATCTTGAATGGAACATACCCGTTACTTGAAATAAATTAACATAGAAAAACGTTATTGGACATATTTTAAAGTAAAATATATCATCTCACATTGAGGCATTTTTTTCATATCTGCATATTTTTTATTTTGAAATACTTAACTAAAGAAAGTCTTATAATATTTTAAGATTCCGTTTATTCAAATAATACGTTTACTTAGCATTTAAACTTGCCATGTAAATTTGGCAACATTCGTAGATAGATAAACCGGCTGGGGTTGTACTTCAAGTCATTCAAGTGGAAAATTAAAAGGCGGAGCATAATTTATGAATGAAAGAATCACAAAACTAGAGACCCTTTAATGAGAGTCTGGCCAAGGCGTTGCCACTTTCTGATTGGTGCCGCCATTTTAGTTCAGAATTGAGTGAGTCACTCAGATTTTGACATTTCTAGGTTGTTTTTATTCGCAAAATTGTCACATGCAAAGTAAATCTACCATTCTTCATTGTGAAAAAGGTGAGCCTCAAATATTTGTGCATATGTAGAAATCAGAATATTGAATAGGCAAGTTGTGATTAAAAATTGAGGTTGTGTTGATTTTTGTGTTATTGGCTTTGTGTTTAAAGAAAAATGAACGAAAAAGGTTATTTCTAGGAGGTAATAGGACTTAATAACTTAAAATGACGGGATGTTGTGTACCTGAGTGTCACAATTCCACTATGAAGGGGGCTGGGATGAAGGAATTTTCCCGGGATCCAAATAGGAGAAGAGAATGATCAACAAAGATTGGTAGGGAAAATTAGTGGACACCTAAAGACAGTTTAATTAGAATATATTTCTCGAAAATATAAGGAAAACAAAAAATAGAGACGAAACTAACAATCCACACCAATTTTTATTGGGCAAGTTTATGGTGGTTGAAGCTCCTCACATTCTGAACTGTCATAATTTAAAAACTAAATCAATTAATAGATTTATAGTGTTTAGATTAAAAGTGAAATGTAAAAAAATACAAAAAATAACCGCCAAGGATAGTAAAAGTATGGCTATGCATAGTGTTGTGAAATAATCTTTTTATTCTTGTATTCTGTTCTGATTAATAAATTGTTTGATAATAATTATTGTAGAGTTTTCGTCCCATTCTTATTATTCATGAAAATACTAATTTTACTGGGAAGTTAGTAGAAGCAGTACTACTCATTTTTTAAACCTTTTATTTTATACCGCATATCCATAAACCTTTTATTTTATACCGCATATCCACGTGTATTGGTGCGAATGTTTGCAGTAAAATCATTTCTAAACTTTTTGAATTTGGCGCCACGAATTGTGATATAAAATGGCTGCCTTGGCCAGACTCTCATTGAAGGGTCTCTACACAAAACTGTATTACAGCTCCATCTAGAATTCTCATTAGAACCCTCAGTTTCAATACAGTTTGTGTAGATGTCGTTTATCATGCAGAGCGAGAATTAAGTGCACTACGATTGACTATCGATTCACTTAATCCATGGTTGTACGAATCGTCTTGCGCCCTCGTACTTGTAGCGGCAACGGCCAACGTGAAAAACACGGCTGGTATATAATTAAGTAAATAATATATAATTAATTAAGTAAAGTATATAATTATATACTGGCAAAAATGACAATTTTAATTGATTTTTAAGGTTACTAGACTGTTCGATTAGTATCTATCATAGGGAAGAACAGTCAAGAAACCCTACAAACTTAGGCCATAATTTTGGTCATGTTAATATTATGTAGATGTATATTTTTTATAGTAAGTATAGTAAGTTATATAGGTATGTATGTATGTAAATAAGTTTATATATAGAGAGAATGTTTTTTGTTAATTTATTTAATATTTTTATATAAACATGTGCAAGGAACAATATTTGCACATAGTTTTTATTGGCACTGACACTATGTACAGGAATACATTCTTTGGTATAGGTAGGTACCTAATCATTTTTTTCTTCTTGTTTCTTAAACAATAACTTTCCTCGTAGGTATAGGCATAGGTATTTTTCATCATGATTTTATGACCCAAAACGCAATTGCATGAGGGATGTAAATTACCCGTATATATTTTATACTCACTTTGCATAAATATTAAAAAAACAATATGAAATACGGTGAAATACCACCTTATTTAAGAGAACGATCTCTCTGCTGGTCGATTGCCATTTTCTCCACGCACTGCACGGTTACTAGTACGAATAGTACAGAACATGTACAGAACACACCATATACTAAGCTCATAAGCTGTGCCATGTTAAAATCTACGACATGGTTTTGAGTGTAAGAATTGTAAACTTGTAGGTATTCATTAGATAATTTTCGACATTTAACTGAAGCAAGGTATATATCAATGTTGAAACAATATTAAACATTTTATAAAAATTAAAACCTACATGATATGTGGTATACTCCCTTGTAAAACACATTTAGCGAATTTATTTATTGTTATAATTAATTGTAAATAAAACTGCCATTATTATTCAGCATCAGCATTGCTCGCCAAAACCGTAAATACCGTAGAAAATCCAACTGATAAAAATAGTGGAAGCGTTATCTGCAGCTAAAAACTCACATTAGCCGGCGGTTCTCGAAACTAAGTTGTGTCTTTTTGTGTAGGTTTTAGTTGTTCTGGTTGTATGTATTTGGTTTATCGCACTGCTGCAAAATGTTAGCTATATCGCTCGCGATCGGCCGGCCACTCGTGCATTTTTCCCCAGATAAGGGCATCATTTGCATAAGGCCATAATAAATAAACGAAGTTATCTAGGTGCATGGTGAATATATGCATGGCCTGCTCAGATTACCTAGATTCGATAAGTGAAACATATCGCCGCGGCCTACGCGAAACACGCTGCCCAGGGCCTCACCTCCGATTACGGGGGCAACGAAATGTTTGATAAAAAAAATGTTAGTCAGAACTTTTCAGAAATTAGAACCGGATATTCACTTATACATTAGCGGGGCCAACTAACAAGGCGACAAAAACGCGTTTGTGCCTCTCCTATCGATATACCTACCATAGTCGATATACTTACCTCCTCGGCGGCCGGTTGCCTGTTTAAAAATCAAGAGAGTCCGTATAAATGTATTGTGGAATCCCTACAGATAAATAATTCCCAAAGATGTTTATGCATGCAAAAATGTATTGGTTTAGATTAGATTTAGATTGGCGTGGGATTTGCCCTTATGACGTATAGGCCTCAATGTGGACCCGCTCAATGTGGAGTGTCTCATACACGTGTGCAGGAAAACGGGGCAGTTCATCAGAACATGCCCCGCTGTCTCCTCATCTTCCAGACATCCTCTACACTCATGGTCTTCCACCAGACCCATTATGTAAAGGGTGTCGGCTTAGGTGGCAGTGATCAATCAGTAAGCCCGTCACCGTTCTTAGATTGTATCTGCTTAGTTCCCGAAGCTGTTCAAGGCAGTTGTCCAACAATGCTGAAACATTTCTTGGGTCAAAGTCTTTATTGGGAGAACCGCTGTACTTCTGGAGACCCCTAGAAAGTGTTCAGGCCCAGTAGGTGTCTCTAAAGTTCCCAGTTTTGGCCAACTGATCATCAGCTTCCTCATTTACCGGAGCACATTTGATCAGAATCAGCAAAAACTCCGGCACTCTGGATCCATCCGTATACCAGTTGGACCCGTTGCGGATTACCATCGGGGCTTTCTCTACCCCCTCTCCTCGCGGTTTGTGATGACGACCTCAAGGCAATTCGAGGGATGTAGTATAGTGTGAATATTGGCACCACTCATGAGCAGAACTTCGGTAGCTCAGTTCCTCATGTGAGCATCCGAAATAGCACGCCTGTAATTGATCCATAGGTATCCGTTCTCAATGTCCCAGTTATTCCCAAACACGCGGGCACTGTCCAGTTGCCAGTTCGTCGAGTTCCTCTCAACACAGGGCCACCACATAATGGCCCCGTAAGTTAAGATGGGTCTGACAGTACAGTACAGTAGAACCAGCGGATAACTTTGGGATTTAGACCCCAGCTGCCCTCTTACACGTCCACACAGTGCACACGTTGCTCGTTGCTTTCCTGATTTTACAGGATATAATATAAAAATGACCATGCCAAGACAGTTTACTATCAAGGTGAACACCCAAATATTTCACCATCTGGTAATAATTGAGGACCACATTAGAGAGAGTAATCTCTGGTCGATTTTCTTGGCTCCTCTTTTTACTGAACAGCATAAGCTGAGCTTTCTTTAGGTTTATTCTTAGGCCAGCTGTTTGGCACCAGTCTTCAACTATGCGATGGCCCTAGCCATTGGGCCACGCAAGTTGTCTCTGGTTCCACTGCATAGAATGACCAAATACCAAATCATCTGCATAGGCCTGTGCATACAGACCAGCATTATTTAATTTCCATAGTATATGCTATCCACTACGAAGCTCCACAATAGAGGGGAAAGAGCACCTCCCAGAGGGCAGCCCTGACTGGCAGCCCCTGTGTGTTTATGACCATGCATGTCTGCTTGGATGCTCCTTTGCGAAAGTATTAATCGGATCCAACCTAATAGGGAAGGCTCCACATCAGCTAAGGAGTGATACATGACATCAAAAGGAGTGTTGTTGAAGGCTCCTTCTATATCTATAGGAAAGCACCAAGCGACTCTCGTTTATTCTCAAATTTATTTGTTTTAAATTAAAAGTGAGGAATTTGGGCAAAACATATTTGTTAGTTGACTTTCAGATCTATTTCGTCCTAATTTCAGGACATGCGCAGCTTAAGACACAGACATGGGCAGCTTTCCTTATGCATTTATTCCTTCACGAAATAAATCAGACTGATTTCAAGATAATCTTACAGTTTACGAAAGCAATGAAAACAAGGATTTCTATAATTGAGTTTTCAAAATAAAATAAATTCGAAAATAAAATGATTCAAGAATATCATTTTTTTTCTTTGAACTAAGGTAATTTGAATAAGATCGATATATACAGCAATAAGGTAGATAGATAGAATAGTGGATAGACAGAGTACCTACCATAGTTGCGGCCATATGCCATTTTTAGTCCATCGCATACTCGCGGCAAAGCTTAAACGTAGGTATTACTCTACAGTATTTACCATTGAAAATCTCTTTCTCTTAGAGCCATTGTTTCAAAATACTATTTATCTGAGCATATTTCCATAAGTTATTATGGCGTTAATTATGGAGTATTAGAGTATTATGGAGTAAATATGGCCACCTTGTCGGCATTTGTCGGTTCAAACGAATACGGTACTTTGTCTATCCACTGTCCACTGCTCTGCTGCGATAGATGTTTGGAGCCTAAAAAATACCATAGAATCCCTAAAACTGGAACTTCCAAAATGCGTAGGTATAGATAAGCGTAAGGCTAATTCTCCCTTTATTTGAAAGGATTACTGAAAACTCTTAAAACTAGAAGCACACATCATAAACACTAAATAACTACCTTGGAAAATCACAACGTGATACGTAATAGTGTACTGATGTACCCAGTAAAATTCACCACAATCATGATACAAAAGAGAATGGTATGTCAGCGCGCAGGTAATGTGACGTCAGGTGAGGTGCGACGTACGTTTCCACTTACTTCGTAACACGGTACCTACCTACCTATAGTGGTCGAGTAAAATCAGATGTGTAGGATGTCGTTTTTTTTTATTAAGCTTTAACTAAATGGGATATTCAACATCATTTAGAGCATAGTTTTGGCCATTCATCATGTGAGTTACAACATTTTTTAGTAGAAATGAATTTATTTGCAAATTAATTTCTTCCTTGACCTTTTTCAAATTATTTGAAAAACACATTTTTTAAAACATTAATTGTGCTATTAAATCAACGGCTCGCGATATAACCATGAAATTGATACATAGATTTGCTGCTTCTAGAAGACATTATAGTGCTTCCGATGGGAAAAATTAAATTTTTAAAATATGAGACGTTTTTGAAAAAAAAGCCTTAAAATCGCTACTAGCAAATCTGTTCACGGAAAACTTCATCCTGCGGAGAGCTATGTTAATTATTAAGAATTTATGTATGAATATATCCAATAAAATGTAAAAAGAACTATAAAAAAGTTTTAAAAAAAAATCAGCACGCTATGACTTATTATCGTTTTCGAGAAATCGAATTATCAATGCACTGCGTTTGTGTCGCGAATGAAGTGCGTGGAAGAACAAAATAATGCATTTGATACACTATACCTGAATTTTAAATTACCACATCAGACGTATCACATAAATATAGTATATCTACTTTATTATCTACAAACCATTCTTTAAATTTATTTTATCCACTCTTTTGCACAGTCATCCATTGTTTTGACACCTCTTCAATCTTGGGCGTCTTGGGGAAGCGAAAGTATTTGAGGTTACTTTCTTTAGTGTTTCGACTATAATTAAACACCTCGCGACGGCACAGGTGGGCATTGTTTAAAAAATTGTAGCACATATAACAATAATACTCACACGTATCCACCTCTGTGTACCTATATCTACACAAAACGCAAAATCTTCTCAATTGTAAATTTCAATTTGAAAACAACAGTAGGTAGGTATTTACATTCAACTGTGTAAAAATCGCCTAAAATCAAGTTGGTGGGAAATACGTCTTGTGAGTTGCATGCGCACGACTGACCAATTTTGGTAGGGCAACCTGACATACCATTGTCTTTGTATCATGACCACAATCACAATATCCGGTATCAAAAATGGAACTCGGGTTTGAAAAAACAACGCGATTGACCATGTAGCGCCATCTAGCGACCATCGAAACTACCTCTGAAACAGAAACTTAGGTCATAGACAAATGACAAATTAGGATATTTCATTTGTAGCATTTTGTAGTGCGTTGCAGAACGGTATGTCAGGATTGTCATGCAGGCTGCCGAATCAAAATTGGTCGGTCTTGCGCATAACACGTCTGCGAGGGATTTTATTCACTAATTTCATACAGTTGCATGTAAAGATGTAAATACTGTTAAGTCTTTATCTTCTCAAATTGAAATTGCTAAGATTGTGTGTAATATATGTATTCACAGAGGTGCACTACGTGTGTTTGTGCAAGTTGTTGCAAAAATCTCTATCACGTGACGTCACAGAGTCGCCTGCGCACCGAAATAACGTTCTTTTTTGTGTATTAGTTTCTCTCTTGAGGTTCTTCTAAAGTGAAACTGATACAAACTACAAATAATGTTTCTATGCCCAACGCCCAACTGCCCTGCCTGGATAAAGATTAGTTTTAAGTTTAACCCGTGTAAAACAGAGAACCAGAGAGGGTACTGTAGGTACCCACTTACCGCTTACCGCCGTCGTCTAGTTCAGATATATTATTTATTTGCAAAAACAGCAGAAGCTTGCATTTAAAGAATTTACAAGTAAACTTTGGTAAGGTAAACAGGCAGTTATGGGGGATAGTCCATACAGAAAGTATTGTGAGGTGCTCTCAAAATTGATAAATTTTACGGCAATGTTGACTCACTGCTGTGAATTTCTATCGGTTATCCGGGGTTATATCATATTATCAGGGTACCTACATTTATCAAAAAATACTTCTAAAAGTGATAAAAGTGTCTAGATTATTCATACACATTAAAGTACGCTACACACACGAGAGTTGAACAACGGAAAATATGCGGGATAAAAATATTTTTTTAAAAATTTTAATTGATTTAAATATATATATATATATATATATATATATATATATATATATATATATATATATATATATATATATATATATATATATATATATATATATATATATATATATATATATATATATATATATATATATGTATAATTTCGTTTTCATTTATTGCGATTTCATTTAGTGCAAACAATAGTGTAATCACCACGAACGTTAAGGGCTTTTGCAGACGGTGCGATTGTGATGCGATATTTCGTTTGCGGCATATGGCAACGATATCGCGAAACCATCAAAATATGTGGCATGTTATGAGCGTTTTTCACATTATGCGGAAGCGACAAAAATAACCGCAAACTAAGTGCGGCATTTTATCGCATCGCAGTACAGTGTGTCTGTCGGTCAAATACCGTCCGTTATTTTTCCGTGCGGTATCAAACCGACCGCTAAAATAAATGCACATTTGCAGACATATCGCTGTTGGTTGCGAGATTTGTCAAAGAAAAAAATTCCAAGGTTGCAATTCTTGGCAGTTTGTTTTGAGCTATTTTCTTGATGTACCCAATAACGCCTTGATGTATCGATTAATAACGTCGATTCAACTGATTGTTACATGTAACATGTTTCCTCCTTAGTCTTCGATGTAGCAAAGACAATAGAATAATTGGGCTCTTATTATTCACACTACAACTACACTGCACAACAGAATTAACAACTTATGTGACTGCGCACTGCCTGCAAGATAAACTGAGCCGACAACACGGCTGACCAATTTTTTTATGTTTATTAGCTGAAAAGCAAATTGTATCGCCCCGTGTGAAAGCTCTCTGCGATGCGACGCGACATGCCGCGACCGGTAAATCGCATCGCAAACGCACCGTCTGCAAAAGCCCTAAGGGTTATAGATACCGTTCGTCAGATAAAAAGCATATTGACTTCGAGCGGTCAGTTACCATTGTCGTTCTTAATATCCTATATATTATATACAAAGGTTCCTATCTAATTTTTGCTCTTTTACAAAGAAGTCATATTATTTATCACACGTCGTTGTTCAACTCTCGTGTGGCGGACATTACTGATACTGTACGGTACGTAGGTCCGACTAACTAGTATTACTAAGTATAACGAACAGTCTTATGGTAGGTATCAAATAGAAAAAAATTTCGGTCTTTTTTGTTTGCATATGCATATGGCCACTTGAAAATCAATGGATCTTCAGGTGGCCACAATGAATCAGTCAAAGGTTGATTTTTGAATACACATATTTTGCACAAAATCGCAAATTTTATAATTTTAAGAATTTAAATCTCAAATTCTAACGATTTTATTATTATACAATTATAATACATATGAACATTTGAAAAATTCTCTTATCCCCAAATTATGTTCCACTGCCATGCCCGCAGTTTCGGCGCCAAATTCAAATAATGTATTTAATTAAATTTGCATGAAATTATGTTATTCATATTCAATATATTCAACATATTCAATACTATATTATATTACAATAATGCCATAATTTACAACAATTACAGAACAGATACTATACTATCAAATACTTGCTAGGGTATATACCGCTGCCATTGTCCAGAGTCCACTCTTCACTTTTGCTCTAGAGTAATTTTACTAAAGACGTTTTATAAAATATATCTAGGTTCAATATGAGGAGCCATGGCTCTTGAGCAATGCATAGTGGAATGGTTAACCTGGAGAACACATGAAAATATTAAGAGTTATTTTGCGAATAATAATATAATAATCATAATAAGTTTTCGAATAATGTTTGCTTTATTGAAAGTTTATTACACCAAAAATTACAATGATTTAAAAAAATTGGGCTTGATGAAACAGAATAGTTTATGTTTAAATTGGCTATATACAAATTTCTTTATGAAAGACATATAAAACTAATAATAATATTCATTCTCATCAATATCTCCATAGTAAAGGTCATTATCAATGGTACTGCTTTCAACGATTTTTTTATTTCTTGCTTTAAACCTGGCGTAGCGTTCTCCATACCGGTTCACGTCTGTCTCATCAATGTCTTCTTCAAATCCTGCAGCCTCGCTGTCAATACTGTAAACGAAACCTTCTTCGCCTTCATCGCTAGACAGGAGATCCTCATTTATGTCTACTTTCTGCATTGCTTCAACCATATCATCTTCGTTAACTGATTCGAGGTCCGATTCGTCGGGATAATCGTTACGCCAGTTGTTCTCTGCATTAGAATCATCACTGTCATCCTCACTATCAGCATGATTTAAGCCCTTATCTCTGGTTGATCCCATTAACAGAGGATCGCTCAGTGGATAAATGCTACAATAAGAAATAAAATGTACTTAATTAACGATTATTTATTTAAAAAATTACAAATAGTTCACCTATCGTTTAACGTGCATGCCCGTAATTCCGTTTCACATATTGCCATACACATACATAGTTGCCAGATGTTAATTTAAACAGTGTTATACAGAAGTCGACCACCCATTTTGAAATGAAAAATGGCACAAAGCAGCATTACATGAATATGTAAATCATATTATTATTAGAACACTAATATTAGAACAAAATTAATATTAATACAATACCTAATTATTAAGCATAGCAATATTAGACAGAATTAAATTAATTATGTGCTAATGTTAATATTGTAAACGTTTATGATGTGACAATTGTGCATGGAAAACTGGAAATAATCCGGACGCTGGCTGCGCATAAATAAGTTCACGCATGTGTTACACTACTAGATTACCTATGAATCCTCACCTCACATATTCTTCTATTTCTGTGTCCCCCAGGTCATCGGAATTGGTATAGTACAAATCGTAAACATACTTGGGCTCAGAACTTAGCTCATTTTGATTGTGACTCAGAGAATTATTATCGTTTATGTCTGTTTCTATGTCAAATATAGTATAATCAGATTCTATTGCATCCGTACTATCTTTGGAACATCCTGCAGGGTTTTTAGCTCGAAAATAATTCACTATTCGATATCGATTATTTTTTGAGGTTTCCTGTTTTTGCGCTCTTAGTTTGTCATTAATGTTCACAGCATGTTTCTTAAACTGTTCTCGGAGTTCATGTATCTCTGGAATATGATGTTTTTTTAAGTGGGCAAGAACATTTTCATCCTTGAAATAAACAATAAAATAACAATTTTATAGGTTTATATTTTAACTTACTTCTTTAATAGTCCCTGCAAATTTAAGTACTGTAGATGAGACCTCAGGGTTTTCCGGTTCGTTCTCTTTATTATCATCAATAATTTTCCTTTTCTTGCAACTTAATATCAACGCCTCTGAAGGTTCTTCGTCTAACCGACGTTTAACACGAACAACAGCAGCCATTTTCACAAATACCTACAAACTAGGAAAACGAAAAGCAAAAAACTCACAGACACTCGTCAACTTTGTTCTGTGTTTTGTACATCTTCATACATTTGCACTATTTTCTAATGTTTCCAACAGTGCAGAAATAAGTAGTTTCAATACACTCAGTATTGCCACTATAAATATTATTCACATTCTGTTACAGCGTGTCCAACATGAGAATTGATATTTTCAGTATTGCAAACATAACAACGCGGGATAAGGATTTTGTGAAAGCAGAGTTGCAAACACGTCCTTAATAAAACCAGAAGTTAAAAAAGACCACAGCATTGTTGTCAATATCAAAAACATAAATTCACTTACTTTCATGTTTAAAAAATTTCCTCATTTCTCAAGATGGAAATACTGGTGTGGTGTGAGACATGAGACTATGTGAGTCATGTCATTTCTATAAATAACATTTATAACAATTGACAATTCTGTAATCTAATTCGACGGTTTTGTGTATTTGTTTTAGCGTTGTTCTAGAAAGTAGGAAATTAATCAATTACTTAATATTATTTCCAAGTTTGTGTATATATTTTTAAAGGAAATTAGTTGCGATGGGAAACGAAATGTCCTCAACGGCCATGGAAAGTATCCTTTTTTAAGAAATATTTTAATGAATGTTTATGTGTCATAGTATAGGTAGGTATTTGCTTAAGTATAGGCGTAAATATTTTGAGAATGGGTATTTCCTTAATTGTTGTTAGAACATTTGTTTAACTTGAAATTTGCTGTAAAGGAATTGGAGAGAAATTCAAAACGATGTGAGAAAGAGGAGAAACAAGAAAAAGCCAAAACAAAACAAGCAATTCAAAAAGGAAATATGGAAGTAGCTCGTATTCATGCAGAAAATGCAATACGTCAGAAAAACCAATCATTGAATTACCTGCGAATGTCAGCTAGAGTAGATGCAGTTGCTAGTAAAATACAGTCCGCTATCACAACAAGGAAAGTTACTAATTCCATGGCAGGGGTTGTTAAGGCAATGGATGCTGCCATGAGGAGCATGAACTTAGAAAAAATATCTAATGTAATGGATAAGTTTGAACAACAATTTGAAGATCTTGGTGTACAAACAGATGTGCTCGAAAATACTATGGGACAAACTACGACGACTCTTGTACCACAGAATGATGTAGATTCCCTCATGCAACAAGTTGCTGATGAAGCAGGGTACGTACCTTATATTAACGGCGATTTCTGATAAGTCGTGTAACAACATAGGCTTTACACGACAGAAATTATAATATGATTTACTAAGGGCCATACCTCTAGCCTCTGCAAAGATAATACATAACATAGATAGTCAACACCGTGCCCAAATTTATCGCTCTTAATTTACTGAGATCTCAAGTTAAAAATAATAATGTGACATATTTTAGTATATTTGATAAAAATAAACGTGGTGTGTGTGTGTGTAAAGTACCACTTCAACTGTTTCTTGGGATCTCAATTTTTGACCAAATTTTTTCCATTGCGAATGCATAAATAGTGTGTATTATCTTTTGTCTCGGCTAGACTGTGGTTACTAATCAAGGGATAGAATGTAGTAATATCCTAACCATAGTCTAGCCGAGAGGTTATCCATCAGGTTAACTTCCCACAGCCTAAGTATTGAGTAATTAACCATGTCTTAACTGAGACAACTAAAAAACCAGCCCCATGAATTTTTAACACTATCACTGAATGTTTTCGGACAATTTTTTTTGCTGTTACATAAATGAATCTGTGTGACCTATATCTAAAAGATATAGGTCCTATATATATAGGACCTATAGGACCTATATCTAAAAGAAGTCGACAAAATTGTAATTATTCTATTATGTATAATTATATAATAATAATGATTCTCTTTCTTGTTTTTAATAATGAAATTATTAATTAACAGACTAGAATTGAACATGGAACTTCCCGAAGGGCCCCAGGGTAGTACTATCGGAACGGCTTCACAGATGTCCCATGAACAAGATGAACTGAGTCAGCGATTAGCTAGGTTGAGACAAACTGAGTAAAGTCTCACAATTATTTAATGGCAGGAGAGGAGAGGATGACTTGTGATATAATTTTTTTTCTAAAACACAATTCTTATTATTAAGGGTCTCTTAAATGCTTCTGTTTATATGTTTAGATTGCTTAAAGTTTTCTTCCACTAATGTATTACTCTACAATAAATGTTTTTTATTTAAGGTCAAGTTGTGTTTGGTATTTATTATCAGATTCTAATATTACTTTATGTGGTCCTTAAAAATATGAGCATCTGGAGTTATTATATTATTACGTAGGTATATTGTTTTATTTTTGTTAACAGATCAGTGTGTAGTAGACTATCATAAATAAAGGCTACCATATAATATTTCAGTTAATATTTTTTATATGTTGTTATAACTTATTAAATAAATTTATAAAGGCATTTTGTACTTTTTGTTCTAATAAAAATAATAATTGGGGTTTCCAATGTTGCCACACTCAAGTGTCACAGCATAAACATATGTTAATTTTTAAGGTTACATCACAAAACAGGTTATATTAAACGTCAACATCATACATTGAGGTTATCTTTTGACCCTTGAAAATACAAAATATAATAGGCAATATAAGTTCTTCCATCTCCAAATATAATTTCTTCGGTAATTTAGCCTCTCCATACTATATAAAATGAATTACAAATGGATCAACGCATGCAAATAATGTATTTGAGGTTATTTATTTAAATTCTCCGGTAGCATTTAGATGCAATGAGTAACCAATCACCACTCATCAATCTCGTTGTTATAGAAACACGTAAACAGTCATAATCCAATAGTGTTGCCACGTTCCATCATGTGATGATGACGTTCATAATGATTGGTTAACTTAAATCTCTTCAAAATTCCCGCCTCGAGAACAAATGCATTTTACACGGAAATCTGAAACTTGGCAACGTCGCAAAGGTTATCAACAAAAGTGGGCAATACTTCACGGGGACTGCAAGATAGTACGTTATTTCTCAAAAATCTTAGTTTTTCTTAAATTACCATGTTTCAATAGTGCTTTATTGTTTATTTTGTCCTAATAACATACTTTTTACGTGAAAAGAGAGCGCTGTTGTAGAAGGCATTACATGTATGGACGCAAGCTAATCACACGCCATTTTTTCGTCGTATCGTGGCTTTTTGTAGAAATCGTAATTTTACAGTGCACTGTTGTTGTATATGACTATTTAAAACAATTAATAATAGTGTGTGTTACAATACTAAACGGAAAAAGGTAAACAAGTGGATGATATTATGTAGTTTTTGGTTGTGCTAAATACTAAATACGGTCATCCGAACGATTACTAACGTTGAAAGTAGATTGTCATTTTTCATATATAGGTACCCATATATCTAAAAAATTGCACTTCTATAACATCTATCAGTTTCCATGTTGTTACTGCCTGATTTGTTTCAGCTTCCAGTCTAAATTTTGTTTTGATCGCTACATAAATGCATGGTGATGTGTTGAGGGTACAATGAATAGGTACAATAAGTAACTTTTAATGCAGTTATTATTATGGCCCAGTACTATGAGGTATTGAGTCAGGGTGATAAAACGGAACAGCAATTTTATAACGTCGAGGACCAGACAGTGCAGTATGTGATTACACCCGACAAGACCCAAACCCAATATCCAACGCAACAGGTAAATATTTAGGTATAGAATCTAAAAGTAATTCTTGGTTAATGCCGGAAATTTTGAATGCTTCGGAAAATGTCAAATTTGCAAGTCATTTCGAATGCCATTGACAGAACAATTACAATTTTATGACAATAATAATTAAATATATGTTAGCTTCCTACCGTAAGAGCTCGTTTGTGCATAAAATAAATTTTGTCTTACCATTAGTCAAAATTTTGATGAAAAGTTTATTATAAGTAACTATTATGTAAATATTATAAGTCCTAACTCATAAGATAATTATCTGTTATAATTATTAACTATCAAGTAAGAAGTAAGTACTTATATTGCTAAGTAATGAACTTAATTTATTTGTTATTTCAGACCCTAAGTACTCGCATTAGTTCAATATACATTTTAAATTATGAAATATTTATGATTTATGAAATCTAATGGTTCTCACTGTAAATCTTGAATATGTAGGTACAGTAAACTCCTGTTTATGCGAACTCTGCATTATCCGAAATGACACATGAACCCGAAATTACCACAGAATTATCCGATATGATTCTGGCTGTGTCTCCGCGTTATCCTAAAGTTATGAAATGGTATGTACCTAAATATTTTTTGCTTCTTCTGCGAAGACATAAAACACATCATATCGTACATATATGTATTATTTATTAAATGCTCCTGCTCCTTAAGCAAACAATACATAATAGGTACATCACGTTAATGATTCTCCTCAATGTCCGCATTATCCCAAATCTGTCCGGTCTACATTATTTCGTTAAATCGAGATTCTACTGTATCTACTTTGCGAGTTCCCATCAAATAATTATGACATTTTAAAGTAACAGATCTGATACATGATAATATAAAATAGGATCATCATTTGATTGATGACATAAGTAGTAGGTATTGATACTTACTACTTACTAATACTTGCTTTAGTATATAAAGTTTTTTTACCCTTGTCTATTCGGGAAAAAGAAGTCACTGCAATCTGGTACTATGTTACGGTAAGTTGCAGATGATAGGTAGTTTGCGGTAGCACCTTCTTTTTACAGCATCGCTGATACCTTCATATATTTATATATACATATAAATATATATAAGTTTAACCCAATATGTATTGATAGATATATGGTTTAACCTCATTGAGCCTACATTACGGTTCAATTGCCCTTGCTTAGTCAAAACTAGTAACAAAATTTCATTCCCTGATTAGTTTCTGATACTTTCTTGTGATGATATTAATATCTTATTTTTCTAATAATTGAGTAAGTAGGTAGGCACGTCTATTGTAAATTCTATAGCCAAATTATAGATATAATTTTTGGAGGAAACCCTATTTGTACCTAGTTGTAGAGAATACCTATGTCAACATCACGTGTCAGCCATTAATAAAGTGTATCAGCTACAGTTGTCGTAGAACTAATATCCCTATTGTGTATTTTGAAAATTCATGGGATTTTGATAAACAGATTGTCGTAACTTCCGGTGATCAATTAATGGTAGTGGACAGTCAGCAACAACAAATCGTTATCGATCAGACACCAATCACGTATCAAGGCCAACAAATACAGCAACAACAAATACAGGTACTATATCAATATTTTATTTCTTATTGTTTTATACAGCTTTGGTAATTATACATCAGGGGACGTCCTGAGAAGTCTTAGGGAAATCTGATATAATTATTATTCGGGTTGTAGTTTACATCCTCAAGCAAAATTGATGGTACATAAACATATACAGTACATACTCGATAATCCGGAACAATTAAAACCATGCTAATACCGATTTTTGGCAAAATTTTTCAAACAAAAAAGCACTTCAAGATTGAAGTAATATATATTACATAACAAAATTTATTGAGAAAAGTTATTTTTGGCTGTTTCGTTTTTTGATTACTCATTTGGCTTCTTCATTACTCATGCTTCTTCTCTCAAATTTATCAAAATGGAAATTTCATAAGACACCTCGTTTTCATCAGCCCATTGCAAATGTAACTGATTTTCTTGTTGTCTTTCACATTTGTTATCATTATACCCGTAGCCGCATTTTAATCGTAAAAAATACGTCGACACAATATTAATTCGGACCACAGAGTACTCAGTGAAAAGAATAGTTAGATTATACAGTACTTTATTTGTGTTAAATAATACAGATTATAGAATACCACATTATAAAAACTCATATCCCGACTATAGAGATATTCAACTTACAGTATATATGGATTATCAAGTGTACTTTAAAATAATTATCAATTACTAATAGAAAAAATAAACCTGGTTAATGTACATTCTTGAATTTTACAAATCTATTATTCTTACTTTTTATGAAAACTTCTTACAAATTAATTGTGTGCAGCATAGCTTAGAATTTATTATATACAGGTCCAGGTTCAGCATCCAGTTCAACTGCAACAGCAGCAACTGCAAGTGCACCAGCCGGTACAAGTTCAAACGCAACAATTTGCCGTGATTCAAGATGGTTTAAACAACGGTACCCAACAAATATTTTATATGGAGGGTAATTCAAGCGATAGGGTTCTCGTGGAACAGCCCATAGTGCAGCAGTCTCAACAAGCCCCCCAGCCAATTGTGCTAAATCATCAGTTGAATCCGAACAATTCGATTGTGCGGAGCCAGCCTAATAAGGTGAACCCGGTGACACAACTGCCACAACAGGTCCGCGCTGCTGTCAGGCAGCCTCTTACGCAGGTAATTTTTCTCACGTGGATATTATATTACATTATTTACTTTTACTGCAAGAGAATGACTAATAACATGTATAGGCATAGTAAAGGAGACTAGTAGGTATAGGCAAGATACGGAACCAACCATTACGAGTCAAGACGCAGAAGTTTTAATAAGTTTATATGGTAGTTTAAAACGATAGAACTGTACACTGTGCTTTGACGTTGACAACAATGAAGTTAAAACAGCTGCCAAGGCAACGGTCACAATGTAACATTTACCACACCCATACCAATCTTTAAAAAGCTATTAATAGCTATGTTCGCGATTATAAAGGACACAGGATCCCTACCACAAAGATAGCTAATAATTAAAGTGGTAATAACTAAAGTATTATCGTTTTATTTAAAAGGTCTTTCTTATAGGCGCAGTCTTATTTGACAGATCATGTTTTAGACATAATATGCTATCGAAAATAATAGAACGTGTTTGAATTTTGCAGCAAAAAAGTAGTTCATGTTACATTTAATTTAAATAGTACTTTAGACGCTAATGCATTGTAATTTTACTAATTTTTTAACAGGCGTATTTTCGTTTTCATAATTGCTCAAACATTTTCTGCAGAAGTTTTTTGTCTGGCGGAACCTTTGATATAACTGTCTACTATTTATAACTGCAAATTAACGAATTTCATGTTTGATCCTTACTAAATATATATTAACATTGTTAGTTGCGAATGCGAAAATTGTAGTGTCAGGAAGTCTACCGGGAAGTCTTTGATACGGAAGTCGGCGATACATCGTATACCTATATTTTTCTACACATAACAACCGATTGAAGTCAAATGACAACTGGTAAATGCGTTAATATCCAACTTCAATTATTTGTCACTGGTAATCTAAAAAAGGGGGTTATTTACTGCCGCACACTTATACAATTTTCACATACATGTTAGTTGTAGTTTCATCAGAGTTCTAACAGAATGGAGACAACATCCAAAAAATTGTTTTTTATTTTTTTTTGCACATACTTCAGCGTTCGAACAGAATGGGCACAACATCCCTAAAATATTTTTATATTCTCTGCACTTACACAACACAGGGCACAGGGAGGATTATTGCTTGCATGCCTTAATTTTTAAATTTGACATGATGCAATTGAATTTGTCATCAAATTATGCTTCTAATTTACAGCTTTCAATATTCTATATTTTAGAATTAACTTATTAGTATACAGGGTATTTGGTCAGGCGATGTCGACTTGGAAGGAGGTTGTAAAAGGAGTCATGTGGTGTCCATAAAAACTAAACAAACCTATATGAAAAATGTTACGGATTTTTTTATGTTGCCAATTTTGTGCGTCATAAAAAATACATTTTTCATAAATTCATTTAGCAAGTATTACGCACTAAATTTAAAATTTAATATCCTGAAATATTTTTTTCGTTATCCAAAATTCATAAAGTTGCAACCAAAAAATAAATTATATGATTCTGTCTGTCCTATAAAAAAAAAATGTTTTAGCTCTCTTAGTGTGAACCATTGTTGGTGTTTATTTTTAATTTTAATTTTTTTTATGGGTAAAGGAATTATTATTATAGTGATACATGATTTATTTTTTAGTAGGTATTTAAACGTTGTGTTATACTTGGATATGTCTCTTCTGTACGTTACCGTGCTATTTCTGTTCATATTTATCTCACAAGGCGAAATTGACATGACTGAAAAGTGTGATCTGAGAGATGTCTGTCTCTTATTAGGACGTTGTATACTTCTAAGTTAGAAAAAGTGATATCTATACAAGTGTAACTCTTTTTTGTTATACGGGTCGCGTTGAATGTATGTCTATGTAAATCAAATTCACTAAATAGGTTCGTTATTCTCCTCGTGTCATCATTGTCTAGGAGAAAATTCACATTCAGATCATCACATACTATATAATAGCAATCTTGTTTATAAATTTCACATATTAAAAGATAAAGTTCATTTTCCTATTATAATGATTTTTCTATAATACAATACTGCTATTCACAAATACATAGGCAGAGACTGTATCTCTACCTCAAGATTAAACCTCGCATTAGTAAACATAATAATTTATCAATATTTTTAGAATCATACAAACAATATTTTAATACCTATTACCTATAATTAAAAATTATAAATTGGCTTCTACATTTCTGCAGCAGCCTAGACCTCAGAACCGTCCAGTGAACAGGACCTTAAACGCCGGCCAGCAGCTTAGACAACAGAGCCCCAATCCACAGCCACAGCTTAGACTGCCGAATCAGCAACAGCAAATTCGGGTCCCTATCGCTAATCAGCTGAGGCAACCGACGCAACAATCGCCACTTAGGCAGCCGTCTCCAAATCCAATCGCTAGACCTGTAAATGCAAATCAACAGCAATTCAGGCCACAGATGGCAAGCCAGCTGCAGATTAGGCAGCCAAATCAGCAGCAACAAACTAAGCAAACTAATGTCAATCCGCAGGCACAGATTCGACAGCCAGTTCAGCAGCGACCTGTTGGCCAGCAGGTGCAGAAGAGTCTGGGTCTAGGCAGTGCTAGATTTCAAGCTTTGTCACAAGCGCAGCAACAGAAGATTAATAATATACCGCCACTTGAGGAATTGGAAGATACAGAAACAGTAAGTTATTTAACAAGTTTAAGTTACAGTAACAATAGTTTATTCATTAACATTGAGCCATTATCTTTCTATTATACAAAAAGTTGGAATTTTGTCTCAAAATATATTAATTCGCCCTAAGATTCATAAAAAGCTTAGGGTGCAAAAAGGTTGATAGGCGTCAAAAAAAAATTTACACTATGATTTACAATAATATACAAGGAGAAAGAAAAGTGCTGTTCTCATTAAAAATTTTCTTCCTTTTCAACACATATTCATCATTAAGTTCCAGAGCTCATTGAATTTCTTGGCAGCGGAGCGCAGTGCAGCTGGCAGCATTGTTTAGAATTACTGAGCCCAAGCACTGTTTGTTCCGATGCACAATTGCTTTAAAAACTCAAATGATTTGCCCATTATAGTAAAAATTGATACTTATGTATGCCTTATATCTATAGGTTACACCACTATTAAATCACTTATTTACAGTTGCACTGCACCAAAGTCAAATAATTTATTGAAATTCCTTATTTAAATAACCGAATGACGATAATTGCAATGAAAAACTCAACCGATACATATTTCCAACCACTGCCAGACTCGAACATAGATTCCGAAACTTACCTCGTGCCGAATGAAAAAAGGTAGCACGTCATTTCCAATAAGTTAAAAAGATCTATGCCTTCAATATTTGTCGACAACGAGCAGAGTGGCGTTTCCGCTTTTAACTATTAAGATAAATGTTTACGGAATTTTCATATGAAAGTAGACAAAGTAGACATATATTTTCAAAGTAAATGTAAAAATGGCTAACATCTTGACCTATACTATATTATTGTATGCACAATAATTCTTTATTGACATATATAAATAATAAAACAACTGAGTAAAACTGTCATTTGACACAGCACTGTATAAACAATGTTTTATACAGTGCTATGTGGATTGACAAGTGTCCTTAGTTATTTTATTTTCCATTCTTTTTGAAGCTGTAGCAGTGATAAACTGTGGTGAATGATGTTCCTCGACTCTTAAAAATTAATTTTAGGCAAAAATGATGTATCCCTCAGATTAATGATATAGTCTTTGTTGAATATTCGCTGTTGCTAAATCAGCAGGGTGTTAAATTTATAGATAATTTTTTATGTTGCCGACTATTATGATACGATGGTCTCAAAAAGAGATTAGATTAGTGTCATACCGACAGTTTATAACTTAAGGCATAATCCTAGGTGGCTCATCTTATATCCTCACAATGTTTAGTATAATATCACTGGTGGTCCCATATTATATGTCTGGGTTTTTGAAGCTGTACTTGTCACATATATTTTTATTATTATTATTATTAAAGATGACTTATTTAAGACTTGCATACTTGTTATTTTAGAAAGCATCAGAAGAACAAGAAGCAATTTCATTACCAGATGGGTCTGTTGTATCAGTGGCTGCTTATAAGAAAATGCTTGCTGATCAGAAAGCCAAGAACTTGCCCCAAAGGTGAATAATTGTTAACTAATAATAGACCAAGGTCAATAATTTTTGAAACCGAAAAAAATAATAGTAGGATGAAACTCATTGGAAAAGGAAGAAAATATAACAAAAATGAAAGGACAAATAATTTACGGGCGATCTAAGGTTGAGAAGTGGAGGGGGTCAGTTTTTAATGGGAAAAAACGGTTTATCTCGATTTCCGGCAAAACTACAAGTCCTATGGAAAAAAGTTAAATGGCAAAGTTGTAGGTAATAAAAAGATCTACACTTTGTATTTACACTTTTTTTGTTTTTTGGTTTTTTATTTTTCTTTTACAAAAAATATTTTTTTTATAAGAAATTTGGTGAAAACTTACCTTTTTATGTCCCCGAAAAAGCACCCTAATTTTCGATCGAAAATTCTCGCTTCAGAATATCTGCTTTTTAAAAAAGTCATTTGGGCTTTTTGTTGGTTGAAATCTCTACTTTCTGATGGTGTAAAAATATACATTACTATGATAAATCTTACGTTTTTTGAGTGATTAAAGTGTAAATTTTAATAAATAGCTCAAAATTGTACATAATGATTAAAAAAAAAATTCGGATTCGAGTTTTTTTCGTTTTGTTGCATTTTCTGAGAACATTTACCATAGTGATGGATATTTTTATTTACAGCATCAGAAAGTAGAGATTTCAACGAACAAAAAGCCCACCCATTTTTTTAAAAAGCAGATATTTGACGCGAGAATTTTTTGTATGAAAATTAGGGTGCTTTTTCGATATTAAGCCAAAATAAGGTGAAAAAATTAATATTTTAAATCAAAAAAATTACAGCGTGTTTAAAAAGAATTTTTAAACACGCAAGAAAAGAAATAAAAATCCAAAAACTTGGTTATTTGAATTTTTTACATAAATTTTGAGATTATGTGAAAAAAGTGTAAATACAAAAGTTGTAGATCTTTTTATTACCTATCACTATACTATTTAACTTTTTTTCATAGGATTTGTAGTTTTGCCGGAAATCGAGATAAACCGTTTTTTACCCTTAAAAACTCACCCCATTCCACCTCCCGACCTGAGATCACCCGTAAATTATTTTTCCTTTCATTTTTGTCATATTCTCTTTCTTTTCCAATGGGTTTCATCCTATTTTTTTTTCACTTTTTACCATTTTCAAAGGCTTCAGCCCTGGTCTATAAATAGTTTTTGACATATGAAACATTCATTTGATAGAATTACATTAACTTTTGATCCTTGACCGTTCGATAGGGCAAGTCCAGCGCAGCCAAATATCCCAACTTCACCTGCAAATCCTACTTCTGCTAAAAGAAGAAATGCTGCGGCACGCGTCGGTACACGGCCACCATCTACAAGGGTAGCACGTCCCAGTGCTAGAAGTCGAAATGCTGCTAATAATCAATTCCCCGCACAACAGCAACGGACCCAACAACAGAACGATCCTTCACGTTATGCTATGATGAATCAACAGCAGCAAGCGCTTAATAAGGCCGAGCCTCAGCCGCAGTTCCAGAATCAGCTGCAGAATTCAATGTTGCAACAACAGCAGCAGCAGCAACAACAACATCAAAGGCAGCAACAATTGAGACAGTCGCAGGCGAATTATGTCATCCAGCCTCCGAAGGCTAATCAGAAGCCGCAGCAGCAGAGGCCGTTACCGTCTTATATCCCATCGACTCAGATCCAGAAGATAATCGGTGAGTTGCCATGTTATTTTTTAATAAACATTCTCTTGAAACCATTTTTTTATTTTTGATGTAGAGAGCACTCCAGTGGGCGAGGAATTCTCTGATTCGATAAGGATGTTAGTTTTGTTGGAAAATGGAGAACAAAGGCTTATTACATTCACATTACCAAAAGAAGCATGTACCATACAAGAAATTCTCGAACAAGTTAACGTTCCCTTTCGTAGCGATACTAATATTCAAGTTACAGAGGCTAACACGAATGGCATTAACTATATTGTGACGGTTGGAAATGTTCCTAGTTTTGGATATGAGGTAAAAACATCTTCAAGAAAGAAAATACTTTATTATTTGCACATTAGTCACTGTCATTTTTGTCTATGTGATTTTAGGATGAAGAATCTCAGATGCAGGAGGAGGCGCCGCCTCCGTTATCACAACCACCTCCTTTAACTGCAGTGCCTACATCTGTCCAACAGCAGCTACCCCAAAAAATGCAGCCCTGTCCTCCCCATGCGCCTCAGTTGCAACCCGAAGTTCCTAAGTCTCCTTCACCGGAACCGCCCAAAGAAATACCTAAGTTTGTCCCTGGAATGCTGGCTCTCTGTGGTGCCTGTGGGTACCTTTCGGAAGACTTTTGCAAGTGCATACGCTGTGGTCGGAAGCTTCCAGAAAACGTAAAGGCTATACCAGCAACAATTCGTACTGCCAACGGTCAGAAGAAGGATATTGGGGCTGCTGTGCAGCAAGCTAAGCTTGCAGGTGGGTTATTATTTTTAAAAGAGAAACGTGGTTTTACTGTCTGTCTCAATTTTGTAGCGTTATCCAAAACAGCAAGTCCAGTGAAGAAAAAGTCTACTAAAAGCTCCAAGATTGTGGAGCATGAGAGTGTGGTGATTAGCTCCGATGAGGAAGAAGATGAGAAGCCTAAAGTGGTAATTTTACATCGCTTAAATTTATCCAATACGTAATTTATGATAATGATAATTACAGAGCGAGAATATTTTGCAAAAATTGGGTGCCTCCATAACTATCAGCCCAGTAACCAAGGAACCCTCTGCAAATGAGATTCAAAAGCATGGCACAAATAAATCTAAAGGTAACACAACAGAAGCTGAAAGTACAACAAATAAACTAATAGTTCTTGTTTTACGTGTACTGAATACTCTGTACTGTATACTGCTCTCTTACGGCAAAAGGATGTATCTCAAGATTTCTTTATTCTCAGATAGAAGGCATTTTATGAATTGCAAAATAGCATTTACACAATTAAAGTTTTTTTAATTGTTTTTTTTTAAACACCATACAAATAAAACAAAACTTTATTCCTAAGATATTTAGGTAAGTCTAAGTGGCTAAGGTAAAAGGCTAAGTAAAAAAATAGATACGTCTGTGCTAATGTTACATAAAAGTATGGCGAAATTGTTTTCTGTCTCATCGACTTTGAGTAAACTAAGTAATAACAAAAAATAAGTTATAATTAAATATTCAAATAGTATATATATTATATACAGCAGGACTGAAGTAGTACTTTTAACCATGAAGGTAAAGTTAGGGAGGGCCATAATTTACCTGAGGGATTAAAAGTACTTCAGTCGCAAGGTATACACGATATATACGTTTGTTGTATTTTCTTTATACTTTGTATGCTTTCCTTTCATATTTTTTGATATATTTTATACATATATATATGTATTTGTTCTGTATTATAATAGGGTTTATCCTATATATTACAATAAATAAATAAATTAGGCACATTTTGAGTATTAACATCTGTAAAGCTGTGTTCCTCTGGAAGCACCTCTTGTTTCAAAAAATATTGTTTTAATCAGGCACGTCTTCACCCTCACTTTCCTTAGAACTCGAGCTCGACGACGACGGTAGATACTCTGGATCATTGGCATCATTATATTGTGACCATATAAACTTGCTGCCTAAACCTTTCTTAAGCAAAACTTGTTTTGTTTTTTTATTTAAAGCCAACATTACTAGTTTACGACCCCACAGATATCATGATTAGTAATTAACCTGAAATTAACCTCATATTTAAAGGAAACGTGATTTTTGCTGGTTAGCAATTAATATGTATACAAGATATGGTATTTACTTACCTTATTCCTTATTAACAACATGTTTTACTTCATATGTATATAGTATAATATTTTATTTATCACTGCAATTAATTATAACTGCAAATCAAAAAATACTGCAAACAAAAATTTTGACAGAACAAACAAAACACAATCACGTCAAACTTCTAGGTTATGTTTTTATTATTATTAGAGCTTAGGTTATGTTTTTATTTTTGAGATGCGTCTTACAGTTTTAGCAATTGATCTGCGCAATGCGCAATGAATTGATCTGTCTTTTTGGCTTACGAGGGCAATATAGCATTTATACCTAAAAATATTTTTGTGTTAGTTCCAGTGCCACAAGCGGAGGGTGACAACGCAATAAGCACGAGTGTTCAATGCAGGACGATTAGGATAGGGTCGTACCGATTTGTTCCGCCAGAAAAGGTAGATTTCTTAAAATATTTCCTGTGGCTCTATAACTTATGCGAATTTCCTATAGGTCATAGTAGACAGCCGTCATGTAATCATGAAAGTGCCCCACCCCAGCAAGGAAACCGAAATAAAAACAATCCAAATTGATAAAAGCGATATCGTTAAAGTGTTAGCTAGTTTTAACAAATCTCTGCCAGTATTTTTTTACTATTTGAACCCCGCGTTAGCCAAAACGATTCGTGAGGAGTTGGATATGATGCCAGATGGTGATTATTACTATGATCCTCTGTCTTCTAAAGAAGAGGCTTACCGGAGGATAACTCTTCTACCGGACGACGTGTCCGAAGAAGATAAGGAGTATTTTCAGTTGATATATGGTAGTACGCCTGGTATTTTAGATGAGTTGAATGTTAAGGAGGCAAACGATATACTGATTAAGACATGTCCGAAGGAGTTGACTAAAGCAGCACTGGGGTTAGGGTAAGTAAAGTCAATTCCATTGTACAAAGTTCTTTTCGAATTTTATCATTCAACATTCCATTGGTGCTTTTAGAGCACTCCAAATTCGCCCGGGATCGCTCTGCCATTTGCAATTGATATTTTGAAGTACAAAACCACAAAACGAAAACACAACAAAAACATAACCAGGTACTGTATTCAGGTACCTCCTATACCTTCAGGTACAGTGACTATTAAAGTGAAGATAAAAAATAAAAAGTTAAAACCTTAACAGTAGCAATATCACAAAAACAAATAGGTACACAAAAATACAAACAGCTCAAAAATAATAAAAATACCAAATTTTGATAAAAAACGGAACTTTTCGGGTTTTCTGTAAAGCAAAATCTCATAGGTAGGTATTAAAAGAAATCGACTCCGTTACTTGTTACTTACTGTTCTTTCTATAAAAATTAAGGCTGAGTGGCTTAATTTTTCCTGCGACATTGATGACCTTAAATAATTTTTAATAAACTTTAATTTAGAAAAAGAGCTTTCACACGTTCCATCAAAAATTTGGATTGAAATTGAAAAATTTAGATATTCAGAAACTAAGTCGAATTTAATTGTTTTGGTATATTTCAAATATCGAGAGCTTTTCCAAATCAAAAAGTTCTTTGGCTTGAAATGTAAAGCTTTCCGCTTCTTGGACAAATTCAACTACATCCAAAACGATGGGATATTTAAAGCATAAATCCTTAATGTGTGTTTTTAAAGTACTAATATCTATTTGTACAATGAAGCCCAATCTAGAAATTCAAAATCTGACGAAATTTCATTTACATTAGTATATCGTTCATTTAATTCAAAACGTATGGAGTCCATTTCTTGATAGAATTTTCACCTCATGTTTACATCTGGTGTTATACTTGAGCCCGAACTAAGCTCTCCAGGCATTTTTTTAAATTTTTCGTTTTCCAACCTGATTCGGCAGGGACATCACAGCGCTGGCAAATATCTTAGGCAACATTCTCGGCTTTTTCAAATCGATGAATTCGAAATTTTGTTATTTCTTCAAGTAACCCTTTAATGTGCCTACTTGCTATATCCACTGTTATATCTTTTTTTTGTAAGAGATTTTTTTTTTTATCTTTTTGAGAAGTAGGGACCAAACTACTAAAAGAATGATAAAACTGTTAGTGGTGGCAAAAATTTTGCAAAAATCTAAGTAAATCTAATTTACTTTAGATTCTTTAGAAAATTGTTGGCACCACTAACAGTGTCTTTGGAGTAAACTGACGTATTTGTCATTTCTTCCAGCATTGTGAAAACGTCCCAAAATTGGGTGACTAATGCTTTAAGCGCCAACGTTTTAGACGACCACCTTGTATTGCTAAAACCTTTAAGGGCAACATTTAGAGTGCTCTTTAGTCTATCCCACCTGACTGTTGAATGTACAAAAAAATTTCTGTACTCACTGATGCACTATGTAAATTAAAACTGCTACGCTACCAAATTTAAACTGTGTGCAGAACAAGGAACAAACCTTGCACACGGATTTTGTTGTAAAATTCTAGCTTGTAGACCCTTATATCTACCAGCCATGTTGGCACCGTTGTCGTAAGCTTGGCCCCTAATATTTTTAATATCAAGACCTAGGCTTGTTAATTCCCTTTCGATAAATTCGGTAAAATTACCCGTCTTTTCTTTAAGTTCTAAAAACCCTAACAACAGTTCTTCAATAGTACAAATAGTATTACGGAATTACATTGCGTGATGCGACTAATGCGCTTATTGGCTTGTTTTTGTTACCTTATAGCGGGTTGGGTTGGTCTCTTCTCTTCGAGTGTTTGGCGCTCGGTGCCCTTCGGTGCCTTGCTATTTGATTTGGAAATTCTGGAATCTTTGGAAATCTGTTTTTCAATTAGTGTAGAGCTCTGAATTTATTTTCCTTCTGGGTTTTACAAATAACTGTTTCAATAATTATATGCTAACATAACATTTTTTTAGTTGGCAGCAATTTCACTAGTAGTAAAGTTGGGTTATGCATGTCAACTAGAAAATTATGTTTACCCATATTGAGAATTTATTATTGTATAATACAATTGCAAAGTGAGATAAAATGTAGACCAAATACCTAATTCTAGCTGTTTACCTTATTCAACATTCTGTTATTTTAGGAGTTTCACTGAGATAAAACAACTTCTAACCTATCCTCCAGAGGGTCGTGGCAGGATATCAATCAACACAGAAGACTATGTTTGCTTAGCGCAGGATCAGTTTTTGAATGATGTGATCATTGACTTTTATCTCAAGTTCTTAGTGGAAAATCTACCTGATGAGCAGAAACCCAAAGTTCACATTTTCTCGACCTTTTTTTATAAAAGGTTGACAACTAAGCCTACCAAAGCTTCAAGGTTAGTTTACTTTTAGATATTTATTAGTAAAACCTTCTCAAGTCCGCAATTTGTGTAAAACTTCTTGAAAAAGATATAAACTAAAAATTAGACATTTTCTACACTGTTGCCAGGTTTTCTATTTAGTCCGAGGTCATTGTACTGGTTTTAGATCACTGTTACCAATAGTATTACACTAGCAATGATGCCACCCCATATATTTAGTATTGAATTCATTGTTGCCAACTGATGATATGATCCAGGGTTAACACCACAAGATAATGAAGGTTCCCATAGTTAAATAATTGCATGCAAATGTTGCCAACTGATTTGAAAACAAGTTCTGAGAATCATTTTTCTTTGTTAATGCTGTTTTCCTGAGACAATGTAGGGGCTTTTTATTTTGAGGGAGATATAAGAGAAAGCAAAATACAAACGGATTTTTTGCTTCAAAACACAAGGAGTTTCTCAATTTCAAATAACTTTTTGAAATTGAGAAGGAGTGTTTTGAAGCAAAAAATCCGTTTGTATTTTGCTTTCTCTTATATCTTAGCTTTATCTTAGTTATATCTTTATATTTATTAAGTTTATCTGGTAATATAGTAGAATATAGTAGATATAGTAGATCCAAAAAGTGCGATTTTGGTTAGGGTATGAAAAAGGTGCATCATCATGTTAAAAAGTGTGAAAATCGCACTAAAGTGCTCCAATTGGCAACACTGGTATAAACACAATAATATGTTGTGGCAACAGAATTGCAGTAGCAGTGATGGCAACTGACATTTAATATTTATTCAAAGTAGTGTTGACACTACAAGATAATGAATGTTTCCAATAGTGAATCACATAATATAAATGTGGCCAACAGTTTTATAAAAAATAAAAAAGAGACTTAGTAATTTTGTTATTTTTATACTTGTTACTTTTATGTGCGACTTGAATGGTCTTGAGGATTGATTGAATTTGTTGGTTAATAATAGTGTATATATCGTTTTAAAGGAAATCTCAGCCTGCCGAGCTAGACCCAACACTAAGCCCAGCACAAAAAAGGCACGCCAGAGTAAAGACCTGGACAAAAACTGTGAACCTATTCGAAAAAGACTTCGTAGTGGTTCCAATAAATGAAAATGCACATTGGTTTCTTGCTATTATCTGTTTTCCCGGTATGGATGGTCCTCAAACATGGGACGGCAAACCATATAAATTAGAACCAAAGTCAAGGAAGAAGAGTAAGTTACTAATATGCTCAAGATTTTAATAGAGCAATCAATAAATGCAGTTTTAAAACAAAATCATGAGGTGTAACAATATTTACTTATAGACATCTTTCTATATATTTCTGAAGTTGCAGGTAAATATATCATGCGGCTATTGTAAAAATATGTTATAAAAGATTCAGTGTTTTTTAAGTTACCAACTCCTTCGTTCTTAGTTTTTATTTTATGTATTTATGATAGTAATCAAGTTTTATTAGGAATATAAATACAGTACACTCTCGTTAATTCGAAACTCGAGGGGCTCTTAAAATATTACGAATTATCGAATATCATCGTGTTTGAAATCAAATCAAATGGTCCGAAATTTTTGAGAGAAAATAAATAAAACTTCGAATTATTAAGTGTTGATGAACTTGATCATGATACAGTGTTGATCATGATACAAGCGTTTGAACTTGTCTCAAAATGTACTTACCATCTTTGTGTCTCTTTCTCTCTGCAACTTTGAATTGTCAAGTGTTTGATGCCGATGAGTTCGAATTAACGTGTCTTTTTGTTACGTAGCAATGTTTTTTTCTTTCGAATTACCAAGTGCAAAAAAATGTATTGATTTAGTTCGAATTATAAAGAGATTTTGTATGGAACTCGTGATAACTTTGAATTATAGAGAAGTTCGAATTATTGCAGGTTTGAATTAACAAGAGTCGACTGTAGGTCTTCTTTTAATATTATTTTGTTATTAATATATTACAAATATCTCACTGAAAGACATCTAATCTTTTATAATGCATTTTATAATTTTTATAATGCTCCCAATGATATATTTACCTGCAATTTCAGAAATATATAGAAAAATGTCTGTAAATATTATCGCTCATCAAAAGTTGATGTTATTCAAAGCAACCAAATAATGTTGCATCAAAAACACAAAAAATCAAGTTTTTATTGTATGCATGCCCTTTGTGTATCTTATGATAATGATAACGTATCTTATGTTTTTCATCTAAGCAGGTTATTCTCTTTTTAGAAAAAATAATAACAAATATAGGGGCTGTTTCCGTAACTGCGGTGAAGCAGGAAAAAGTGGAAAAGGCGATTGTATGTGAAGACCCCGAAATGAGTGATAAAGATGAGGCTGAGGGAGATGAAAGTGAGCTGGATTCTGATGATTCTGAGGAATTACCGCTTTCTCAACCAACAGCTCCAACTCCCACTCCCGCACCTGTGCCCGCAGCAGTGCCTAGCACTCCATCAACTCCTTCGCCCAGAGGATCGAAAGAACCTCGACCCCAAATAAAACAGTAAGTAGAACACGCAACAACACACACACACTAATAGAAATACAACAAAATCACAAATGTCAGATGAAATGACACTAAAAACCACCACAATCGTTATAACAAACAGAGATTAATTTTTTTTATCAAAATTTGATACCCCTTGTTAAAATCGCATTATTGTCTGTCAAAATCGGTTTCGGATGGAGAAAAATACTACGGCTTTAAATTATTTTGTTTGAGCAGTATATTCACGCCAGCCTACTTCTATGTCGAGCAGTATATATGACTAGGAAAATAATTTATTCTTCATGTGTATAAACTGATGCTTCAGTATTGCCAACTGTAGCTTTTGGGGTGCATTTGATCTACTCATATTGATGATGCTGCTGCAAAGCAATGTTGCCAACTATTCAGAATTAAGGCATATGTTATAAATTATAATTAGCATTGCCCATTACAGTTAATTTATTGATTCCAGGAGCTGTTTCTGCTGTCTGAATCTGAAGGCAATAATTACGTTATCCATGTAATAATGTTTAATTTATATCGGTAATTAAGTTGAAGGGTAATTAATCTCAGTAGCACTAAACAAAGATGTACCTACCAATGAAATGTACTTTGAACTTATTCGTTTTCAGGTTTGGAAGGTGATAATGTTGATATGGGACATTTGATAATGTCACATATCAAACATATCATATATACTTTCGGTGTTGTTTATTTTTTTTAAATAAAATTTTGAAATCAGTGTTGCCAACTGTAGAAAGCACTATTTTATAGTGTATAAGCAGTGTTCTCAATTGTAGCAGGTATAAATTATTGTGATCTCAGTTTTGTCAACTGACTGAAAATAAATTTTAATCCTCTGCTTTGTTTTAAATAATTTTTAATGTTAATAATTTTATATGATGCCACATGTAACAAATGCCATAATTGACTATTTTATAGGTTACCCGTTTATATATGTCGTTAAAAATATATGTTAGTGTTTCCAACTTCATCTTAATGTTATACAACAGGGTTCCCATCTGTCCAAGATATTACCTAAATAGGTGATAGTTACAATACAGAACCACTCTGCTGTTGGTAGTTAGATGTACTTCAGCCATTCTTGCTTAAGTCTTGGCCTACCCGAGCCGGCAGTCACGCTAATTCTGGCAATTACTGAATGGTACCGTATTCATAATAATGCACCCTACTAAATAAGAAAAATATTATATCTCGTTTTTGGTTTTAAAAGCTTATAGCAGACATTTTAATAGTGATTAGTTATTTAAGAATTTCGGGAAGTGTTTAAATAGCATCTGCACAAGTTGTTACAAATTTTAAAAGCTGTGCAAAAAAAAGCGGGGCAAACAGAGAGGCTCTGTTTTTCCTTCTATGTGGTAGCGAACATGTGGGTTAAGTAACGCTTTTACCTATCTGTTTCTCTTGGTCAAACCTCGGCTTAACTATCGAATTTTCAGAAATTTGTATGAAAAACCTATCTTTATATTTATATAAAAAACATCGCCTAAAATCTACATATGAAAATTTATTTACATGTGACGTCGTCAGCGATATGCCGCGGTTCGAAGTCAGCTTTCAGACAGGCCCAGGCACCGTAGTGTAATATTTTGAGAGTTGGGTCAGTCAACTCTTTTAATCTGGCTCACTAAATGGGATTGGATCCGATCCGTTCATCACTATAGTCCATTATAGAGCGGTTACCAGTGACTAATTGCCAATTGCCACTAGAATAATTAAATCGTAACATGGGCCTTGTTTTTAAACTCGACGTTGTTTTCTATAGGAGACCCCTGACCTTCACGAATCGCTGTAGTGAAAAAGTGAAAACGCTAGTATCCACTTAATGCGATTGATAATGCGTGGAATTTAAAAATACAGCCATTACGTCGCTATATTTTATATTTGGAAATTAACACATTGATGGACAGTAAGGATACCTGTCTCGTGCTAAAAATTGCACTAGTATTTTTTACTGGCGTTACTGTCCTTCAACGAGTTATGTATCAGATTTTCAAAATTAATAAGAGTACGGTGTGCTTATAATAAATACACTGTTTTATTATTATTCTTATTAGAAAGATAAAAATAGATAATCATACTTTTTCTTTTTTTTCAGACCGTGTATATTAATTTTTGACTCATTAGCTGGTGCTAGTAGATGTCGAGTAGTAGCTACCCTTAGAGATTATCTAACTTGTGAATATAAAGTTAAACTAGGGAAAGAGAGAATTTATAATAAGGATATTATTAAAGGTGCTAATCCTAAAGTACCGCAACAAACTAACTTTACAGATTGTGGCCTTTATTTGCTTCAATATGTAGAACAGTTTTTTAAAGTGAGTAAAATGTGAGTGAAGGTTCATCGTTGTCAACTACTAACCTAATTTTTTTATAGGATCCAATTAGGGACTTTCATATTCCAATATTGCAGATAAAAACGTGGTTTGAGGAAATAATTGTCACTAAAAAAAGGGAGGATATAGCTCTTCTGATCAGGGATCTGATGAATGAATATGGAAAAGACGTCAGGCTCTTACCGGACATTGCTTTCCCCACAGTTAATGGTAAGTATTTGCCGCATTAGATTATTGGTTTTAGAGGGATGGCGTGATCGATTATGCATATTTTTTAGGTAAACTAGTAGAAAGGGAGGCCGATGATGAGGAGGAAGAGATGATGGAAGATGAAGAATTTGGCATGGATGAAGAGGAACATGAGTCGAAAGATGAGGCTACCGCTGCTTTTGATGCATCTGGAAATGAGTCGCTCTTTGACACATCGGGTACGGAGGACAGCAAAGAGGAAGACAGCAGGTCTCCGATGAAGCCTTCAAGTGATGGTGTTTCTAGTGAGTTTGTGTCGCAGGCAGTAGTGAATCCCAAGCCAGACTTTACTGAGGTTCCCAAGCAAAGCAGCCGTGACACATTATCGTATCTTAAAGCGAAACGTATAATTAGGCATAAAACTACGGATGGACCTGATGTTAAAAAACTGAAAAGTGATCAGATACAGTGATTATTTATTTAATATTATAGTATAAAGCAAAAATTAATTTTTTTGTTATTTTACTAATTGTTAAGATTGTTTATCATTCTGCTTTTAATTTACATAATGTTATAATATTAATGTAATCATGTAATGACATGGTTTTTTATTGTAATACATGGTTCTTTTCCTTTATTGAATAATAAATCATATAAACAATAGCAAACTTGCTCCAAAATATCTAACCACATCTTATTACTTTATCGAATAAAAAGGGCAACTAACGATATGTGAAGGTGCATTCTGTGGAACAGAAGTAATGGTAAGTGCTGTGGTAATACCACTTTTGATACCGCTACAAAATGGACTAATTGTCTTAAGGTCTAATTGTTAAATTAAAGACAAGATGTAGAGGTGCTGTTGGCCATTATGTAAAGTACATTTTGATTTTACATTAGTGATGGTAAAGTGACCAAAATCAGTAAAACCTCGATTGTCCGGGCCGGCCAGAACCAAACCAATGCTGGATAATTGAAATAAGATAATTGAAATGTATGTACCTAACTGCGTAGGTACACTCGAATGCATATTGTCATTCCTGATTTACAAACAAAACCGTATGTGATGAGACCGCTAGTATGCGGCCACTGACGAGAATGTATGAAACGTGACAGACGTACTTTAGATTGTGGTGGAAACATAGCTATCCAAATTACATAACGACAGGTGCTTTAAAATATGCATGAAATGAAATTGAACTTTAAGGTAGTAATGACAATATGCATTCGAGTGACGTGCATGCAGAGACTTTGTTTTTGAGCGTTTTCACCACGCCACGGATAATCGAGGAGATCCTCAGTAGATACTGCATGTCATTTTACAATACTGTATTTTTCTATTGTAAATAAATATTGGTACAATTAGTTTGGTATGGCATTACTTCAAAGTTGTGATGAAAAAATTACTGGTCATTTATAAACCGGGAACTTATCGAGCACTATGATCGGGCATTTTTGGTAATTTTTAAATTTCAAGAACAAATTGTCCACTGCTTAAGCATCAAAATGATACCAAATACGTTGCTATCAAGTGCAAATGTAAACAAAACATTGTTTCACATTCTTTGAAAAGGTAAAATATTTTTAAACAAGGAGTTAAACGCCCTTTTGTTTTCAGATTAGTCAGATCTACAGCCACATTTTGAACAAACTCATCATCAACTTTCAAAGATGTCTTATAGTTGAAACCCTCTCATCCATATTATTTTTTATTAAGTTGACCTTTTAACTATTTCTGATAATTTGTCTTTTATTAATTTGATGTTATCACTTCTGCGTAATTTTTCAGTGTAAATTATTTTGAGTTCCTGTATGAAACTTCGTATCAACTGAAAATTTCCACAAGCAGGACGCTTTATTTATAAATGCTAAGCATTCTGTATAATTGTAGAAGTCGCAAATGAGGGATATCATTGCACTCAATAAGTATTTGACCACATTCACTGTAAAACATAATAAAGTTACTCGAAGCTCTTCAGCTGTAGAAGATGATAAAATCTTTATTAATTAATTAAACTAAAAGGCAGGTATATAAAATTGATAAGTTGAGAAATCCTAAATCTGCTTATTGCCCTAATATTACAATATAAGTAAATAAACAGAATTACATAGGCATCAGCATTTTAAATATATTTTAATTTCATGTTAAATTGGATTATAGAATTTGCAGTTACAATATAATTATACATATATACATCGGCAGTTCAATTGCATTTTAAATTAAATTAGATTATATGATTTGAACAATACACTTACTATTATTATTATATAAAATAAGTAAATAATTTCCACAACCACGTGTGTAATTAATGCACTGGGCACGGCTTGTACTTGTGATTTTTTGCTATTTTTATAATCTACATTTTTAGGGTCACACAAATTGCTGTATTTCCTATGGGCATCTATTAGAATGCCAATTTCTTTGGTGGTCCACTCTTTTTTTCTAACATAATTTGTAAACCAAACTTGTAATATTAGCTAGAAATATTGAGGAGTAAATCAGTGGGAAAAAAGCTCAGGCATCACACATCTGTCCATTTTCGTGACTTTTAGTAATTATATGCCCTTGTAGCTGTGTGTCCAGCAAAATAAAAAAAAACTTATTGGAAAATGGGCTGGCATCAAAATTATATTAATTCATTAGTATAATTCACCAGATATGGACTTATATTTACTGACCCATCATCAAACTGACTGACAAACATCATCAAACAGAAACTGACACTTACTGTTTTCACTAGACACAGTTTTGTTTTTTTCGACACGAGTTTCTGTTGTGTTTTTGTTTTATCCGTTTGGTGGTAAACCATTAAGGGGATAGAAAATAACAAATCCGGCATTCAATAGTTTTATTTAAAAACCAATACATTATCACTTAACTGTATTACAAATTATCAAATAGGAAATAATTTGTTCGCAGAAATAATAAAAAAAAGGTGAGCAACTTAAATAGTAGCAAACATAGACTATCTGAAATGTTCTACAACTTTAAAATTTAGGTATTAAAGAGTACACCTTTATTCTAACAAATAGTATATATAGTATAACAAATCAGTTGTAACCATAACAAACAAAAAATCATCCTATATAACTACAGTATGACCCTGGGTAAATCTGGAAATTGATTATTAAATTACTTGCCCTCAATTTTAACTGTACATGCCAGAATAACATTTAAAACGACATGGCAACATCGTAAAATACTAGGGCTCATTTTAAATGTTACACAATGTATATACTTACACCTAAGTTTAGAATAAACATTGCCTATATCCATATTAAAAACGTCCTATCAAATTATGTCACACTGTATAAACCGTCGTTCCATACTCCATATTCTCCCCACCCACTCATATTTGACAAAAAAAAAACAAAGTTTATACTCTAATATCACTTCATATTTTTTAACTGATTACAATCAGTGTTTGAGAATTTGAAAATACCTATAGAACAACACCTAATTCTAACCTAAATAGTCTTGGTTTTTATTTCTTTTATAGGTCGGAAAATATCTCAAGAAATCGGACCCTGAAAAATTATTCGGTGCTAAACCATCTATAAAAAGCCACTGAATAGACAAAAAAACGTGGGAAATATTGTTGGTGCACAACTTAAAAATAACTGAAGTCACAGACTAACTTAGAATAGAAGGTGAGCTGTTGCACCTTCTAATTTAATATTAGCATATTAACACAAAATAAACCTAAAACAATTGGCTAAAGATTGAAAAAAAATATGTGTCTATACTTTATATGTACCAGTGATACTATCAATTTTACTTTTGACATAATTTATTATTCCGGTGATGCTATGCTACTATAATATATTAGGCATTATTTCAAAGCAGGTAATATACAATAGGAGCCCATCCAACTAAATATTCTGATAGCCATACATTTTGTGTAAACATTACTATTCCAGCTAAGTGATAACCTGGCCAGAAGCCTTCAATGCTTCACGGTGACATAACCTGTCAATTTTATAGCTTACAAGGCTTCTAAAACGTAATCTTAACATTAGAGGCCAATATTAGTAACTGATCATATTTACAAATTGACAGAAAAATTATGACAGTTATGAATATTAAAAAACTAATTTCAATAATAGTACCTTTGCTTTCTGTTAAGATAAGCAGTAGCTAGTAGGCTCTGCTAAAAAACATGTGCACAGTGCTAATATCAAAATGGTCTCCTGTAAACATTGTTAGAAGTGTATAATATACATGAAAAAAATGGTGAGAAGTCTAGCCACCAACGAGATAATATGTAAATTATTACTCAACGATTGCGAATATCGTAAAAAAATATAGTGAAACCGCAGTAATATGTCCACGGTGAAAATTCAGTTCGGCCCAAAACAGCAACTGCAAGAGATAAAAGAGTTTTGGTAAGATTTTATACGGTATGTTAATAGATACCTTATAAAATCTTTTTGCGAATTTTGTTTTTTTGGGTATTATAATATTATGATATTGTTTTGTGATATTTATAGGACTGTTTACACAAAATATGGGTGTCCGAATATTTAGTTGTTTGGGCCGGTTGAGGATATACTGATTTGAGGTGAACATATTGAAATACTAATTTGTGGACCAATGCTAATGACGACAGCCCTCAGATTGTAGGGTAGTTAAACATTACTGAATTTAATCTAAATTCAGTGCTAAAGCACAACTGCATTATCTTTGGTACCGCTACTGCAGTTCATGCCAACAATTACAACAGGTAAGTTATAATTAGTTATCTACCATATTACTACTACTAACCGTTTTTTGGTAATGTTTCGCCACTGAAAGTTTGCAATTAAACATTTATTTTAGCATTATATAATTATATTGGTTTTACCACATTAGTTACATACAAATTTAAAATTAGATATTTACCTTGTAAATTTAAAATACCTGAGAATATTGAGTTGAACATATGATACCAAAGTTAATTAATTAATGTGCTTTAAATTTAAAAACTCGATTGGCAAAGTTTTGTAAAAAAAAATATCAGCCCAACACGGGGTCAGATTTATAAAATTTTAAAAATGGTAGGAATGATGCATTCATCAAACAACCACTGAAACTGCTGAACGCCTGCCAAAGAAAAGATGTAGCAGTTATAACTGCGAAAATGTTGTTGGCATCTACCAAACTCTACAATTCTCAAAAGACCTGAACATTTAATTAGTTGTAGATCTTAAGATGTTAAAAATTCACTTGTATTTTAAATTCACCATGTAAAAAAAAAGTTACCATTATTTTGCACAAAATACCTTTGAGCATTAAGATTCGGATAGGTACATTTTAATTTGAAACCCGAAAGAGAAAGCCAATTAATTTTTTTTTAAATTAATAAGAAATTAAAATATGTACAACCATCTCGAAATATTATCACAGTTACTCAGTAAATGTAAAGCAAACTTTCCTAAAAATGCTTACTTCCAACGCCACAAACCCATCAGATCCAACAGAAGGTTATCACATTGAGAAAAGTGCCACATTTTGAAGGCAATTATACAAGACCCTACCTACCTAGAAGATCGCAATTGAAAATAAAACAACTTTTTATGATGATGAAAGTAAAAACTAATTTCTTAACTTACAGCAATTTTGCTGTTAAAGAACTGAATAATAATAATAATTGCAAACAATACTGAAAACTTAAATAATTACAAGTTACATTAACTAAAGTAAATACTCAAAAGTAAAATTAATAGCATGCATTAAAAAAAGATTTGCCTCTAAAGCTGACACGACATGACTAAATATATAGAAAACACTAAGAGCAACTACAAAATTTCACTGTTTAAACTGTAAATATCACAAGACTGTGAAATTGGCAATGTCATAATTTTGGCAAACGCGGTTCCCAGAAAAGAATATTTACTCTATTACATCACATCATATAAACATTTAATGAGAAACGGAGGTCACAGTAAAAAGCCCCCATATTATGTAAATGGCATATTTTTATATATAAGTACACATATATTTTATATTATAAAAAAATTGAGGCAAAGCAAAGAGCAGTGCAACTAAAAATATTCCGTTTTCAGCTGCACATTAAGTGAATGAGTAAACATTACAAAGGAATTACACATTTCCATAGCGCATATTTGAAACTTTATTTATTAGCAATTCTGCGGATGGTGAGATTTTTTTCTTAGTACCTAGAACAAAAATTTTATTAGGTAGGCATCTATATACACTGTGTTCATGGATGGTGGACGCATTACTTGTATACTTTGTATCTAGGATTTAAAAAAAACAGTAAAAGTTATTTTTGTATTAAGTGGGCGAAATAAGGGTTGTGTTTTAATTGGACATGGGGGAAATATAAAAACAAAAAAACATTTTTTGCACCTTCAACAATTATATTACAGACAAATCATGAGGTGATAGTCCGAACGCCGTCTCGGTAATCCGAATGCTGACAGTAAAAAAAGTGGCTGTTGCCACTTGTCCGTTGTTGAATTGAAATATGTAACGCCGCCATGATACGAATCTTAGTCATTGCATCATCACTGGTAATCATATGGCATGGCGTGCGACGACGTAGGGCCTATTTCAGTTTGAAATACACAGTGAGCGTGTTTAGAAAGAAGATGAAATCCCACTAGCTAGGTTAGTCAGACAAATTAGTCAGAATCTATCGAGATTAAAAATGAATTTGGGTAAGAAGCTGGATTAGAGCTTAACGAAAGAAGAGATCGAAGATTGGGTAGTAAATGACAAAGCAATTACCGATGATTTAACTGAAGCTACAATCTTTCTAATAAGTATGTGTAGTTGACTGACCGCATATAGAAAAAACCGCAGTTGCCACATGTAATACTCAAATTTCTGAATATTCAAATAAAATATCAAATTCCACAATACTATATAAATGTTGTATAGATTATTTATTAGATATATTTATATCAGTATGTATAGATTATTTATGTCATAAAAGAATTATTGAGCATACAATAGTTATTTGTGTGTTAAGAGCGCAAAGTACTACATTGCCGCTTGCGAAAGAAATTTCTTGCAAAAGCGGCAATGGAGGTTTGTGCTTGTAATACATACAAAATTTTTTCTACAATCGCTTGAAACAGTGTGTTCTTGTATGTATTTGACGTATGTTTATATATGAACCGATTTTTATAAGTTTTTTTTGTTAGCTACATTTCTCATGTGTCATTCTTGACTGACAAGCGCCTGCTAAGGAATTTATAATAAAGAAGCGAGCGGGAATTGACACTATTGCCGCTTTAAAGCGGCAATGGATGACAATTATGTCATCTTCGGAAATGGCGTACTTTGCGTTGAGAATTGAAAGCGCAAAAGCCTACTATTAAGGCGATTGTAGAAAATAATATATTATATGCCAAGATATTAGCCATTTTTCTACTTTAATTATGGCAATTCCATAAACATTGATTTTTATAGTTAAAAGCGGCAAAGCTGCTCAATTGTAGACCCAAGGCTGGATATGCCTGCAGTATATCTCTTTTTAATTTATTGGAATGATGCGCCGTTTTGGACTTATTGGATTGATGTCTGTGTTTAAATAAAACATACGCAAACTCTCTTGCCTCCCCGCCCATGCCTCTCTTGCATGGGTGGGGTTATATAAGGTACTGCAAGGTATAAGTGAAAATGATATTATACCTAAATGTGCAGGGCTAGCCTGGCAAAAATTTTGTCAGACGTGAATTTTACGTATGAAAAAGTAGACAGAAAGAGTATTCCCATAGAAAGATATCAATAGTTGCTTAGCAGATGGATTATCATCGAAAAATAAAAAAGTTTCATAACGAAGGGCAGGAAATTTATTACACTGATAAAACATGGGTCAACGAAGGACATACTGTGAACAGTCTGGCAGGATGGAAACGTGAAAAAAGCACGGCAAGGCTGGACAATTGACGCATGGAGTCACATTGCTGAGATTACCTCCTTATCACTGTGAATAAAACCCCATTGAATTGATCTGGGCGCAAGTAAAAAGAGGAAGTGGTGAGAGTGCAGTTAGGTAAATTAGCTGACGTAGAAAGACATCTTCGATATCTTGGAGATGGATGATTTTCCCCGAAAATCCGTGTTTAGTGAAAGGTGAAGATACTTTCTCTGTGTATATGCTTTAAATACTTTTATATTGCTTGCGCAAACAAACACAAAAATTACAAATTTTTTCCCCGTTTTAGATAAAAATCAATATGTACAATCGGCGTCAGCACAAAGTCACCAGTAAATCGGATACTCTCTTTTTAACATCAGCGTAGTCAGGTTTTCAGTACATACATATACATATATGTACTTTTGTACTATGTACACATATTACATATTCATCATAAGCGCAAGTCGGGCATAATATGTCACTTTCGAAGTTAATGTTAAAATAGGTTAATAATTACCGTTTTAATCTTTATTAATCGAAGTGTCCATAGGACTAGCTGGCTGAGGGGCCGGTATGGCAGGCTTAATAAATCTCTCACTAGCTCGACGGTGCGGCGGAGCTGGGGGACTGCTCGATCCCACTGGATGCAAAGCAGCGGAAACGCAAGCCGGGTTGACAAGTTGGCCGCAAGAATGGCACCTGGGAGGGCCCACTATTAAAGAGTCTCTTGGAGAAGGGGCTTGCATGGAAGATAGACCTGAAAATAAAAAAATATGTTTAAACCTATAAACAAAAAAAATATATGGTTATATATTTTTATATAAAGAAATGCAGATAATTTGGATTCATATTAATATTTTGTTTAGTCAAAACTCAAGGTTTTGAGTTTTGACTAAACAAAATATTAATATGAACGCAAATTATTTGCATTTCTTTATTGAATTTGATTTTTTTAACTTTGTTGTTTTAACTAACCTGGGCTCAATGGCCGGCTTTGGCTAGGGGATGGATTATAGGCTGGAATAGGCGAAACCGTGTGCTGCCTAACCCCAAGAACTTGTTCATTGTAGTGCCTCTCTTCCTCCATCTCCAAGGAACTCTCACTTTCAGAGAGATGCCGGCAGAGAGCTTCGCGTCTTTCCACTTCCAGCTGCAACTTCCTCTGCAACCTAAAAATATGACATTTATTACCTTTCATCGTATTTCATTTATTATTTTATCTACCTCAAATTTTCCTCTTTAATATTACGTTCCTCCTGAGCGTAACGCTGCATTTTCTGCGTGTGTTCCTGCTGGCTGATAGCCAAATTGGAACGTAATCGGGCTACTTCAGAGCGAAGTGTCTGAATATGAGAGCTTAAATTGCTGGCAGTATCACCATTGCTGATTTCTCTTGGGCTAGCCGGGTCCGATACAGGCTGGTCCAGCTTTATCTGGAGCATGCGTTTCTCAGCTTCCAATTTATCCATGCGCTTCCATAGCTTGTTGACAAGCGCCTCCTGCTCCTGCTCTAAGGTGTTTTCCAACTCTACCTAATAAATATAAGTACAGTTAATCTTCACGTTTGAACATTTCTCACAATCAACAATTTCTAGACATACCTTTTCCCTTCTCAGTTGTTCCAGGTTGCTCTGCTTCGCCAAAGTCTCGGCCTCGAGCTTCTCGATTTTCCTCATGAGGCGGTTAACAAGGCATTCTTGCTCTTGCTCCAAAGTTTGCTCTAAGCGGCATTTCTCTTGTCGTAACTGGGTCAATTTTCTGGAGAGATCATTAGTGAGACATTCTTCTTCTCTCTCGTAATGGTGAGCTAATGATTCCTTTTCCTTCTTCAGTGCTTGTATCTTCTTGAGGAGGGTGTTTGAGATATATTCCTCTTCTTGTTCCGCTTTGGCTTGCTACACAAAAAGGAATATCAAGAATTTTTGGTAATAGTAAGGGAGGCAGTAAATTCTTTTGCTACTTATTTTCCTAGTCACCGAACATGGAAAGAATTGTTCAGTTAGCGATTTTTTTTCACTAATGAAAATGGTTTTAGTGACGTCACATTATACTAAAATTAAGTCTGGTGAACATTCTGTCTTATCAGTAAGTAAGCATGGAAAATGTTCCTGACAAGTGAATAACCTCATTTTGTAATTAGAAAATTTGTCAGATGACAGTTTGCATTACAATAGCTTAGAATACAATCTGGCAATAATGGGAGATCATCAAAGCCTTGCCCTACTCATCTGATACTTGTCAAGTGCGTTTCAATGGGTAAGACGAAGACACTGGTTTTGTTTTAACTGCGATAGACGAAGACAGTTGGTCTCTATTATTGTGGACTTGTATTGATATGTGAAATATCCTAAGTTATATAAGTGTTTTCCATTTAGGAATTGTATAGTGTTTTGTTGCTGTCTTATGTTTATAAGTAAAGAGTCTGCATGTAGTTATCAGAAAAATTAATGGCCTTTCTAAATGATATATTTTATGTGCAAATTTTATATCACAAACATTATCCTAAAGCTAATGTTATAATAATATTTTATAATCATAAAGAAAAAAGTTATAATTTAACAGCCATCGAGAAAAACTTGGCATGATTTGTGAGCAGAAAATCTGAATAGTCCAGGCAAATTGGACCAAAAAGTGCTGGCTTCAGCCGCCATCTTGATTTAGCAGTGAATTTTTATTTATAGAATAACTTGCTTGTTTTCAATTTCACAGGTACAAAACAAAATAGTAATGACCAAAGTTGTTTGGAATTAATTTTCTTAAAATTTTGGTCCTTATCATTTTTCCCTAAGATCGATATATTGCGAAGGCCCTTGGGGGTGAAATTTAATTATTGCATTATCTCGTTTGTTATTTATTGTTTTTAACGTATAAACGATAATGAAGAAAATTGTTGGCAATTAAATTTGCCGTTGGTCATTATTTTCCCCTAGGATCGATTTTTTTTAAATTAGACCTGAAAAGAGGTGGTGGTTAAATTCGCCCCCCAGTGACCCTCCCCATGACTCACGAAGGAAAATCGTTACTTTCTTTTCTGTGTGAAATCCTAATTTGATGGGGCTATAAGAGCACTCACAAATTCTGAAAGGACAACCAACTTATCCCTATGTTTTTTTTACATGTCAATGAACTGGTTATTTTTAAATAAATACCATTTTAATAGTATTTGTTTTATATATTTATTTATTTCAGAACTAAATAGTGGTAATAGATTTGTATTTTAAATTTTAATTATATCAATACTCTATGAACAAGAAAATATTAAAAACACTAATTTATCATAATACAAAATGTCTCTCATCTCAAATATCAAATTTCGATCCTGAAGTTGAGTATAATCCTGTGACTCTTGATTTCTGTAACTTTACCTGAGATCTGACCCAATTAAGTTCTCAGTATCTCTCTATTTCATTACCAACAAGATCTAATTTCACTCACTTGAACTGAATTTTACTACTGTGATAAAATGAACATTTTTTTATAGAATATTAGACAGATACTAATAATTAATATTATATTTAAAGGTATTTTATAGAATAAAGTATACTTTACAAGTTTACATGAAATTAATAAATAAGTAGAGATGTAACGCATATCCAGCTATTTGCTATTTATTTGGCTGTGGATCTGGTCATTATTTGGTTAAACACACTATATTAATTGAAAGCATATTGATATATTTACAATATGTTATGTTATAATCCCTAAAATATAAAAAGTAAAACATTCTATTATAATAAAATCAAAGATTCTGACTAGTATTGTAAGATTAATAAAACTTTAACAGTGGTGAACAATAATAATGGTATAGCTACGGTACATTAAGATGCATAAGATGATTAAGAAAAGACATTAAGTTTTGGATGTTTCCTTTTCTGAGGTACATCAAATTTAAAACTTGCTAAGACGAACCAAACTTTACAATAATCATTAAACCAATATTTAGAGGACACTTGAAAACATTCTAAATTAAATATTTTGTTAACGATCGTATCTTGCAGATTTTGCAATAATATGCAATTATTTTCAGTTTTTTTTGGTACTTTGGATAAAATAAATGAGGTTTCCAAATTTTATACCGATAATAATTAAGTATTTATTAGACACATTTTTTACAGGTTACCTTGAAACATAAAAAAGTAAAACAAATCTTTAGTTTTTATAGATCGCAACAATATCTTACGTATTTAATTGATAAATAATATTGTAGGTATATTTTTTATAAGCACAACATTGTTCTTATTCATTGGGGCTCAAAAAATACACTACGTCTTATATTTTAATTAATGCAACTGCATGAAACCTAAAATAAATATTAACATTTAGGTATAGACCATACTTAGTATGTGATGAAATTGTCCTTTTAGCTACACGTGGGTCATACTGACCCACAATATGCTGTACCGCTAAAATATGTATATTAGATATATCAGTATATTAGAAAATTGCCACATTAAAATTCACAATAGGTCATTCTGACCCGTCCATAGTACTTCCGTATCTCGTTGCAGGTTAAAAAGAGTAGATTTGAGTAGAGTAGACTCTTTATGGTATATATATTACATTTTTCCGTATCTAAATAATACATAAACCAATTAAAATATAATCGAAGGGTTAGTTATTTACCGAAAAACTGTACTGTGCTCACTGTTATAGTAAGTATTCAAATAAAAAAATTGAAACTGAATGTGACGCTGATCTTCCTTAACAATAGCAATAACTCTTTGCCAAAATAGATTACAAATAATGGGGGATCGAGTGCGGGATAAACAACTGGATTCATGAATGAGTGACTCGCTTGAGAGTCTGCCATTGGCTCAGGATTTGGCACTCTGTTTGTGTCCACAGAAGTAAACAAAGCATTAAGAACAGCTAAACTCCATGCAGAAGGTGAAATGAAAAAGGCCAGTTACAAATGAAATGCAAACAATGCATCAGATGACAGATAGGTTAGGTTAATAGGGAGGTGACCAAAATAAAAGTTGAGTTGAGAAATTTTACAACATCTAAACTATCCTTTTCACACAAATACCTATATAAATAGTCAACACTTCAGAACATACCTATCACATATTCACAAATGCATGTAAGAATGTGGAAAGTAGCCAAATACAATTTGCATAATGCTTAGGCATCAAGGCATCATAAGTAGTAGTTTATGTAATTATTGGATGTGAACACATTCTTAATGTTTTAACTGTTCATCTTAATGTTTTAACTGGCATCACAATTGTTATTATCCACCAATGACTTTACATCTTTTCATCGACTATAAAGCACTGAATGTTCCTAATTAGGACCTATCTAATCATCAACCATAAGATATTAGGTTAACAAATAAATATGCTCTTCACCGTTATTATATGCAAAAACAAAAAAGCTGCATACCTAAATCATGAGACATACTTATAATAATCACTTACTATAATAACAGATGCCTTCCGCAAATCCCTGTTCTCCTCCTGTAGGGCTTTCACTCTTAACTTGTATGTCTCCAATTCTACTTTAAGAACACGATTCTGCTGCTGGAGGCTCTCGATTCGTTTCTGCAACTGCTCCCTGGTGATAGGGCTTGGAGGCATCATGATAGGACCCCCATCGATGCTGCTGGAATCTGACTCACCTGCAGAGTCTGCCATGATTTTCTCAAAGTTATCAATGTTTGGATATTTAATTTAACACTAAAATTATTATCTACGCAGTGCGACAGGAAAGTTGAATATGATTTATTTTTACTGTGGAATTTAGACCATTTTTTTTCGAAACTGTAACTATGCAAACTGTAATGCTAAATGGGTTTATGTAACTAATAGTTTATTATTTTGGTACTTATCGGTAGATCGGCACTTTTAAAAACACACTAAACTCTAAAATTATAATAAATAGCAATAAACATGAGGACAGATGACAAAATTTGGGTTCGTTTCTTGACAGGTATTCGGATTTGTATACCGCCAACATGACGAATGAATACCACAAAAGTAACTAGAAGGTGGAAAATTCTATTTTATATCAATGATATATGAAATATGTCATTCATATATTTATGAAGATCTCTTTAGTCCTAGCCTTTATATCTAGCCAAATATCTATTTCGTATTCAATGGCTATGATAGCACTGGATCTATGCTAAAAAATAACTATTTAGCCATTCCTGCAGATAGTAGTCCTTATCTTTTTATATCTTGGGAAATCTCCAGTTAATTCACATGGAATTTTGCAGATCGTTATATACATTTCAGATATATTCGATAATAATGAGTATTACGAAATTACGTATATTTTATACTGAATAATAGTGTACACGTGCACTATAAAATTTCTGATTTTCTGTTTCCTATATTGGTAACACTGCATCATTGTCACAACGATGCTTTATGGTTGCGACGTGTCCACCAAAAACCAATTGTTCTATATTGGTTCTATAAAATGGAACGGACAGGTAACGGCCAGCCCACAGACATCGGATGCATTCTTTGCAGATGTTTTGTGGTTTGCATCGCGTCGTAACCAGCGCAAGCGCCGTAACCAAGTAAGCGCAACCACAAAAAGGGATGCGTAAACCCAAGATCCCTAATGGCCGAGTATACTGTACGTGTTAATACTGGATTATGTATAAGTCTGACTTATTTTGACATGCAAATGTGTCAAAATAAGTCAGACTTAAACATAATCCAGGATTAACACGTACGGTGCACTCGGCTATAAAGCACTATTAGTCCCTATATTTACGCCATAGACAAAGAAATTTAGGCAACCCGTATGTCACTGCTATACCCAGATGAAAGATTTTTGATCTGAACTAATACCAGAGCCATTCATTCATATATATATATATACCTTCATAAATCATTGCTAATACTTACCCAGCGTATAATGATAGGTATACACTAACTTATCCCTGTCACTATATAATATATTAATCTATGCCTGTCACCATGATAGACACATACAACCCTAGACAGGAGGGACACGTCTATGAGGCGGTTGTGCTGCACTTCAAATTTTCTAGACATATCTAGATATTATAAAGGTCTTATGAGAAGTATTATAAATTGAAGGTTGCAACATCAATATATTTAAATGTGAAATGAATGTTATTATAAAACTGAACTTCCCGTTTATCCTCAACATTATGGTATACTATGCATCTTCTTAAAAAAAAACAATCTTAAAGCAATTAAATTAGCTGCTCTTAGAAACCGAAAACCATGGAACTAAAATGGCAGAAAGTTCTGTTTGCGTTTTACTAGTTGTGATTTTAGCCCACCATTTATAGTTTTTAATTATAGTGACCATATAGCATCCCTCAAAACACAAACTGGCGTAACTAGTAATTTATGAATTTTACAAGAGTTTAGCTCTCTTGTAAAGAGAAATACCTACTACTCCAGCATGGCTGTCAAAACCATTATCAAAATGTGCTGTAATTTTCTACCATAATATTCTTAGAACTAATATCAATATATCAAAATAATTAATTGTTTTTCTTCAATTTTCAACAGAAAAAATTTGAAAGTTAGTTACGTCACTTCGAGTTAAATCTTCCACAGTAAGATACGCTCAAATAAAATTTATTATCAATATGCTTATTTTATTGAGTATCATTATGAAAAAGGAACCTAAAAAATACAATAATATAGTGTAATATAAAAAATAATATAATAGATTTTGAGTTGATTCTGATCATAAATGTCCGCCATCTTGAATATTGATTTTGACAAAAGAATTTTGGTTATGTTATGCTGCATGGCCATCTTAATTATATTATATTATTGATAGATATTTTTTGGGATGCTGCCATTGTGGTCATAATTATTTCGCTCAAAAACAATCGGGTATATTTTACCCAGAAAAACATGACATCCTGATGGATATTTTGAAAATTGCTTAACATTTGATGACGACGACACAATGGTATTTTTTAATATAATTTTTTTTTTTAAATTGCCCGACAAATATTGGAGATTTGTTATTCCCGATTAAATGCTCTTTGCCTTTCGTTGTGAAACAAGTAAGAAATACTGATGTTAGGAATGTCGGTTCTGCAGCGCAGTAATGAAAATATATATGCCCTTACGTTTTGAAGTTAAGCTTAACATCGGTTACGGCAAATCGTGATATTATCTCATTTATGCAGTTTATTAGATACGACGAAGAATTACATATTCATTGCATGAAATCTATATGCAATTCATATACCATACCTCGTAATGTGAAAATAATTTTTTTTAAATACTTATTAGTATCAAACTTCAGGTTCTCTCAGATTTTCAAGCCACAAGTATTATTTCGGTGTTCTGTAGTACAAGGCATATTATAACCTACGAACTTTTGACAAATTAAAATCAACGTACTCAGGCTATTTTTAACTGTGTGATTCCAATTCAGGTACAAGCTTAAATATAAAGTGCTCATGCATGTTCACATTTGTGCCATAGGTGGGTAGTCCACATAATATAGCAATTTATTTTGATTTGTCTATTTTTTGCAATTTGAGGTCTATTTGAATATAATATTAAATAAAATAGTATATTTTGAGATTCATGCAATTGGAAAATAAAATATATCCTAATTTTCAATTTTTTTTAATGAAAATGATGTAATTTTACAACATTAGTGTGTTTTCGCCGCCAATCTCTTGTCCCTCTCTTCAGCGATGGACAACTTAACACCTTTACCTCTTGGTAGAGAAACGAAAGCCTTGGCACCCTTGCCAATGACAAATACATTGTTTAACCTGTGAAGAAACAATGCATTTAATTCCACAATTATTTTAATTATAGTTCTGACGCATTATACACATACTTTTTCTAACAGACCCTTCAACATATAAAAAAAATTATGAACGTGTACAAAAATTATGAACAACTGTAGCTTGTTTGGGTAATACTGTACTAGTTATAGGTAAAACCAGCCAGTGACCAAAAACAGGACTTTACTATAGGCCATACTTTGACTACGAAATATTATTTATAAACATATCATAGCTTCGATAAGGCCAAAAGTACTTCTAACCCAGAAGCACATTGCAAAAAAAACTTAATATCATAGCATTAAGCAAAACGGATTTTATATTAACAATAATAACAAATATTATTAACAATAATTATTACAACACTAACAGGGTTATAGTATTGCTTTTGAAAGTTAGATATTTTATAAGGAAAAACCATGAATAAACAACCAATAACCATAAATAATGCCAAAACCGCACACAAAAACACTGATTCTTGTGTGTGGTTTATTAGAATAGAATACTTACATGTAGGTTATTAAATTTGGCACTCACCTAGTAGCGAATACGTGACCATTAGCGTCCTTCACATGTACAATATCGAACGACCCAGGGTGACGTTCACGGTTAATAACGGTACCAACACGACCCAAATTCCTACCTCCAGTAATCATACACAAGTTACCAGATTCAAACTTGATGTAGTCGAGGATTTTAGCGGTGGAAATTTCCAACTGAATAGTGTCATTTACTTTAATGTTTGGGTCTGGGTAGCGGATAGTACGTCCATCGTGAGTCACCAAGAATGGGATACCTTTTGGGCCAGTTTGGACTCGCTTTACCTTGCATAATTTGTACTAGAAAAATGTTAAAAATTTTATTATTTATTAAATTGCTATCTACTTAAATATTAGAATAATATCTATCAGATGAGTAAGTTGGTAATCAAAAAATTTCATTAGTTATGAGGTAGACTTCTAGTCTTCAACTCATGATGTGTGCCTTGAATTCATCACATAAATTTAGCGTTTTTATATAGTAGATTAAATTATATACGATCTAAATAATTCATACACACCTTGGCTTCCTCCGCTGTAATACGATGAATAGCAAACCGCCCTTTTACATCATAAATAAGACGGAAAAATTCACCTGTCTTTTCAATCGTAATTACATCTAAAAATAAAAAATACATGACAACTTAAAATGACGTACGTGTTTTATGACAAAATGTTTACTGCTTGGGTAATACTAAGAAAATCACTGAATAATTAACTAGTGACCAATTGCAGTAAATTTATATAGGCCTCACTTTGACTACGTCATGTCTAAAATAAGATAAGCATAGCTTCGAAAGGGCCAAACATTAATACGCTTTACAATATTTACCCATAAATCCAGCTGGATAGTTTGGATCCGTCCTAACTTTACCATCTACTTTAATCAATCGCTGCATAACAATCTTAGTGACTTCACTATTGGTAAGAGCATACTTCAATCTGTTACGTAAAAATATAACTAATGGTAAGGACTCGCGAAGCTTATGGGGCCCAGTTGATGGACGAGGGGCGAACACTCCCCCCAATTTATCCAACATCCATGCTTTAGGGGCATTTAAACGCTTCAAATGCTTTTTTGGACCTCGAGCCTACAACAAACAAATTTTAAGGTTAGGTATTCTAAACATGTTTTCTTTAATACAAATATTGCTATAAATTACATATATGAGCAATCACCATTTTAAAGCTACAGTGCTTTGGTTTATGTTAACACTTAACAATATAGTCAGAACTTTAAAATTATAGCAAAACTAATGTTTTGATGAGACTTCGCATTGAAAGATCATGTTTTTCTAAAATAAATTAAGGTTGCGTGTAAAAAATACGTCCGTAGAATTACACAACACTGATTGCTTTTTTATTTTGCACCACAAAATCACTAGATAAATGTCAGCTTAAAACGATGATCTTAGAAATTTTTAATATTCTGACAACCAACTTACCATCTTGGCTTTTTAACCGGAAGAGAAGGGGAAGTTTGGACTCATGTGGTAGTTAGCTTTACTGCGCCATCTACTTCGCCACATGGCGCGTGAATCAAATAATGAAAATTATCTAAATTTTTATCATAATTTACATCACATTTTCAAAAACGATAATACATTTTATGACGGCATTATTGTATGTAGTACATATTTTATATTGTATATATAATTACCGATATATGTAATATCTTAATTACGTCTAATAATCAAACTTTTGATGTTAAGACACAATACGAATTAAGTCGTGGAAAATGACTGAGTAATTAAGCACCCTCTAGCGCTATAGCTTGAAATAAGCAGGAAAATATCAAAATACCTAATGAATTCATGTTGTTTTTGTTTTTGCTATTGGGATGTGGTTTATGTTTGGAAAATTTGTTAACGCTAAATCATGGGCACCTGGATTGGAAAAGTGGAAAATGAAAATTCAAATAATATCGTGGTGACACATGATTTGCAAGACTGTCTCAGCCAGAGTTTGGATTTTAATTTTAACAATGTCTATCATGTGCCTGTCTCCAGCAGTGAAAATATTAAATTTTCAGGGAACACAAAATCCGAAACACCAACTACTTATATTAGAAAAATTGAACACAATGAGGAAAATGTCGGGTAAGAAATAAAAGATCTGTTGAAATTGTCAATGCCCATAAATAGAAATACGTATAAGTACAATTAGCAATCTTCTATTGCCACTGGGTTCGCAGCTATGATAATTTATTTTGGAGGTTTCAACCTGAACAATATTAATAACAATAACACAATTAAATTTGTTTTTAAACACAGTATTTATATATAACCTGTAACTTAATACTAATAAAATACTAATTAATTATAAATATTTATAGGTTATCTCTTTATCTTCGATCTTATGTTGGCAACTCTGGTTGTAAATACAGGAGAGTTTGGGAAACTAATGCCCAAACTGAAATACGAGGGTTGAAGAATTAATAATAATATATTTATTAACCAATATAACGCTTTTTGCACTTAAAACTTGTTCTGCCATTATATTTTAAAAATATACATTATTTTTTACAGTTTCATACAGCATACAGTTTCCCTCGATGAAATCTATATGCAAATTAATCCAGGTTCGTCGAGTAATATGTCTAACGAACCATCGCATGCCACTCTAACCATTACTAGCACCAATCCTGATACCAAAGAAACAACAGTAAATAGATTTCATTGTGAGTACGATGGCTGTTCTCGAACATACAGTACTGTAGGGAACCTAAGGACACACATGAAAACACATAAAGGTAGAAATGAGTTTTTTTGCTTACAAATTGACTTTCTTAGTTATCGCCATTAAAACTTGTAACAACTTTTGTAAAGTTACCAGCAGTAGCAGAGTGTCGCAATGGTGACAATAAAACTGACGCTCCATCAAAGATACACCAATTCAACATTTTTAAAATCCTAACATTTAGTAGGGAAACTGTTTGACCTTTGAGATCGGTATACCTAAAGTGACTTTCTTATTACAGCGGTGACAGGCCCATAGATTCGATAATTTTTGTCAAATTTGTTTTGATGGTTGCCTATGTAGGGACGAAATTTAAATTTAGCTACTCTGTCACAGATGGCGGCTCTGTCTTAATCATTTGGTAATTGAATTAGAAAAGTCGGTTCGAAACACGAGATACGAAAAACTAAATTCATAATTATTAATTTTGATTTTAATCGTTTTATTAAATCACGTATTTTAAAACATGGCATAAGGTTTGCCAAGGAGACTCAGTTTTGTCATAATTACTTTTGACACCGGTCAACGACTGACTAAATAATAAAAATACGTGTACATGGCATAATGTCTGCCAAGGAGGACCAGTTGGTGTCCCAAGAATATTTTTAGGTTATTACGTTGCAGGAATTGTGTCACAAGGTTGCTCGACTGACCCTCGCGATTAAATATGTCACTACTCACAGGACTTACTACGATCGCAGTTCCGGATTCAAAAGTTGCAGTCTCTCCGTAGTCTTGCCACGACACACATCCTTGGCAGTAGAAAAGAGAGCTGACTGGTTGAATTGGGTGTAGAATGCCGTAAACATAACGTAAACCCTGCGGTGTCAAAATTTAGTTTCGGGACTGTTACTGTACGGAACCGCCACGACGGTTCTTTTCCATACATACACAACGGCTGCTCAACGAGGTTACTGCACATGGGCCATTAAATCTTACAATTCATATATTTAGTTCATCACAAGTTTTGCCAGAATAGTGATAGCCTAGTGGTATAGCATAAGCTTGGTGTACTATTTGTTTTGAGTTCGATTCCCAAACACAATAATTTTTTTCACAGGGGCGACGACTGACCAAGTAATAGAGATACTTGTACATGAAAAGGTGCTCCAAGTAGAACTAGTTGGTTCAACGAGAATATTTTTAGATTGTTTAGGATGCCGCTGCGGTTCTGTACCCATATAAATGAACCGCCGCGGCGGTTATGTGCGTATATAAAACAACCGCCGCGGCGGTACTGTAGGCAGCCTATTTATATTCAGATGGCACAATACCTCTGCAGAATAATATAATCAATGATCAAGAAGACTAGAACAAGGAGACCGAGCGCGCGTAAAATAGGTACCGAGAGAACGGCACAAATGACGTCGAAATCCCCTAGGGGATTAGCGGCGCCCTACCTATCTTCGGTAGTCTCCGTCAGCCTTCGTGCTTTCTCAGCCAATGCGCTTTCACAGGTGTTGGCCGCCGCAATTAAGTTTATCTTTCGAGATATTTTGTGTTGCCCGAAACACGCGAGCTCGGTCTCCTGGTGCTAGTCTTCTTGTCAATGATATATATGAAATTTTAATGTCTCTGATGTAATTATTCTTTATGCTTCATGGAATTCCTGTAATTTGGTCACTGCAAAAATATATTAATATATAAAGACGTATAAATCCTTTGTTCTCGGGTGAAGCCAAAAAACGGGCGGTCATCCAGAGATGGCGCTCGGAAGCCCTCTGTAGTCGACCGCCCGGAACTAAAAAATTCAATAAAATACCCATCTGCTAGAGTGCATAGAGTGCACCAGGCACACGCAAGATGGCACGTCAGGTATATTGTATATGCCAACAATAGTTATTTGTGTGTTAAGAGCGCAAAGTACTGCATTGCCGCTTGCGAAAGAAAATTCTTTCAAAAGCGGCAATGGCAGTTTGTGCTCGTAATACATACAACATTTTTTCTACAATCGCTTAATACAGTGTATTCTTGTATGTATTTGACATATGTTTATATATGAACCGATTTTTATAAGTTTTTTTTGTTAGCTGCATTTCTCATATGTCATTTTTGACTGACAAGCGCCTGCTAAGGAATTTATAATAAAGAAGCGAGCGGGAATTGACACTATTGCCGCTTTAAAGCGATAATTATGTCATCATCGGAAATGGCGTACTTTGCGTTGAGAATTGAAAGTGCAAAAGCAAATTGAGGCGATTGTAGAAAAAAGAATTTTACTTCACATCACGTCAGATGTCAGGTATATGTGAGTTGGGCACAGCTTAGACAGAGAACGCTGTTCTCTGGCTTGGAGGTTAGGTAATCAGCAAATCAGCTGTTTTGTTTTTTAAAATAATTACTTAGGTACTATATAGGTACACTCATAATTTTAATCCTATCCTCAAAATACCTAGAACATTAGGCAAATTGAATAATAAATCACCTTATAGGTATTTATATCTCAGCATATATTTAAGAAGTGAACAAGAAATAGTAAATGCTGGGCTTTCGCATCCTTTTCATTTTTTGCGTCAATACGCCAATATCCCAACCCATCCTCATAAAAACAGGTAGTTGACCTTAATAGGCAGGTATTCGTTTTTTACAAATATGTAGTGTGCATAAATATATTTGAGATATGGTACAAACAATGCTTTGCACGTGCACAGTCGGTAAAATAGCTGTATGTTGCCACAGAAAAATATATATGTTGGAATTTGAAATATAGTTCATCTACTCCCCGGGAGGTACCGCCACTTCCTGGACGTGTTTGGTTGGCTTCAATACAACTGCTTTTGTATTCATCTTTATGCCTTTATATATCACTGGTCACTGCAATAAAATACACTGTTTTCCATCGATATCAGTCATTGATATAATTTGCAATAGATGACGCTGCAAAATATTAGATTTTACGTATAGTATAAATTATTAATTATTATTGTATCACGGTCTACTTGAGTTTCCTCTAAAATGTTTGTTTCTTAAATTTATTATAAAAAAACTGTTGCTGTTATGGTAGAGCAGGCAGAGAGCATCTAGCGGTATGACTGTCAACCATATACACAATACACACTTTGCTAGGGACCGCAATTCGTGACCGATGAAAATTAAACGCGGGAATGAACAACCCTTCAAATGATGTTCCATTTTCCATTGAATAGTTTGCATCAATTAAACAGGCATGTATAGTAACCTGCCTGTTTAACCTGTTTTAAAGTGTTTTATTTAACCATCGCTGGGTATTCAATCTATGTATCTTGAATAAAACTGTATGGATTTTTAATGTGAAATACTAAAGAGAAAATTTGTGTTGCAATTTATTTGCAAGATTTATTTTTTTATGCAAGAGGGGTTTAATTGAGCGAAATGTGTTGGTCTCAGAGAAAAGAACTCATCTAATAAGGTGTTTATAATACCTATTTCTAGTAAAAAATATACCTATATGTATAACTATTACAAATATTATAACTATATATATAATATGTATAACTAATAAATATATATATATAAATATATATTCACATTCGTGTAACTTAATGTAAAAAATACTTACAGAAAATAATTAATACATACATGTAATTTTTAGGCACGCTTTATAGAAAATCATATATAGAAGATATAAGCAATAATTTGTTACTTTTATAATACAAATTTAAACACTAAATGTACATAACTAAATAACACTTAAAATTAGCTTAAATACACAATTTTTTTTTTCAGGTGAATTTAGATTTAAGTGTACCGAACCAAACTGCGGGAAGGCTTTCTTGACATCGTATAGTTTGAAAATCCATGTCAGGGTCCATACCAAAGTTAAACCATTTGAGTGTAATCAAGATGGATGCCACAAAGCCTTCAACACCTTGTATAGGTTAAGAGCACATGACAGATTGCATAACGGAAAGACATTTAATTGTGAGTCAGAGGGATGTCTAAAATATTTTACCACCTTAAGTGACCTTAAGAAGCACATCAGGACTCACACCAGAGAGAAGCCATACAAGTAAGTATATTATAATATCGGAAATTCGCTATTCTTCAAACGTTCAAATGTGTGATTTGTATGAAAGTATAGTGGCCGACCCCCCTACTCATGGTTCTAGAAACACACATTCCTTCACTTTTCGCAAAACTTGAAAAGACAAAAACAGGATTAATAGAAATTGTTTTTTTCTCGTATAAATTAGTATTTTAGGGGCCAAACTTTTCAAAATCTGAGTTTTCAGAAATGAACAGATGTGGAAGATGTTATTACACGTAAAAAGTGAACTTTCCGTATGTTGTTAATAAATTTTTGCCAATGGGATATTATTGGTAAAAGTGCTTCTACTTATTTATTCTCCAAATTGAAAACATCTCAAAAACCGTACTTTCTCCAAGTTCTTATCCCCGTCCAATGTCCAATGACAATAATACACATGATATTAATTAAGGAATATACGCTGTCGGTCTTCTGCAGTTAAAGCCAAGCCGCTGTCTTCGTCTTGATTATTGAAACATTGTCTGAGTCACTATCACGTTTAAAGGAATTGTAGTATACGGCACGAGATGCCATTGAAAGTAAAAGATTAAAAACTTTCACTTAACGCGTCTCAATGATAGTTGGTTTTTCAGATCACATGGTTGCCGCGGCTATATTCAGGCAAGTATCACTAAACTGATTAGTAATACTTGATAGTCAGACAAATTTCCTTTCGTTCCATTTTGTGTTTCTGTCAGATTCTTAAAATTGTGATTTTATTAGTTTGAGGGTAGTGAAAGGTCCTCCTTCATTAATATTGTATGAAAGCTTCAAGTGAAACCTGGAAAACCTCATTAGTTAGATCTTGGGGATAAATGACTGAAAATTTATTTCGCACCAGTGCGCGTTATCGAACACACACTGCTGCTAGGTGATCGAGCCGACAGATAGCGCGCCAACTGTTCGAACACCGTACCCGTACTTCGACCACTGTCCCCGTACCATACCCTACCATATAATATATACCTATTTAAGAGTATTAAATATTCCCTCATCGATTCATTTCTTATTTGATTGGGCTACTATAAAGAATTAACCTCATCATCTCATTATTGTTAGTTCTTTGCGTATTGTAAACAATCTTTATTCATGGTTTACATTATTATGCTGATATTAGTGACATGACTCATAATATATTAGTGACATGGCTCAATAATATATTCGTGACATGACTCGCTGTGATACAAGTTAGATGTCTCATTAGATTTAGTTAGAGAGTGAGTTTCTATTTACAGATGTATCGAGTCTGGTTGTGGCAAAGCATTTACAGCCAGCCATCACTTGAAGACTCATCAGAGAATCCATACGGGTGAGAAGCCATACGCCTGCAAAGAAACGACGGACTGCACTAGGGCCTTTTCAACTCCACATAGTCTAAAGTCTCATATAAAAACCCATCAAAAACAGTATGCCAAAGACATAAAGGATGTGATAACAAATATTGATCCAAATGCTCCAGAAAATGACGAGAAAACAAATAGTTTAGATCAACTTACAATTAATGAAGGTGAGATAACCAATAAAACCGAAGTAACTACAGTTGCTAAAGAAGAAGCAGTGGATGTGAAAGAACACGTAATTTCGGAAAGCTTACAGTTGGACGGTTTGAAAAGTGCAGGAAATAGTAGTTTGTCATTTGACTTTGAAGGTAATTACAATTTTGGATCTTTTGACAGAGGTGGTTTGGATTGGGATCGTTTAGATAAAGGGATTGAATATTCTGGAGAGATTACAGACGGTAAAGCTTTGGGCAGACGTGCGCAGTTTTTTGTCTATAGTTGTTGTCAATTTTTGAATGTTGGAATTTTAAAATTTCTAACACTCCTAAATACGCTAATAACTCTTTTTTTCTTTTTCCTTTACTGACATTTTATTGAAAACAGAGACTATACGGCAGTTTTGCCACGTTTTACAAAAGAATGTTGCATCAAACTAAAATTAGAACGACTCTAAATGGGTTTTTAGAATACAAACATGTTTTGAGAAAGGCTACCAATACTTTTGTAGCCCTGCTATACAATCCGACGGACATTGCGTTCTCTGCGTCTACTTCGTGTAGTCAATGGTTAGTTTTATATAGGTTCGTAAGTTTGGCGAAATAAAATTGAGCACAAGCACCAGAAAAAGTTATACATTTTGATCTGGTAATTTTTTTTTAAAACAGTTCTAATCGTTTTACACAAAAGTGAATAACTTGTAGCTGTGTAAACTTTAATTCTAAACCTACTTGCCAAAAATACCTTCATTATGACAAGTATTGAGCTGAAAATTTGAAATGTACTGAATTTACTAATTTAATTATGGCCGCCTATAATATAGAATGCTCTTAAAAACGCGGCCTTTCACTGGCTTTTGTTTCAAATTGAGACTATTGACAACTGATGACAATAGTGCAAATTGACAGTTGAGTGCTGTTGTTGCTATTCGCCGATCCAGCTAAACAATACGCCACCTGACGCGAAATAAAGTAAGCCTTCGATGCTACACGGTGACATAACCTATCTATTGTGGTCCTATTATTATTCTATTACATAACCTATCTATTATGTGGCTTAACAAGGCTTCTGAAACGGCAGCGAGTGGCGCTGTAATCTCAACTTCAGAGATTCTACTTCCAATGGAATTCAACACAGTACTTCCAATGGAATTCCATTGTTTTGTATATGAATTCTACGGAAGTCAAACAAATCAACGTGGAATTTCATAAAAATTCCATGTTACATTAAGGAATTACAGGATATTCCAAGATATTCTAAGGAATTCCAAGAATTCTAGATCATATTTCAGATCATTTAACAGGGAAAATCAAGATGTCAATACAAGGAATTCCAGAGGTTATTCCAAGGAATTCTAGATCATGTATTAGATCATTCTGACAAAGTAAATCAATATGGCTGCCTTTTTAATTAAAGAATGGTACAAACTTATATAAATACAATTTTTGGACAACTTAATTTGTCTTATTGGAACTTTCTGAAAATTGGAATTAGTTGTTTTCTACTTATTGAGATGTTGGAAATTAGACACTTTATTTCAATAAAAAATCTCAAGAGAAACTAAGAAGGCAAGGTTGGTATGTGTCCGTCCTGCTTTGATTCGATTATTTTTTTGATAAACATGTAATTTATATAGGATTCAATTATTGTTGTTTTTCATTACCTGAATTGTTTCTTATTAAACAACAAAATTACACATTTAATAAAATAATCTTATAGCAAACTTTGCAAAGAAGGTAAGGTGGCAGATGGTCGATTTGTTGCCACATTTCTTTTGTCATTTCAATCATATAATGTACAAAAATGTTATTGTGTCAGTTCTATTTACAAAAATTATACAAAAAACGAAACTCATGACTAGTATCAATTCAGGCAAATACAATGACATAAATAATTTATTGACAAATATCTGAGGAACGAGAAATATTTCTAATGATTTCCATGGAAATTTCACAGAATTCCAATAGAACAGTGACAAATATTATAAAGGAGACATTGACTACTAATTAATATTCTTTGGGTCGTTTGTGTTGCTCATTGTTGTTTTGCCAACTTTGCGGAGCTCTGCTCTGGCTAATCCTAAGGTCACTTGATTGATATCTACCTTATATAGGTAACAGAAATGATGCAAATTTTCGTTTGCTGGAGCTCCTGGTGTAGCGTTAACTTCAAATTGTCAAATATGCCACGTAAATAAAATTTTAAATGTCATTTGGTATAGTGTTTTTATCATCTCAAATAGTCTTCATCTCTGTCATAATATAATCGCCGACGAATTGGGCCACCTGTGATCAAGTGACCTTACTTATCCTACACTGCTTGCTACATTTATTGGAACATATATAAACAACTTGTTCGGTGTAAATAATAAAGTCATTGTAGATGTAGCAATTTCACTTTATGTGCATAACTCAAAGATCTGTGTCTATTGCACTAGTTATTGCCAAATAGAAATTATAGTTGTTAAGTGTATTTTTAATTATGGTTGAAAATAGACAGCTTTATTTAAAACTTGACGACAACTACAGCAGTGATTTTTCATAAATGCTTTATTAAAAATCCGTAGTAAATTTAACGGTTTATTTTGGTACTAAAATGTAATCAAACCTGTTAAAAAAATCCTATTTTACAGCAAAAAGTTTCGCAAAAAATGCAAAGGCAGGATATGGTGGTATAGTGGTGAATGATTGTTGCTAAAAGTGTCAAACACAAAGTAAATATGGTTATTTCGGTTTGTGGTTATAACAGTAATCTATTATCAAGGAAACCTTTACTGAACTTTCTGCTGTGAAATAGGTCAATAGCTGCTTTTTGAGAAATATATGTTACACTGAGAAAAGAGATATCTGTCTCTAGAAAGAAACATGTATTTTGAAGTGAAAACGAAGTTTAAGACTCCAAAAGTATCGGTTTCTAGAATCTCTTATGATATTTTAGGCATTTCAGACATGAAATATTGTGGAGCAAAAATATATATGATAACATAACACACTCTCTTTTCTTAGTGCATCGTCACACCTAATCATCAATTCTTATTATTAAAAACAAAATGCAATTCATGTATATATAGAGCGTTTTTGTATAAATAACTTAATTTTCTTTTCAGTTTTGCTACTAACTTGAATTCACAACGTAAGATACTTTGAGATATATACTTTGCATACAAATATATGTACCAGTAATAATTAACCACAATTTCAAAGTTGATTTCATGGAGACGGCCCAACTAACTTTGATGACATTTTTTTGATTTATAAGTTTAATCCTTGGTATGGACACTTTTTACAAATTCTCTAAGTGAGAGTCTTTTGTGGGCATGCGGGCACGAAATTTTTGAAATTTTCAACAATACGACTTTAAATTAAAAGTTAGACATTTGATTTAAAATTATATTGTTGTCGATAAATAGGTTTTGTGGGCAGAATTTTCAGTATTTATGTTTGTTAACTGATGTTATACGGCGTACAATATGTATGTATAGTTGAACGACCAGCAACCCTGACCTACACAATGTTTTTCATTGGCGTAGACATTTTTTTTTTCTTAGGGGGGTGAAAGTAGAAGGTGATTTAGGAGGGTAAGTACCTACATAAAAATAAAGTCAATGAACAATAGGTACCTACTTACAAGGGGTTAAACATTTTTTTGTGGGTGGTTCGCCAGTAGCCATATTTTCCACAAGTAACAAGAATGAATATGTACAAAACAGCTAAGTAGTCGAGAAAAATAAACTTTAAAACGGAAAAATAAAATAAATATACTTGCGATTGAAATACAATCATATTTATTGTGTAAGCAAGTACCTACCTAATCTACCAAATCGTTAACACTCAACAAAGACAAAGATTATTAACAGACAAGCTTTGACAAAGATCAGAGCTTGTTTGTTAATAGGTACCTACATAACTAAACCGAGACTAAATTCAACACATTTTTAAAAATCATTACAAATGCAATACATACCTAGCTACCAGCTTCTCATCGCAAAGCGATTTCCAATACACACAGTTTTTACAGCCAACCAAATTAGAAACTGACCTTGAGGTATTTTACAGTCATTGAAAATTTTCCTTCCTTTTGTGGCTAAGTAGGTACACGGTTATAATTTTATAAACAGTCTATAGAACTTTTAATTTTGCCCACTGATGTAAATTATTAATTTGTGATCTAGGATGGTAGGTACCTACATAAAAATAAAGTCAATGGACAATAGGTACCTACTTATGTAATAAACCAGAGAGCGTTTTCAGTTTTGTAAATCTCAATAAAAAACCTAACTTATATCGTTGCATTTAGCATTTATAACCTAGCGGCCTCAAGCACTGGAATATTTTTTGGATAAAATTATTTGAGAAATGTCAAGTGGAGGATGTAATAGGTACCTACCTACCTCAGTACACTACTTCGAGCGTCAGTACCTACTTCGAGCAGCCCATAAATCAACTTTTTTTTGTTAAAGTCGGCTCTGCTCTAACACCCACTATCCATTTTTGCCGTCAAATAATATTTTCCTTAAATTTTTTTAACATGCCTATCCTATCTCGTAAATAAAGCGAGGTCTGGTGGAAATCTACGTTTTTCAGGTTTCATACGAAACGAACAAACATGTTTTGCTAACCGCCATACTCTTTTATTTCAACTCTCGTAGCGATGTATATACCTACATAGGTAGGTATATAAATAATATATTAGCAATTCCCGCGAACATGCCACTGTAAGATATGCGAACCTGATCCTATTCGATCCGAGAATCCGATCCCGATCCGAGAGATACGATTCCAATAAGTTAAAAAGAGATATACTGCTCGAATATTCGTTATTGGAAAGGTCGTGGATCGGCGTTGCCGCTTTTAACTATAAAAATAGATGTTTACGTAATTGTCATATTTAAAGTAGACGAAATTAAATGTAAAAACGTAACATCTTGGCCTATAATATATTATTGTGTGCACAATTATTATTTAATAACATTCATAAATAATATATACAACTTTAATATAGTATTGTGGAATTTGATATTTTATTTGAATACTGAGAAAATTGAGAATTACATGTGGCAACTGCGCGGTATCTTATATGGGGTCAGTTAACTATACATACATATTGAATGAACTGTAGGACACAAATATAATACAAATTCGGCGATGTTGACACAAGTATTGCCGGTTTTTAAATTAACACAATGAAATTATAATTTATTATGTAAGAAACTCTTATTAAATATTAAATAAGTTTGTCCAAAACCTTACAGTACCTACACATATACTGTGGTACCTACCTCTCAAGGACCATATTTATGTCAAACCCCTTCTTCTCTGAACTATTGGATCGAGCAACAACATACGTTTTTCATACAAACATCGCCTTCTAAAATTGGTAATATTTTTATTTTGATAATGTTTAATCAATATTTTAACACTCTCAGTCAAATAAAATATCAAACAATGTATTTATGCAACTTTTTTTACTAAGAGACTTTCTATATCACGTCTACAACGCCCTGAACTTGAGTCCCTATAAGAGATCAGTACATTAATTTTTAAACTAGCAACCCGCGCCAATTTGAGATCATAACCTAACTAATATGGTCAATTAAAATAAATTTAATATACCAAATACAATAATCTATGAATAATTTACATGAACTGAATATATTATATATTTTCCAAAATGTTATTCTTGGATTACTTATTCATCACATAAGTATTGTAGACATTATAGAAAAAAATGAGCAATTTTATCAATAAATATTGAGTGTTCATGAAACCGATAATCAAAAAGATAAATTGTTATTAATAAATTGTGGGTCTTCGTGAAACTTCCACGCATTTCGGACTAGAAAATCGGAAAATGTATTTTGTCGGACAATTAAATAATTGGAAATTGGATTCCGCATATTTTTAATAAACAATAATCCTGAAAAAATTTGCTGGTTATCAATAAATTTTTCAAACTTGTAATTTTGACATCTTCCTGTTGGTAGACACCCTTAAGGTTGCAAAAGTTTTGTCGGATAATTTTGTTCTCGCGCATTTAAAGAATTTTTCTTGCCATTATACTTTATAAAAGTACAGTATCTATAAATTTTGAATACATACCAAATTGACGACTTCGTCGTCAAAATGAGAGAGGAAACGCCTCGATTACGAAAATTTTCATAGAGGAAAAAGATGGTACACTATACCCTGGTGCCGAAATAGTGTGATTCATCACCAGCATATGGACGGCTCAGGGAGATGAGTGGCGAAGGAAACGAAATTCCATAGGCGTATCATTTTAGATGAGGCATATTTGATGATTTTCAGTTCTCCTCTCAAATTCAGTCGCTTACGATTGGAATTATTTCCAGTTTTAGAACCACTACTACTCACATTCGTCTCTTCCATCTCATAAAAACACTAAACACTCGCGTATAACACAATATTATAATTAATTTATATCGCGAATCAACCATACATAAGACAACATGAAACGCCACTGTGGCGCCAAAACATGCATGCATGAAACAGCACATGCGTCAATATATCCAAGGAAATCCCGCGTCTTTACCTTTGACCAATGAAATTTAATTTAATTTAGAACCGCCTAAAACTCGCCAATGAGACCGGTAGACCCGGTTACTAAGGAGTTTTGCCCACCATTTCTATAGAGTGTACACAAATTTGCACACTAAGAAATTCTGTGATCCATTGCAAATACCGCAAAATTGCAGACCGTTCAATTGTGATGGTGGTGTGATATTATGTATGAATCACTTCACACTATTTCGGCACCAGGGTATAAACGGAATTAAACCACACAAGAAGTTATAAGCGGTTATGTATGAGTTGCACTTTATGTCGGCGGGCACCCATACTATAAAGGATAAGGGATGCGAATGCTTTCAATAACCTCAATCTGCTTAGGGCAAAACTGTATTCTCATGCTACCCACATACCATTCGTAGGCATAAAATATTACTTTTTAGGTTTCCAGAAACAACAGGATCCGGCGCAAACAGACTCATCAAAGCCAATAAAGGACATCCTGTCAATATCTAACCCCACTCTCCCACCGCTCAACTTTGAGAATATTTACAGTAACTTTACCTACACGCCTACCGACACCTTAATAAACAACAATTACATCAACCAAAACACGATGGAGGGCAACATTAGCACTCCAACGGATGCTCAGACCCAGGCGAAATTTGCAGCGGTGATGGAAGAAGAGTTCGAAATGGCTAATGGCTTGAAGAACTATGCAACCGTCAATACGGAAAACATCCCAGTACAGCTTTCCTACAATATAGGCAGTGAGAATATAGAGAACGGCAAGGATGGTGAGACTTTAATAAACGATACTCAAGTAGAGCTGGAAGAAAACTCAATTATTACAGAATTTGAGAACGCCGGTATTAACCTGTATGATATTACTCTGAATAGCGATACGGAAAATGTGGCAAACAACTTCAATATGTTCAATTCGATGTACAATTCGAACGAGAATGTGAAGGTTAAAAATCCCAATGTTAAGATCATCAGCGTGGAGAACATCTTGTCGCAAACAAATGGTAGTTCGAATGTGCCCAATATTGAAGATAGCCTACAGCTTTCCGATAATTCCGTGAATTTAAACAAGCAGATATACACGCCAGAGGCGCTGCAGATGTCTCTGGCTTGTGATGAAGAAATGTCTTCAGCTTGGGTGGACGTTGTGAACTACGCAAATAATACCAGTCAGGTCAATATATTCCAGGAAAATGTCAACGAAAACCCCTTGACCGCTGTCCCGACAGCTATACAGACATATTTAAACCTACCACCAGTCCAGAGCAACATACCTATCGCCCAAGCAGCGGATCATTTAGCAAACACTGATATACTGAACGGTACCAGCGAGCTCTTTTCCAACATGGATGCTGCTCTTAATAAAACTGCAAACACCGATGTCAACTTACTAAAGAACCTCACGGCCGATGCTAACATTTGCACTTGCAAGGACTGCAAATGTGACGCTATAAATAATTGTCAGAACTGTACCGGATCTGAAGTTTATCCGAATGAGAATCAGAGTAGGCAAATGGTCGCAAAATCAAGTTTCTGCAGCGGAGATTCCCTTACCTTTATGCAAGTACCCGCGGAAGCTTGTTCGTCTAATTCCGTTAGTAACTTTGGCGGCAATCCTGGAATATCTGATTGTTGCAGGGGCAATTCTAGTCAAAGTTTTGGAGGGACACCACAAGGGTCTGGTTGTTGTACCAGTAACCAACCTCTGCCCATACAAACTAAGCCAGGATGTTGTGGGGGTGCCTCTTCCAAAAAAACCTTTGTAGGGACACCTCAGACATCTGGTTGTTCTAGTAGTAATCAACCTGGTGCGATGGGAACCAAATCAGGATGTTCCTCTGCTAATCAGAGCTTTAACCGGGCACGATCTCTAAGTAAATGTTTGGTAAACAACTCAAAACCTAGCTGTTCGGGTATCAGCAACGCAATTAGCTTGGTTCAATCCGGGGGGGACAAGAATTGTGCGGACAAAGGGGACGATTGTTGTGTGGTGGTGTGCTTAAAAACGATGGACCAGTTGAAGCAGATGCTTAACTTAGCTAACGGCTGCAGTGGTTTCCAGAGTTTCAGTCTCGGGTGCCAAAAGTGATCTCTGTGAGATGCCAAATTGTTGGTGCGACGTGTCATCGTAAAGTGCAATATTACTGATAGGATAGAGGCCTTATTCGCTCAGCAGGGTATTAATTTAATATAATATATGTGCTATGATGAATAGTCGTAAATGGGAATATGGTGTAAATAGTCCAATGATGGGACACTTATTTTTCGAGGTGTGACTTATGCTGTACTCTGGTTAGGTGTTTTCTTTATAACATACTTATATATACTTATATATACAGTCCCCAGAAAAAAATTCCGCAACTCCTAAATTTTTGATAAGTTTGATGTTTTATACCTTTTATATTTTTAATCCGATTTCCACAGTTCTTGCATTAACTTGTAGACAAATGTATGGCCTTTACTCTCAGTTATTGTTGAATTTAATCTTGAAGCTTAGCTTAAATTTTACCGGGGTAAATCAAATTAATTTTTTTTCACCATAAATTTAAAATACCTTGTGGAATGATTGACATTGAAGATTAGGATTTAAATATTCTTTGTTGCAATTTCATGCTCATTGGTAACATTTCGCTTTTTGAATAATCTTGCTGCCGCCTTTGGTTTAAGAGTTAACGATTTTTAAATAAATCGCTACCGATTTTACGATGTTTTTAGAAAACAGTCAAAAGTTATCTCAATATGCTTTCTTCGAAAATTGGTTGACAGGACAGTAAAATGAATAAGTTTAGTTGTCATCATGGTTCTATCTATCAGCGACGTTTGCCGAATTGTTGGCTTAATAGAGGATGGCCATAGTAAAACCTATGTGTCTCGCATTTTGGGATTTCCACGGTCTACAATTCGGAACATAGGTACATCGAAACAGGAAGCTTTACAAGGCTCTGGAAGGAAGATATTGACTAATGCTCCTGATGATCGCTTCATCATTCTTGAGTCTTTAAGAGATAGAGAAAATACTGCAGTTTCTCTGAAAAATGACGTCTGTGGAGAAGGTTGTCAGAAGCCGGAAATTATTTCTCTTCTCTGAGCTCTGAAATTATTTCAGAGCGAATCTCATACCAAGGTGTTTGAGTCATGGTGTGGGCCGGCATTTTTGGTGAAGCGCCTACCGATCTCGTGTTTCTCGAGAATAGAGCTCTCAGTGCCCACCGCTATTTGCAAAATATTCTACAAGATATTGTGGTTCCATTTGTGCCGTATATTGGAAATGAATTTGTTCTGATGCATGAAAACGCCAGACCCCACGTGGCGCGAATGGTGAATGAGTACCTGGCTTCCAAAGATTAGATTGGCCAGTCTGCAGCCTTGACCTTAATCCCATTGAACATTTGTGGGATGAACTTAAAGGAGCTGTTCGCCGACGTCCCGTACAACCACAAACTTGGCAAGATCTCAGGGTGGCATTGACCGAGTAATATACGGCTATCCCTCAAGAAAGAATAACTAACCTTAATCATCCGATGCCCCGAATACTGGGGGCTGTCATTACTGCGAGAGGTGGACATACACGTTATTAAATATATTGTTAAAAAGCAATTCTTGAGAATCAGTGCTTTATTTAAAAGTCGTTAGCTCTTAAACAAAAGGAGGTAGCAAGATGATTCAAAAAAGAAAATATCACCAATAAATCCGAAATTGGAGCAAATAATGTTTAATTCTAATCTTCGACGTCAGTCCTTCCACAGGGTGTGTCAAATTTATGATAAAAAACATCAATTTGATTTACCCCAGTAAAACATAAGTTACGCGTTTAGATTAAATTTGATAATAACTGAGAGTAAAGGGGCCAAATATTTGTCTACAAGATGATGCAAGAATAGGGAACATTCCAATTTTTGTTATTGCATAAGAATGTTCTACCATATCGAAAAATGATGCAAAAGATATGTAAAAGATATGCAAAATATGACGCCTTAATTCTCAATAATAAATTTGTTATAAATTATTCGCGCGCGAGCGAACCGTTTCAAACAGGTTCAAAGTCGTGGCGCCACATGCTACAATTTAGAAACGACGAGGAGACCGATTCGGTTGGCTACGGGAGATCCCAGCACTCTACCGCTTGACTTCATTCGGCCGCTTTCCGGCGCAACGCCTACCGAATATTGTAGCTTGTGACGTCACAGCTATTTTCGGGCCGCTCCAATTTTATCGCTGTTTAGATCCTTCATACTGATCGCGCGGAATTAGAAATCTTGTTATCTTTTGAAGTGCATGTTTTATTACAACGTTACGCTGTTTTCTAGTATTATTTTTATATTTAAAATTTTAGCCATGTTCTGTATTGTGAAAAGCGGAATAAAAATATAAAAGTAATAAAACATCAAACTTATCAAAAATATAAGGGTGGCGGAATGTTTTGCCGGGGAATGTAGATTCACTAGAAATTATCGATTACCTTAACTGTGAGTCAGCGTTATTATTCCGAAGCATGATATGACAGCATACCTCTAATTGGCTGGTGGACATATTTTTCTAATACCCATGGTAATTATAGTAATATGATAAAATATATTTAAAAAAATGCCAGCTTAAGTGCTCTTACAAATGTAGTAATGAGTTATCTAGTAATGAGTTTATTACTGATATTACTGACTAGGCCAGTCAGTGCGGTTCGTAGCTACAACATGAAATTGATCACTTATTCTTTTTCTGTGCTTTCAAATCAGCTTAAAGTTTAGCGATCCCACCTAGTAGGCCCATAGCGTTGTTGACTATATGTCTCCATTTCTTTATATATCTTGCTGTTTCTTTCCATCTGGTAATTTCCAGCTATTGCAAGTCTTTCTTAACCTCCATTTTCTACCTTGCCTTTGGTCTTTCTATTCTCTTCTGTCTTTCTATTCCTCAAAATGTGTCCTTGGATCTGGAATTCTTTCAATGTGTCCCAACCACTGAAACCTTTGAGCGTTTATCACACCTACTATATGTTTGTATCCGTATATACAGGGTGTTTCAGATTTTTCATCTCAAGACTTAATGAGGTTGTAGAAAAATTTATTTTAGGCAGATTATTTCTAGTAAACTTATATTCCCAATCGCTTCCTAAGGGAGCTACATCCCAATAAAGGATTAAGGTGGAAACCATTTTTTTTAAACATCTCAAAAATTGTTGAACATACTCTAATATACTATTATATGATGATTGTTTCACCAAATACCTACCTTTGATGACACTGTACTTTGGTTTATATAAAATAAACAGAGGTCTCGTGTGGGGGTTCTTGCTATCAAGAAGTTTTTCTAGGGGATTAAGAATCTACATAAAACAATACATAAATAATGTACTCTTAGTCAGTGTCGATCACATGCAACATTTTTAGAAGGGTTAATGCTAATGTATCGTAGTAGGATTCATGTTAATGACTCTGACTAAGAGTACATGATTTATATATTATTTTATATGTAGATTCTCAATCCCCCATTGAGTTGATGAAATTTCTATCAGAGAAAAAGTTCTTTATAAAAAACCGTCAATAATGGGTGGTTCTTCGAGACGTCCGTGTTTATTTTACATAAACCAAAGGACAATGTAATTAAAGGTGAAACAATCATCCTATAAAACATGATCTCCACCCTAATCCTTTATTGAGGTGTAGCTCCCTTAGGAAGCGATTCAGAATATAAGTTTACTAGAATTATTCTGCCTAAAATAACTTTTTCTGCTACCTCCTAAAGTTCTGGAATTAAAAACTGAAACATCCTGTATACTCATAACTTCCTCATTTGTTCCATATTTTTCTTCAATTTTTCTGTTCCATATCTTCATCTTCGGTGGCTTCCATTTGAGCTGCTTGGAAAGGCATGTCCGTTGTTAGTTTGTTACGTTGTCACATTCTCTATCCTTTCTGGATGACTGGGACCATCTATATTTATATATTTGTAACGGTTCTGTTTGTGGATTGTGATTATATTCCGCACTCATATTATATTCCCCGCTTAAGCTGATTTAAATCCCCTCTAGAAGCACACTACTAACAACTTTAATTTTTGTCCACTTGCCAATAACTTGCGTCACTTGCCAAATTAATCTTGTCCATTGAAGTGCATATTTCATATAAGTGAGTTTATGAAGTGAATGTTTATAATCTTATTTCTCAACGCTGCGTTGCGCTACATGATCACTTCACCAGACTGATCAATTTGTCAAGGAGTCTATCACTATCTCTTATAATTTACATAATAATTTACATTCAGTATTTATCTGTTCAAAGTGTAAATATTCTCATTTGCATTCATATTCAACGATATATATATATATATATTTTCATATTTTTCGTGCCAAATATTTGTAGAGTAGCCAAATGATTTTTTATAACATGAAATAATGTGTGCTGTGCCTGTAGATTTTAAGGATGGATATTTTTTATTTTATTTTATGTGACTAAAATAATAGGTGCTAATTTTGTTTGGGCCAACGATAAATGTCTTTGAGTAACTCAAGTCCTCGGTAGGTACTAGCATTGTTTATATTTGCTGTAGTTTGGCCACCACTATTTAAATTCATGTAAAGTCGATAGGGCGCATGACCCTCGACTAAGTAAGCTTTACTCTGGTTTTGTTATGGAAGAAAAAAAGTGGCGACATATGTATTACTATCCGTCTGATATTGGAAAACTGAATTGATGTGGGGCTATTTTATTATGATTCTCAATTTCAGAGACCTGAGGCGCAGCGCTTTGCTATAAAAGCTATAAAAGCTATAAAAAACTTGCATGGGAATCGCAACCCACGAATTTATCGCCCTTCGCTTGAAATCTGTTTTAAAATATCTCTTATTACTAAATCAATATTTTCAGAAACTTATCGTTGTGCTTGTCATTGTAAAATAACAATAGATTAAGGCTGATGAACGTTTAGTTACAATAACTTGACCGTTATATTTCTTCGTTATCAATGACGCGTATATGGCTTTAGTGGTAAAAACAAAACCACCCGTTGATAATATAGTTATGTTAGTCAGGATTTGTGTACACGAGTCCCGAGTTCAAACCCTGCCCGAAACATATTTAAAAAAATATTAATTTTATCTATATCTGTAACACCTGTTACTTTTTTAAATATTTTTACTTTTGTATTTAAATGAATTTTTGGATAAAATGTTTTACTATATAAATGTGACATGATACAAATATGCAGTTTGTATTGTAGAAATAGTGTTTGTTAATTACAATGAAAATGAGTAATAGTAAGGTGCACTATGCATTATTTACACTATTATCATTGTTTCGTTTTAATTAAATGTTTCAAATAATCACTTTATTACGTTTAATTATGCGTTAATATGAAATGAGTCCAGTAAAGTTGACTGACAACCTTTTTCTGGCTCTGATACCGTAATAACGTATTCTCTGGACTGAAATTAATGCAGTAACCAAGGTTTTACTAAACAGTATAAAACAATACTGCTGTGCGTGCTAAGCAAGAAGGTTGTACCTGACATTTTCACAGGAATTGAGTTGTTGTATCTACGTGGTAAACAATCATTTCCCATCTTTTGTGCCAGGATATAAGGTCGCAACTACAGAATTACTATCATAGAAACGACATACCAAATAAAATTGTCGTATCTGCAAAATATAGGGATGCAGCTAATAAACGTACTAAAGTAAAAATTTCGTATCTGTGAAATAATTTTTAGATACGACTCTTTCTCTAGTACCAATTCAATTCAAAACAATTTATTTGATAATTAAAGAACAGGGACGTAAAAGGTAATTAAAAAATGTAAAATTTGCAGCTCCTTGCACAGGGGGTGTGTATTATCTGCAACTGGATAACAGGTTTACCCAATGGGTATCAAGGAAATTGTTGGAAATTGATGCAATTTTGTCGATTTTTGTTAAGTGTCCCTCTTTGGAACTGTGTCAGATACTCTGATGGTAAAAAGCCAAATGGAAAACCCCCTTAAATGTAGGTCCGAAAATGGTAACAAACAAAGTGAAAAGATACGATGAATAAAAAAAAACCAATTTTGTCATGAATTGTAGCAGTAAAATATTGAATTTTAAAGTTTCTAGCAATACATTAAAAATTATTGAATTTTGCGGAATTTAGAAACAAAAAGACTAAATAAATAATAAATAAACAAACAGAAAAGAGTGAAATTGGTAAAGTAAAGATAGTTAAAAATGCTAAAAACGGTTAAAAATTATCGTTAAAAATAGGACAATGCCTAAAGTAGTTGGTGAAAAATGGGTAAATTTTGATAGATTAATTTATGTTTTATTCTAAAAGGTGTGTTGTGCTCTCTAACGCGTGTAATGTTGTTTGTTAGCGGACTGTCATTCAGTTCGAATTCGTAGAATTTTAGATATATTTCTGATGTAGTCTGCTATTGGTATAATGTCGGGACAAAGGTTGTGTAAGTTTCTGATGGAGATGTATCTATTGGAGACCGTGATGAGGCGTAGGTATTTCTTTTCCGATACCTTTAATTTTCTTATGTTCGTGGCCGATACGCTGGACCACATCGGCGCCGCCGTAGCGTACGTAAGGGCTGACCTCAGCATACATGTGTATATTAATTTCTTGTTATGCCTACTGCCTACTTAGTCTGCTATTCCTTGTCATCAGAGGATAGAGGTATAATGACAAGGAATAGACTTTGTGTATAATTTCTTTTATGTGCCTCATGAAAGTTATCTTTTCCAAAATAACCCCCAAGTATTTTACGTATTGTTACGTCTGTACAGAAACCCCCTCAATTTTGATAGGCGTGATTATTCTATTATCCCTAAATTTGTGTTTAAAAACTATCACCTCCGACTTCTCGATATTTACCCGAATGTTCCACCTGTCAGAGAGTACTTCCACGCCCTTACCATATGCGCCTTATTAGCTGGTTTGCAGCCTGTGCGCTCCAGCTATGGGCGTATATGGCGGTATCTTCGGCGTACATGGCCAGTTTCGTATCCGGGAAACTTGGAAAGTCGGAGACAAAGATGTTGAATAGTGTCGGTGTGAGGCACGACCCTTGAGAAACTGCCGCGCGTATGTCCCTCGTTGTGGACAGTTTATTTCTCACTTGTACTTGTAGCGTTCTTCCGCTTAGGTACGAGTGAATAATTTTAATAATGTGCGTCGGATAGTTAAGTCGTTGAGGCTTGTAAACAAGACCCAAGATCCAGACGGTGCACAGTGGGGCAAGGGACCTCAAAAGTTGGCAATAAATATTTTATTATTTATTTCGAATATGAAATAGGCTGGGACACTAAATATAAGTTGTTTCTGATAATTAAAAGTCATGTATACTATTATGCACTATATTTATACATACATATACCAGGTGTCAACATAATCATTAGACAAGACATAATTTCCAAAGTTTTCAAGATATGTATTAAACTTGGCAGCGGTGATATATACCAAAAACGGCCAATTTTTCATTATTTTATACTTTTCCATCACTTCCGGTTTCCCCGGAAACGACCCCAACATTGAAATTTTAAATTGAACACTTTTAATGCCCAGAACATATTCTTACATTTTTGGATACATTTGGATACCTTTTTTGACATTGTGCTCGTTTTATGACCTCTTCGTTAAAAAAATTGAATTGTTTTTCAGTTCCTTTACTGTCACAGTTTCTCATTATACTAACAAGTTCTTTTCTTGTGAAAGATGTGCTATCAGAACTCATTCCTGTAACACATAATTCAATATCAGGAATACAAACGAAAAATTGGTATTTACCTAATTAAAAAAAAAGAGCAAATATGAGCAAAAAATAAAATTAGTTCTGTAACGAGCAATAAATAAGCTTCATAAGTTCTGATAATTAATGTTGGGCAAGACTAGGAACCTAATTAAATGTGTCTCTATTTTCGCGAAGTTCGTAAAAATCAAAGCATTTGTAACAATTAATTGTAACACACGCTATGTAAAAGCTTATACCTAGTTTATATTCCATAAAAGATCACTGCATACCTGACGTTGAAGTCTCTATCACTAACTTTTGATAATGGGGTATTTTCGCAGTTTTTTTTAACAATGGAAGCAGAAAGTAAATGGAAAAAGAAGATACCCGTATTTTTTATTTTTTTGTTTAGTACTAAAACAAGCTGTAAAATAAATAAATAAAATCATGTGACGTCACTAAGCGCAAGTATAAATAATGCGGCAAATGTAGTGATTTTTAGGATATTCTGTCTATAAATTGACGGCAGCGACGCCTCACTGTTCCCTGTCTGCCATTGCTGTTGATATTAGTATTTATATATACATATATAACATATATATCTAGTGATTTGTCCATTTTCGCTTAATGACGTCATATAAATTCAAGCTGCAATTAAACACGTATTTCTGAATATTGCGCATTATTTATTATGTCAAAAATTATGGAAAAAAATGTACTTGTTGAATATGCAATTGCCCATTTTTGTTTCGATTGAGCGAAAATACCCCATTAACTGTCTTTCACTAAATAAAATACAGACTCGAGTCATGTAAAAATATCATTCGTAATATGTCACTATTGACAATTCGCTGCAACAAAAGAGCGTCAGAAGAGTTGCAGCGGGGTGGGGGCAAAATCAGTAGTGTCATGTTATGCTCAAGTGTATGTACTATCTAAATAATACAAAATTTCATAAAAAACATGTATTTAATTTTTTCATTTAAAGCCAGCTATTAGGGCACATTGCCCCACTGTGCGGTGTCTAATACTTTCTCGTTATCAAGATGTACCAAGGCAGTTCTCTTGTTCAGGTTGTACTATGGGCGAAGTTAGGTCATCAGATCTGGGGGGCTAAAGCCCTAATCGCCTACTATTACAAGACGTATATATTCAAGCTTATACCTTAAAACATAATTGAATGTCGTCTTGTAAAACTAATCCGTTGTCACCCGGTTACATGTGAATGTTAGTTAATTTTTTACTATAAACTTAATCCATACGTATTAATGCTAAAAGAAAACAGAAAAAAGACGTATTTATTTAAAGTTAATGAGACTGTCAAAACATGTTAATTGATTTTAATTATTTCATACACAAATTTGATAATACAGCTTTATTCAAGTAGCAGTTTCCGATTTCCTATTTTAATAAATTCTTCCGCATCTACTCTTCCGGATCTAAAATGAGGGATTTGGTAATGCCGTTTTCAATGTTTGCAAGAGCTAAAAAACGGAAGAAAAAAAACTGAATGAAACTGATAATGTTTAAACAATTTTTTTTGGGGGTAATTTCGGACTTTGGGGGGGCTTTAGTTAGATTTTGGTATTCTTGTCTATGAATTTGGAAATTCTGATTTATAATTTGGTTTTTTTCGTTTTCAATACGGCCATGTTCGTCGTTGTTTTGTCCATTCCAAATGTGCACAATTTCATATTGACTAGCTAATAAATTTGATTTCTGTCTCTCTGTCAAGTATGCCTGTCCTTGTCTCTAGTACCTAGTACCAGTGCATGGTTATAATTTCATGTAATTTCATGTATTTTCGTTCGAAACGTACATAACCTAAAAATTATTCGCGCGCAGTGTGTGATCTTGAGGGTTTACTGGTTCGTGGTAGTGCTAACAATTTATTATTTATCGTTAAATAACAACGTAACTAATGTGTAAAACGTGTGTTTTGTAGATTCGACCATTTATTTTCGTGCATTTAAAAAATAAATTAGTAAAAAAGTCGTAACTGCAATTTTTGGTGGTTACTGCCATTTCCCAATCTTGTACCTTTAAAAAAATATAACTTGAGTTTGTAAGAAACGTCCCGCAACTTTCTTAAAAACAACTCAAAATAAGAAAAAAAACGAAAGTCATAAAACCCTCCTATTCAAAAACAAGCAAAGTGCAGTTACGACCTTTTTGCTTAGCACGGCAGAATAGTAAGGGAAGGTGTTTTACCTTTGACCTTTTCCACTTTGTCAACTGTACGGATGTCAATTGTTCGTTTGCAGATTTGTACATAAGTCTTAATTAACACAAACTTCAAAGTATGCTGACATAGACGTTCGCTTTAATTTGTTGATACGTTAAAGAAACGTTGACATTTTTTTCCGTTTGGATACTTTTTTTGCAAAAAGGTAAAAGGTACAACTTGATGTTCTTCTGACCAGAGGATGTTGTGCCTTTGATCATTGACCAATTTGTAAGTATACAAAATTACATATTCAAAAAAATTAACAGAAAATCAACACTGAATTAAAACCTTATTTAATAAAGTAGAAGTTTTGTTTTAGAAAATTTTTAAAAACCTTACAAAATATATAATATGTTAAGCAAAACAGTACAGTTCTAAGGAATTCAAAAAATAAATAGCTTGGATTAAAAAACAAAAACTATTCAATATTACATTTTGAAAGGTCTACACCAAATATTAAAACTCCGTTTCTCGAGTTGATCCTCTAGCCGAAGATGACGTATGATTTCAAATCGATGGTACGATTTACTTGTTTCAAATATCTGCCTTTGAATATAATTTAAAAAAAAGCCTTCTACTGAACTTACTTTAGCAACATAGGATTTTATATTAATTACTGTTTGAGGGACCGCCTAGCCGTGAGACTTGACCGGTAAGATTTCGATCTTCGAAGTTAAGCAAGACGGGTTTTGGTGGCACTTGGATGGGTGACCTAGGCAGGCTTGGGGATGGGCTGTGGCAGTCCAACTGAGACCTGGGAACACTCAACATCTGCCGCGGGCGCGTGGTCACAGATGACAGAGTAATAAATCGTGGCAACTCAGAATCATGCTCAAATCATATATAATCATTATATATCATATATCAGCATCATATATAAAAATTGTAAAGAGACTTTGCCACCAAGCCATCCGTAATAAGTAGGATGGTTTGAAGAAAAGTACTCAAGTAAAAAGGAGGAATGCACAAAGGGCCTAATGAGGCCTATATAAGTGCTGTAGTGAAAGTGAAACCACTACACTCCGACCCATATACATACATACATACATACATAATTACTGTTTGGTTTATTTATTAGAAAAATTCGATAATAAAATATATCCTATTTTGTACTTTTGACCAGTCAGTAGAACATCGTGTTGAAACTTGGACCGGTCAAAGGTACAATACGTTGATATAATATGAGACTACTGCACTGTCTAGAAAGTACTCATAAAAAGATTAGTACATTGTCTAGACAAAGGTGTCAGCGGTATGACTTGTATAATCGACTTCATCAGACGTTTTCTGTAGCGCTGGTAGCTCAGTATAGCATTTGCTTGCAGTACCTTTTTTTATTTAACCACATACACATACACTTTGTACACATATACGTGTACTTCGGATAAGGTCTGCTAAGGAGGTACAAGAGGTTTCCCATGAATATTTTTTAGATTGTTACGTGGAAAACGCTGAAACCTCTGTCTAGAGAGTGGCACTAATCTTTTTAGGAGTATTGTCTGGACAGTTCAGTAATCGCTCCCTTGATTTATTACACATAATCACATGGTAAAAATTTGAGGTTAGATTCATCACGATCAAAGTGACCATAATGATGCTTCCCATTAATACTAGTATTAGTTTGGTTAAATCGATTGAACTTGGGCTCACTTGAAAAAATGTTGTGATGCAATGAACACATTAGAAAATACTTATCTTTGCTGCTTTTAATTAAAGCATATTTTTTTGAGGCAACACAGATAACTTATTTTACATGACATCCAGATAGAAACACATAAATCAGACATAAAACAGATAGAAACTACGATCATTCCATAATTTTTATTTGGCTCCTAAACTAGTAGGTATTTCTGCAGGGCCTACCGATAAAATGCACAACCGGCCAAAGGAACAACAAGTACCCCATATTATTCAACGAGTAATTAATGATAGCCATTATTATCGCAGTCATTTCGCCCCGTAAATCGCCCCAATTAATAATGGCCATTAATTGGTTAAAGTTGGTCACTATAATTTGTCCACGACCATGGCACATTTTTATCTTGAACGAGTTGTTTTTCAGTTCTTAATGCGTTTTTGAGAGAAATGTCACAAAAAATAATTACTATTTTGAAACGTCAATGTTCATATACCCACCTTGATTTTAGTTCTTGATACAAATATGCGGGATGTAGTGTGTACGTTGCCATGGGAACGTTAATCAGCCGTTATTTTTCAAATATATTATTGAGTTATTATCAAATGGTCGTGGACAAAGTTCCACGTTAGTTCCACGTTCCACAAGTTAATTTTCCATCCATGCCTTCAAACTATTTGACCAATTTTCTTTTTGATTGCAATGTTTTTGACATCTAGGTAGACATTTTATTATATCGAGCAGATTTCAGACACATTGTTTTAACTTCATTGCCTCCAACCAAAATTCATACATTTATGCAGTCAAAATTCAAGACAACGGAAGAACTGTGATACTACTATTGGTTTAGAAAATAAGTGCCTAATACTTTTGTTAAATACCATGTACCTATTCAGTTCAGTTATTTTTCAATAATAGATAAGGGTACGTTTTCGTAATGATATCTGTAAATTATGGTATCTATAATAATTACAAATTATTACCACTTTTATTAAACTGTGAAGTTGCCATTTTGAGGGTTGCTCTTAGTAGTGGAAATGTAGGTAGTAACAAAATTGATTATAAAGCTAATATCACATTCAATAGATTATTCTAGAAATTAAGGCCACAGGTGAGAGCTTATATATATAGATGTTCTCGATGGAAGAAACCCAAAATTTATTATATTTGTACCATATATAATTTATTTCTTTATTCAGTTTTTATATTTAGTCTTGTCTAGTCACATAATAAGGAATACAAGTTACAAATGTTTTGACATTATTTTAATAAATTGTGGTTAGGAAAATATTTGAAATTTTGTTAAATGCTATTTTAGAATACAAATTTCCTAATGTTTTAGACTTTTTTCGGCCTAGTACATTACATTTGTAATACCATGTCAAAAAATTTAACTGTAAAATTTCAACCTGCGAATAGTTTTAATTTTTATAGGGTAGGTATTGAAATTTTCTGGACTAGGAAAAAGTGGAAAATATTAGCTTATGTCTAATTGTGCATGTTTAAAACGTTTGTAAGGACAGTCACCATAAAATGGCCTGGCTGTGTATAATGGCCTGCTTCCATATAAAAAGTACAACTTCAGTTCATATTGTTATAATATATATCATAATATATAATGATCAAATGATCATGTGTATCATAAATCACGTGATTCTAATGAATTCACTAGTATTGTAGAATACATTGCCTAATAACTGTATAAATCATGGTCACGTGGTTTAGAAACATTAATGCAGATCCGTTATATATTCAAAATTTAACGATATAAAATCTGATTTGACAGCAATATTTTAGACATCAATATATAAATATTAATAAACTAAAATGCATTCATTTCTCATTAGATCCACCAATATTTAACGGCCATATCGCGAACTCATACCAGACATATAGATCTATATCTCTGACTCATACACATAGCATAACGCATAACCTATATTTTTAAGACTTGTTGCTTGTTGCCCGTGTTGGTTCTGTTTTTCTGTGTTGACTTTTGTTTATTCAAATAGTGTGTCTTAAAATATTGGCGCTTTGGTTTATTATATTTCTTTTTCCCTAACGCTGTCTTGCCTAACTTTCATTATATACTTGTTTACTACCATCTAGGTAAATTACAACCAAATACACAAACACAGGAATCTATTAGTATATTCATTGCCAACATAATTTTGCAGAAAAAATAGGTTACTAAAAATAGAATGTCAAATATCGAAACAGATTTTCTATCGTTAAATTTACTTTAGCAACATACTGCTTTAGCTAATCACTATTTTATCCCATTTTTCTAAGTATTAGTTAATTAAGTACCTACCGATATCAGTTGTACTAGTCAATTTACTGTTGTTATTATTACTCAATTTATCCAGCAAGAAATGTTTATTGTTATTATATTTTATTTAGGCTCTATTTACAAATAAATATTATGAAATTATTGAGTTTTTCATTAACCGATAAATACAATATACACTCACCGGCAAAATAATCGATCCACTCAAAATATTGATGAGGTGTGATTATCAATAACTTTGTTAATTCAAGTCCGATTTGATTAATTTTTTTTCATCTAGTAGCTAAATTTATAAAGAATCTCACAGAGGACTTAAATTTTAAAAAACTAGCAAATGTCCATATTATACCGGGTGACACAAAAAGTGCATTTTTACTCTAACTTTAAAATAATATATGATGGAGTTACCAACCTGTTACACCTTTTAATTTCTTATGTTGTTATCAAGCTACATCTACTCCTTACATTTTATATTTTTCTTTGTTACAACAACTTTTTTTGTTAAAGATACAAGGGTTTTATAAAAACGTTACATTTTACATTTATTTCTACAACAATTTTAAAAATGTAATCATAACGAAAACGACCTGAAAATAAACTGAAAAACGTAATCAACTTAGTACGAAGTGTTGCCCCATGTGCACGAATAACTGCTGCAATTCGTCTTGGCATGCCGTTAATTAGGTTTTGAATGTCACGTAACCCTGGTCGATTTGCTGCCATTCTTCAATTAAAACCACTAAGCTGCTGTAAATTTGCACGAGCTGGTACACGTGATTGTACTTTCCTTCCAAGAGCATCACAAACATGTTCAATTGGCTTTTGGTCTGGGCTTCGTGGAGGCCAATTCATTACTGGGATATAAACCTCGGCTAAATACTCATTAACGATTCGTGCAACATGCGCCCGGGCATTATCATGCATCAACATAAAATCGTCTCCGATGAACGGCGCAAAAGGAACAACATCTGGTTCTTCATTACGCCAATATTCGTCTTCCCTAGCATATCTAAGAAATTACATCATTTTACCCTTAGTTCAATTGAATTTTCCAAATTAGTCGCAGACGAATACAGTGGCGTCTGAAATTATTTTCGTCCCTGGATATTACGTGTTATAAAACGAAAATCGGAAATAGAAAAAAGTTCATATTTTGAGGAAAATAAGGCCATATCACCCTTAGATCAATAGCACAATAGAGATTTGTCGCATAGGAATACAGTGGCGTCCGAAATTATTTCCTTCCCCTAGACAGTCCGTGTGCAAAAACCGGACACAGAAAATAGTTCATATTTTTAGGAAAATAATTTGTTGATATCCTTATTCAACGATATATACCAGATTTATCGCAAACGAATACAATGGCGTCCGAAAATATTTTTGTCCTTAGATAACGAATTATAAATTAATAAAAAACCGGAAATAGAAAAAAATTGCAAAATGCAATGTAGAGATAACGACATAAATTAACTAACACATAAATTGGAGTTATGCAGCAGAAAGTGAACCTGATTTTATTATAGTGTTTAGAATTCGAAAAATTAAATAAATTAAACGTAAAATTAAATAAATTAAATAATAAGCAACAATCTGATTGGCCAGATTATATCTGGCAAGAAAGAAGGATGATAACCAGGAAATGCAGATGTTTTTCCATACGGCATATCCGTAGTAACATATAACAATTAAAAAGAGTACAGCTAAGGCATTCGATGAAATTCGTTAGAAATTAATATTAAACATAAAATAAAAATAATTAAGTTTGTGCTAAATAAGCAAGAACACCAGTGGAAAGGTCTACAAGCAGAAATAATGTTTTCGTCGTCATTAGCAAGTGAAGTATAGAAGCTTGGTAGCGTCCCAGCCGTACAAGAGTTTTGTAATAAATATAAAAGAAAAGTAAACAATTTTCCCAGAAAATTCAAGTAATAAAAGAATATAAGTGCAGAAGCTGAAAATTAAAAGTTTGAGGGTAAATATATCCCATAATAGAGTTCTAGCGATTATAGTAACATCCCAGAGGTAGTATGGCGACATCCGCTAGATGACTATCAGAGCCCAGCAGCGTTTGTTAGTTCGTGCACCAACCAGTGTGATCAAGAATAGTGATGTTTGTGTGTGGTAATTAAAAGGATTAATATAAATTTCTAAAGTAATAACAATTTCAAACTTTGCTAATTTTACACATTGGTGACAGAGGACTTACAGTAGAGATGTAGTAGAGATAAGTTACGTAGGTTTGCGTAGAAATAAGATTTCAGATTTTGTTTATTTATTATCATATTAATATGACAATAAACATAGTCATATCCAAATAACTTCTTCTTTCTTGTTCTTTAGAAAATTTTCAGGAAACATTTTAAATCATACAATTAGAGATTCAACAAAATTCAATAAACTTAATAAAATATTATAATAACATAGAATTCACTATTTGAAATGTAACTTAGAAATAACCTTAGAATTAACCTTAGAAATTTTAATCTTGCAAAAAAATTTAGATAGACCTAATTGAACCTCCTCTAGGACTAAGAGTGCTCATGCTTTAAGAGATCCTTCTAGTAAATTACAAATTAGTGTTCATATAATTGGCGTCCATAAAACAAGAAGGATTCAATAGGGAAGAAATAGTGTAAGTATCCTGTAGGCAGATAAAACATTTCCTCGTCATACTATTGCTTTTACAACATCTCATACATTATACAAATCTAAAACAACAACATAGGTATATAGAGCATTTTCACATTTCATAAAATCATTATAGCTATATATATATATATATATATATATATATATATATATATATATATATATATATATATATATATATATATATATATATATATATATATATATATTTATTAACCGGAATTATCACGCCCAAATCTGTAGGTTTCTAGGATGATAGGGAGCCCGAGACTTACTTACGAGGCCCGACTCCGGGCTTAATAAAACTTATCTGTATATTTAAGTAGTAACGTATCCTATAGGGTAATTCAACATTATTTTCGTTTTCTTGAAGGGAAGGTATCCTTTAGCATATATATATATATATATATATATATATATATATATATATATATATATATATATATATATATATATATATATATATATATATATATATATATATATATATATATATATATATATATATATATATATATATATATATATATATATATCTATAAATATATATATATACAAATCTGTAGGTTTCTAGGATGATAGGGAGCCCGAGACTTACTTACGAGGCCCGACTCCGGGCTTAATAAAACTTATCTGTATATTTAAGTAGTAACGTATCCTATAGGGTAATTCAACATTATTTTCGTTTTCTTGAAGGGAAGGTATCCTTTAGCATATATATATATATATATATATATATATATATATATATATATATATATATATATATATATATATATATATATAATAATATATATATATATATATATATATATATATATATATATATATATATATATATATATATATATATATATATATATATATATATATATATATATATATATATATATATATATATATATATATATATATATATATATATATATATATATATATATATATATATATATATATATATATATATATATATATATATATATATATATATATATATATATATATATATATATATATATATATATATATATATATATATATATATATATATATATATATATATATATATATATATATATATATATATATATATATATATATATATATATATATATATATATATATATATATATATATATATATATATATATATATATATATATATATATATATATATATATATATATATATATATATATATATATATATATATATATATATATATATATATATATATATATATATATATATATATATATATATATATATATATATATATATATGCTAAAGGATACCTAACATACTAGTGTTGGTATAGAGTATTGTTAGTACTGGCCGCCCAAATAGAGATCAATAAAACCAAATTTCTACTTCGGCATTACTTATTCGGTTCTGTTACCTGCTCGGTATCCCTCTTATCCTTCTCCCGCGCAAACCTTTTGTAAAATAGAGGCCCAATTACTCACCTAAATCTATTATATAAAGTATTGGTGGATCCCATTCTAAGGGCCCATGAAAGTATGCATGAGCCCGCTAAAACAATGAAGTCATGGAGTGGGGTTTTTCAATAGAACACAAGAAATAAGAGAGGATTTCAATCAAACGAGATGAACCTCATGACTTTATGCAAGAGGTGGGCAAACCGCGCAATTCTACCACTCTTTATTGACTTTGCTATCTTGCCTGCTTTTCATTCTGCAGACATTAAGAGTCCCTACTAAAAATGACTTCACTCCTTGTTGGACACATTAGCCGCGACAGAGAATGGATGAGATATGTCACATGGAAGTAACTGCAAAGTTTCCACAGATACTTTCTTAACATAAATTTTGAATAGTAACTTTAACGAAAATACATAGGCAAAATTGCTGCGGATTCGTCAGTTACTACTAGTACGAGTACTCGTTCTACCGAGTGTCCAATTATATTCTGACCCTTTTTAAACATAAGTTTATATAGCTTTTGAACTAGATGAGATAATGAAATGCGGTTTTCGCCAGGATTCCTCTATATACTTTTGAAGTTTTTTTAGCTGGAGTGCAAGCCGCTCGAAATATGCAAAATAAAAGTGGCCTATACGAGTTCGATTATGGAGGTCGATTTTATTTGGAATTACGAAATGTCCGTACCTACATAAAACTATACTAAAGTTGAAGTATTATTAAAAAAATATAATTTAATATCTACACGATTTTCTCTTCTGACTTTCCTTTATCTGGCTTTGGTTCTGGGACAACTTCTTAGCCCGTTTTTCTTGCTGGTGTTTGCTCCTCTCCTCCACCTCCCACCTCTCCTTTCCTCGGGTGCCTTTTCTTCTGAATTTTCTTTTTTGGGTTCATCAGATTTAGCTCTCTTTCAGGGTAAGGTTTGGTTGAAGCAGCTACAGTCTGATGGTTCTGATCAGTCTGATCTACAGTTTGATGGTTACCTGTGACTTTTTTTCGGTAGCTGGACTAATTTCTATTTTTTGTTCACTTGGTAATGCGAGTTCCTTCTTTGATTTCTGTAGCAGCAATCTTGGGGGATTCTTCTGGCTTTTCTTCAGGCTGCGAAGCGGGCAGGCCCAAATGCTTTTCTTCATATTGAAGTTCCTCAGGTTTCTCTGCTAATAATTCTGGTTTAGCTGTTAAATGAGAAGGACATTGTTGGACTGTTGTGATCTCTTCACGCTGGGATTCCGCGGAAATTGATTTTACGCTTGGTGAAGCTGCCTCTTATATTGGCAGTCATTCACTGGGCTTAGCCTCAAGGTCTCGTTTCTTCCCCACTTTCAGTTGTTTCACTGCAGCTGGCTGTTCAATGTTTCTTTCTTCTTGAGACTTTGATGGCTTAAAAAGTTCTTCCGTTTATGCAAAAGAGCCGTTCGCCAATAATTAGCGTCGATCCCGATGGTCACTTTTGCGCAGTCAACTGAGCCCAACTATTCAGTTCAGCAGATGCTTTTAAGAGTGCTGGTAGCCTAAGGTATAGCGACGCTCAGTGTACTGGAGGACCTGAGTTTGAATCCCACAGTTTGATATATTTTTATTTAATCACACGTGTACATAGCATAACGTCTGCCAAGGAGTACCAGTTAGTTTCCCAAGATTATTTTTAGATCTAAACATTTTGACACAGGGTGGGTCGCCCGATTCGAGATTATTTCCATATAAATGGAATTCGAAATTTAATTCAAAAAAGAGTACCTACTTATATAAAGTGTTGTTTATTTCGCTATCGTAACGCAAACCGATGGAGTCGGATTATGTTATAGACGCAACTGTTCGCCACTACCACTTTTTCAGTGCCGAACATATTGCTGAACCCACAGAACTTACAAGAAAAATTATCGTAGGAGAGTTTATCACAGAGCTTTCATATATTATGTGTAATAAAATATCTAATATTTCGCTACAAGTATATAATATCATTATTTAAGATACACAAAGGTATTGTATAACTAAATTATTGGCTGCTGATTTACTATTCATCTTCAGGCCATTGAAAATTCATATTAAATCCTTCCTGATACAGCTCTTTAGTTGTACCTTCAGTATCTGTTAACACATCTTCTGTCATTTCAGCATGGATATTTGAAGTTGTACATTCTGATATTATCTCTTCTCGTACTAATGTACCCTCTATAGGGTTGGATGTAAATATGTATGTATCCATGGTCGAAATGCCTTCTTCATTGTTATTTATCCACGAATTGTCTTTGGTCACAACTTCCAGAGGGCGGGATGTAAGTATATTTGTATCCGTGATTGCGCTACTTTCTACATTAATGTTTGTTAAGGAATGATCTTTGGTTTTAACTTCTATAGGACTAGAAGTAAATTCTGGTATATATGTATCCCTGGTCCAATTGTCACTGTCACTGTCACCGTCCAGAGGTCCTGAGGTATACAAAATATTCATAGCTGGATGAATACTCTCTGTGAACTCTTCTGTTTTAAAACCTGTTCCGATCTGTAAATTTGTTTTTGAGTTGGTGTTAACAAAATTTTCTTGTTTGGTATCAGTTTTAAACTCATGAGCTACGTACAATTTTGTTGATTGTTTATGAGTTAAAATGCTTTGCTCAGAGATTTTACCTCTTTGAATGTGTGGAAGATCGATCACGTAAGTGTGGGTCGCGTTGTTTTCTGGGTTTTTTTGTGCAGAATAGTCTAACTGGTTTGATACGTACAGTTTTATTGGGTCATTCTCCAATAAGGGCCTATGTGGTGCCGCTAGCACATATGTTGCTTTTACCGAGGACAGGACCAAAATAACAAACTGAAATGAAAAAAAAAATGAAAACTATTTTCATTACAATATTGCCACAGTTTTATATATCATTCTGGCAAGTGCAAACCTTGGGTCGATGCTTACATGCTACAGAAAAGGACGATATGGTATACTTATATGATATATGAAATAATGTACTGGAAAGAAAATATATAGGAACTGATTCCAAGCTGAGTCTGTGTTAGAGAAATACCAAAGGCGTCCGTAGTTGGATGCCGTCATCCTTTACTATTTATATTAATTTAGTGGCGTCCCTCCTACAATAATGGAATTGGTTAACTGGGGGTTTATCAAGGTTAGTACATTTTAAGACGGGGTGTACTTGATTTATGTCAAGAACTATGCACGCGAGTTATATATTATTATAAAGTAGTTATTTGATGCATTATTTAATGCTTAAATAACTAAACATACTATTTTAATTGAGTTTAATGAGTTTTCTCCCACTGAAATTAGATACTAAATGCGTTTTCTCCCAGTTAACAAAGCATCATTGATTGTATGAAATGTATTTCAATTTCTATATTAACAGTTTTTGCATTTTGAATTGCACATTCAACTTACCAATGCTCCAGACATTGCTCATAAAAATTCCGCTTTTCTAATACTTAAGTATAGGAACCACAAACACCTATTTTCTTAGACCGTTGTCACACAAATTTAGATACATGCCGTAATGTGTCTACGGTGTTTATGTGTCAACATCACCGTAATGTGTCTAATGTCTATGGTTTACCCTTAACGAGACATAAATGTAATTCAAATTAATAAGACATTATCCAATTTCTGATAGTATATGGACTGGTCGTAGTACATTCAGTAGCGCAGCCAATGGAGATAGCAAAAGACAATTTAATCTCTACACTTAGAAGTCGGTTTGTACAAGTAAATTTGTCCAAATACTTGACTAAAATAGGTGTTTATTGCAAATCATATTATTAGCATTATTATTATTATTATTAGCATTAAACATGCTTTTCACACGTGTATCATACAATATTTTTTCTCATTCATGTATTAGTAGTTAGTTATGCACCAAGTGCAAACAGTAAATGTTTATTGTACAGTATTTTGAATTATATATTTATAGCGTACGTGAAATTGGACAATACGACGAGTACATTAAACACTTTTTGTACCAGTTGTATACTCGCTCTTTATGTAACCAGCTGGGAAAAGTACTATTTTGTGTAACTAGCAGATTTCTGCGGAACGAGCGCTAGTGAGTTCCACAAAAGAATGCGAGTTACATAAAATAGTGTTTCCAAAACGTGTTTCATACAAGATTTTTTCTAATTTTCACCAATTTTATATTTTACGAGAAGAAAACTCTGAATTATATAGGTTTAAAAATAATCCAGTAGGTTGCAACGGTGTGACAGCTCGTCCTTTCATATCTTGTCAGGTCAAAATAACCTACTATGAAATGAACTTTATCTACGACCACTATAGTAAATGCTAGATTACTTATAACGCATAAACTAAGTAAGCGAGCCGTTACGAACTGTCGTGAGTAAAGTGCAAAATCGCACAGCGAGGACATTTGCACATTAGATCGCAAAACGTCAAGGAATATGTTTAATTTAGGTTGCATTAATGTCATGACATTAAGTGACATGTCATGATCTTTATGTCAAAACACTGTAGAAAAATGACATATGAGTGCAATAACAATTTTATTGCACTAGTGAAATAAGGAACCACTTTTTGCATTAAATAGAGTTGAATAAAGTTTTGTTTTTGCACGAACGCAGAAAAAAGAATTAAATACAGTGTCTGACATTTTTAACATGACTTGACTTTTAACATGAATTTTGTATTGCTAATAGTTACTAATGCGACAAGTGCAAAAGGTAATTTATTGTACAAGTTGCATACAATATCGTTCTATGTTCATGCAAAAATCAACAAAAAAATTATTTAGGTGGCATTAAGTGTAGAAAAATAAGAAGCGAAATTTAATAGCAAAATATTTAATAAATTATTAGCACTATCGATTTGCATTAAGAAAGTTAGGACTTAATAATATGTTAGGAACAATTTAACTCGAACTTTTTTTGTATCATTAATGTTAACAGTGAAAAATGTACAATTTGTGCAATTTTCAATATTAACATTTCTTAGTGAATTATTTTTTATACTTCCTGATTTGTGACTTCTCTATATGTACTAGTACCTACTTGGTACCTGTACTAGGTTGTCATTTTATTCAAGCTGAACTACTTGTTTTGCAACATTGAGTTTGTTTTTGTTCGCAAGTGATTCCTCTACATATCTCTCCACTACTGTAGATAATTTCCATCCACCGCGCCGTGCTAAAAGCTAAAAAAATTCCGACTTTTTTCATGAAATACTGGGAGTGCGCAGCTTCTTTTAGAAATTTATAAATGTGTTCCCTGTGCAATACTTTTGACTTTGTTGGCCTAAATTTTTTCATATCGTTTTACTGATTTCCTAGGTAATAAGTTTAATGACGCTGTATTTGCTATTTCACTGACTTCTGGTACGGTCTCAACAAATTCTTCTTCATCACAATCATCTATTTTCCCAATAATATTACTCATATTAAAACTTTCATTTGTGTAAATGTCATAGAGTTAATTTGTGACTGACGCTTCTAATACTACAGTTGCATTATCCAAATCATAGTAGCCGTGAGTGCGTATGTTAGGGTACGTCCAGGAAAACGAGAAACTCATGCTGACAAATTCAGGTAGGTAACGTGAACGCGAGGTGTGGTCATAGTACAGACATTTGGTCTATGCGGGTAGACGGTTTAGTATAAAGCTTGATTATGGAGAAATCCCAGATACATTATTTGTTGAACTCACATGATTTCAACATGATTTGTTCAAAGTAATACGAAAATAATATTAAATATGCAATTGTTTAAAACGTAATACAAACGTAGTACACAGAAAATGGGCTAAATATATCGTCGATTTGAACGTTTATAATTGTCATGCTCATAGAACGCTGTACTAGAATGACAGATGAGTGCAGTAAAATTGTATTGCACTAGTGCAATAAAGAATCAGTTTTTTCACTAAATATAGTTCAAAAAAATTTGTTTCTGCATGAACGTAAAAAATACTTTTCGCACTTGTTCGCAAAAGTTTCACTTTTAATGCATGGATGAGAACAATTCTTATTCTTCAGCAACGATGCTGTCAGCCATTTTTAATTCAGATTTTAATTTGAGTCGGCTAGGAATAGAAATACTGGTAATTCTCTTTCAGTCGATATAATATTATTCGACCGCTTTAAAACAGTTACGCAAAAACAGAATCTTGCAAAACAGCACTGGTAGTTCTGGCAACATAATAATTTGCATTAATATCTCTCTTCCCAAAACCGAGGAACTTCGTACGGATTGTTGAAGCTGTCAAACTGATATAGTAACATATTTCCTCTCTTCCACCCCACTAGGTTCCAGCTAAAAATTATATCCCGAGCCTTGACCGAAGGACGCGGACATCTCAACTCGCCGCCGTTATTACCGGCTGCTCCATCTCCACCCCACAACCCCCTCATGCATTATGTATTCTGCACCCCTTGATAATATAGATACGAGTTAAAGAGGAATTATTTCTAGTCTCGGGTTTTTGCTCGAAATGGTCAGCTGAGAATCTCCCTTTTCGATATCCACATCTGAAACAATAACAGATGGATATTCTGCATATCACTATCCATTATGGCAAATTGACAATCTAACAAAACTATAGTTCACAAAATTGAATCTAGTTAAAAATAAAAAAAATTAAAATAAGAAAAATAAATTAAAATTAAAAAATATAGTAAAATCTATATACATCACGGTTGAAGACACTATCTATTATATCCCTAGCACCTTATTTCCCTCGGCGATTCGTCAGTGGTGAAATAATCTTGGTGGTCAGATAATAATAAAAAAATTCTTTCCTACCTTGGTGCATAATATAGCATTCCTCTTAGTTTTGGCAATACTGTTGGAAATATTTTTTAAAAAATTCCATCCTCTTAAAACTACCTTAATAATAAACAACGTTGCCAATTGAATTGCTTTGAAATATTATTGTCTTGGTGTATGTAATTGATTTGATTTGAAGGAATTTCTATAAAAATAATCATTATGACTGAGGTAAAAATACTTGCAGTTAATATTTTATTCATATCAATTTAAATTATGAGGGTAAGCCTTATAATCCATAAGAACATGTAACAAAAATTAACTGGATACATTAACGAGGTCATCCGAAGGTATATGAAGTACAAGACGGCCACGGTGATAATCGAGGACCACACCAAGAAGGCCTACGTCGACGGCGACCGCAGAGGACCATGGGAATCCGCTGATCCGGCTGGCCACGGACTACGATCCACAGGAAGCCGGACCTCAAAAGCGGCCAAAGACCCAGATCCTGGACAACGGGTAAGAATAATATAATCACGATCTTATGTTTCCGCACGACTGACGCGAGAAGAAGCAGACGACGCCAAAGAAAAGAACAGGACAAAAGAAAACGGAACGGAGAAGACACTAAAACAGCCCGATCCAGTGGACGGCGAAGCCGACTGCCTGGTCAAACCACACACCCTTACCTTACCTGACGGAGCCAGCGAGCTGATAGCTGATCATCTCGCGAGCCCCGTCATCCTGAGCTACAATGCTCATCCTCCCATACCAACCTGAATGACGCCCAGCCGGGCTCTAGCAAGCCCGGCGAAAGGCAGACGGGATCCCTCAAACACACGACACGACATCCCCGGGGGTAATACACAGCGGAGAATAAAGTCAAGAGCGCCAGAAGTAATGCTCTGCCGATGGGGCCCATCAGCCAGGACCGGGGGAGGCTGCGTAACTTCACGTGACGCTGATCATATTTGTGGGGAGAGTCCCGTGAAACACGCCCTACCCCTTACGAGGCGGTCTCGGTCTACGTAGATATTAGGAGTAAAGAGCGATGGTACTGCTCGGCCCTCTCCGATGAGGTCACATCTTTAGTAAAGAATATTGGTGCGTAATGTTGGAAGTATACTTAGAAGGAAGAAATTTTTAACGCCTATAAATATCTAGTTGCTGCTTTTTATTTATTTTAGATGGTGTAAAGAAAGTAAAAAGTGTATTATACTAATTTTATCTAATGCAAAAATTTTAGCAAATCCGCTACTGTCTGCTTACCATAAATATTAATAGCAAGCACTCGAGTGATATAAATAACAACAATAAAGATTTTTTTTTAATATCTGTTTTCATTGTTTTTTGTTTGCCAAAATAATATTAGTAGTCCAGGCATATTAAGATTTCACCTCGGAATGAGAGATAGTCGGCTTGTATAAACCTTTATTTTGGTACCCTAAAACTTGTCTCAAAACCTACCTATCGTAGGGTGTCCGCGTCTAAAGATATCCCAAGGTCAAAGGTCAAAAATTTTTTACACGTTTATTTCAAATATCTCGTTTCTTATGGGTTTCATGCTATTTATAAATATTGTAGAGGATTACATTTTCTACAATTTTTGTTTAAACATTTTTTTATATCTTGAACCATTCTCGAGATAGAGGGCCGAGCGCGCGCAGTGTTTAACTATTTAGAGTATCATTCGAGGTCAACCTGTAATCCCGATTAAAAACATGCTGTATAAAGTTTATAAATTATTGATAGATATATAATTCTAAATAATTTGCATTTTTTTCAACTATTACGTTATAATTAATATATTTTTTTAATAATTCAGTACTTATTCATGTAAAAACACTTACCTACTCGTGTAATCATGCAGTCATTAAGGGAAATACTTTCATTATTTTTTTTTCTAATCTTATTTATACCAAATACTTTCTAACTAAATAAAAAGAACAGAATTAAATTTTAAGGTAGTGTTTTTATTGAAAAATATCATTTCATATATTTATGAACGTTGAAATTAAAAAAAATTAATAATAATAAGAATTCCAAGTTCTAATTTTAATTTTCTTCCTTTTCTTCATCATCGTCTTCCAGCCGCTGTAAAATTTCAAATTCCCCTGTATTCTCGTCTTCAACATCATTTGTCTCTAGTTCTTCCAGGATTTCGGGATCAAATGTACCGTCTTCATTGGTATCACTCTGATATGGTGAAGCATTAAGACACTGCGCGCGCTCTGCCCTCTATCTCGAAAATGGTTCAAGATATAAAAAAAATGTTTAACAAAAATTGTAGAGAATTTAATCCTCTACAATGTTTATAATAAATATAAATAGCATAAAACCCATAGGAAACGAGATATATGCAATAAAAGTGTAAAAAAAAATCGATTTTTTGACCTTTGACCTTGGGATATCTGAAGACGCGGACATCCTACTATAGGTAGGTTTTGAGACAAGTTTTAAGGTACCAAAATAAATGTTTATACGAGTTTATAGCCGACTATCTCTCATTCCGAGATTCTTGCCTTTATTTGACTAATGTTCCTGGGGTATAGTGCATGCACTATTGGTCTATATGTCTATATGTCTATAGATAGAATTATACGGTCAATCGACTTTTGTTGGCGACGCGTGGCTTATTTATGCCTTTTCCTTACTATTTCAGCTTACGGCGTACCCCACGTGGTTTCAATAGCGCATGGCATGGTATTTAGGTAACTCGCGCTTTATTTTAAATATTTGAAATTTGGTACTATTATTCAAAATGTTCGCTATATTACGGAACGGAATTTATTTACGTTACACGATATAGTCAATAGACTATTAAGGCAATAATTGTTTACTATAAAAGTAAAAGTTTTAAATCTGTAAGATTTTTTACTATAAATACTTTTTTATGTGTTTTGTAGTTGATTTCATGTGTTTTTTTTATGGCTGTGGGGGGCACTTGTGTTATTGGATTTGGCTTAAAAACAATAGGGTTCTCCTTTATCCAAAAACTAATTTTCTGTGAAGTCTTAGGTTGTTTGATAATTGTTGAGATATTGTACTAACAAAAAATTCGACATCCGGATATTCTGAAAGTCATTTAAACATTGATGATGAACACTATGGAATAAAAATTTTTGCTCTCCGACGAAAATTAGAGATTTTAGTTTTTACCCAATCAAGTGCAATATATGGTACATTCCTCGACTTTCGCAGCGATGAATATAATAAATAAGTTAAACTTATTTATTATATTCATATCAATATTGTGTCTTAACATATAACGTAGCTGCATAGATAAGATATATAACCTTTGCAGATTGACAATATTGTTGTTAAGTTCAGTGGTAGACCATTCAGCCGACGTACAAGCCGTCAACATTCGAACAGTCAGTCGGATGATTTGCCATGGTGGGAAACATCACGTGTGAGGGTTATCCACGTGGAATTGCAAAAATAGACAGAGGAACGGAAATCTGCCATCGGCAATGCAAGTAGTTTGGGGCCAGTTACACGCAGAATTTGGTACGAGTTCGATGCGCAATACATAACATAAACATTAAATAATGATGTGGGATAAAGTTTTTAAAAATCAGATTGGCGTCGCACAGTGTGATATTTTAGCAATCTAGGTGGAATTAATTATTGCACGAAAAGTACACAAACTTTTGTTAATTTTGCAGGCTTAATACCAATAAATAAGCGACTGTGTATATCATTTTCCAGTATATGTGACAATATGGAAAAGGAAAACTAATATGGATAATGAATTAATAATAATTACCCTATTTAAAAATAATTAACCGAAATTACTATTAAACATATATTTCGTTAGTTTAGTTACAGGTAGATGATAGCATACTAAAAAATACTATTTGTAGCATACTAAAAAATATACATGATGTTACAGCGTTACACACTTTACCATCTATCATACAAAAGATTAATGCAGGTTTCATAAATACTTCCACGTCATTAACAACTATCTTCGTAGGTGAGAGTGTTTCAATTTGATCCTCAACTCCCTTAACTTCCCTCGTTATTACCTCAGCCGACTCCTTGGCAAAAATAAATTTTATCGGGCGACAGTATCTTACTGAAGATGGAGCAAGATTTTGCCAAATGATTTGTTTACCGTTGTTAACATTAGAGTATATTTGTAAAGGTACTATAGAAGTACTAAACAAACTTTGATCAGTTTGATTCTCTTCACAAAAAGTTTGTCTGTATTTTGTTTGTTCTGCGCTATCACAGCCCCATTTGATAATTATATTTATGTTGTTATTTGCCAATAGATGTAAAGTCTCAAGGACTTCTTCTAAAACTTGACATAAGTGCATCACAGTATGGTCAATGAGTGAAGAATTTCCGTGATCATGATTCCAGAAGGATAACATAACTGCTTAGCCTCTTTTACCTTGTAATATGGTGAATACAACGTTTTATTTTGAGGCACAACTTGTTGACGTATTATGTTATACTGATGTATAGAAAGTTTAGCATCAACAATTAGACTGAGTGCTTGATTAGCAGAGAGCGAAGCTGTCTTTTGAGTACAAGACTTTCGAGCCATTTTGATTGTAGTTCCTCTCTGAGGAGAACTAAAAGATATTTATTTAAGTATTGCAGCAGAATCTCTTTTTTCTGCCTTTTCTAATTTCAGTGGCCATCAATAATTCTTCTTGAACAGTTGATTCTAGAAGACCCTGGAGTTTTTGTTTTTTGGACCTGTAGCCAGACTCTTTAAAACTGTTTTGAGTAGTAGGCCTGGTAGGCCAGGCCGACTACTTACTGCCTTGCGATGTTTCCGGTAAAGCCTGGATGACACTATCTGGAAGAGTAAAATTTCCTTGAAGCCACAAAGCATTTTCAGTCAAAAATCGTTCTCTATGTCTTTCTGCTTTAGCCCATCTTTGCTCTATTTTTTGAAACAAACTTCTAATTGTTACTTCATATAGAAATGAGAAGTCGGCAAATTCTTGCAATATATATGCTATTACAGCGTCAATTCTGATCGGTTTGGAATTAACAACCCATACATCAAAATAGACTTACGAGGAATTTGCGGAATCATTCTGAAAATGAGTATAAAATATAAGAAACCGCAGTTTTGCGCACAATGTCTTTTATGTTTTGTATAACACAAGGGACTAGCTTTCAACAATATATAAGGTTATTACGGTATAATAGAGTATAATGTTAAAATACAATTCTAATTTGCTACTATAGATTTCTTTACACGTTACTTTACTTCCTATTTAAAAAACATTTACAGACTCAATAAATTATATACAAGAAAACTAAAACGTCTTAACATACCTTGATAAATAGCAGATCACAGTAACAAAACACAGATAATAATACAGAAGAGGGTATAGTTCTCTTATTGAATTACCTCAAACAACTAATACGGATGCGAAAATACTGTTTATGTATACCCTCAGGTAAAAAAAAATATGATCTCCGCTTTTAAGGTCCCAGGCCAATTGTGGAAAAACTAATTATGTAGGGACGTAAGACAGATATTCTTCTATTAGAATATAATGTGTTTTTAATTATTTGCGTTATTAAAAAAAATAATTATTTCCACCTAGATTGCTAAAATATCACACTGTGCGCCGTAGAAAAATTTAAATAACAGTAAAATAGTTACATAATTAACTAATAAACCGAACCATTCAACAATTATAGCTGGTGTAAACGGGAAGAAAAATTTGTATTATGTGGGGAAGTGTGTCCTTTAAGAATGTATAATATTTACTGATACGTATAGGTGGAATTATTATCTTTGAATATGTTAAAACACGAAAGAATGCATTTCTGAAAAAGGCATTCAATCGCACGATAACAGAGTACTTGACTTGAAAGGAAAGAGAAAAATATAAACTGAATATTGTTTTCCCGCTGCGAAAATTGAGTTGTTCCTGCATGAAATTTGAATAATTGAATTACAAACATCCGAAATGTATGCGTGCAATTGCATCATTCTGAGAAATTGCCACGATCAAAGGTGCAATAAAATGCAAAGCGGTTACATAAAAATTCAGCTTTATTACCGACGCAACACTGACCACCAACTAATGTTATTCTTCGGGCGCTCCGTTCGAATAACTCCTCTTTTATTAAATTATTTTTATTGTTTGTGAGGCGTCGGGGTCTTCTCGGGTTGTAACTACGATAGCCAGGAGAAAGTGGCAGGTCCCAGCAGACACATTTGCTCAAATTTCTTATTCAATTTGCGGTCTCGATAGAGTCGTAGCCTTTATCTCGACCATCTTACCGACCAATGCCCGTTTCATTTACATATTACTTCTGGTTACTTTCAGATGACCCTAAGAAGTGCCTTTCTGAGGGAAAATATATTTTACGGCTCCGCTTAAAAGCTGCCACATTGTTATGGCTCTTTCATTTGACCGAAAACAGCTCGACTGAATTATTAGCAGCAATATTAGTATATTGCTTGCTATTGCGGATTTTTATAGAATCCGAGTAGATAATTTGATTTGAGAAATGTATCTCATTTTATACATTACACAGATTGAAATATATGATATGAAGATCCAATAAGCTATCTGGCCTCCAAAACCATAGGACATATTCCAGACACAGAGATTATTAAGTAATAGAAAGTGGAAAGAGAAATATAGGAGAACCAACGAATGAGTTGATTCTCGCAGAAGATTGAAGTATAGAAGCTTATGCGATGTGTGTGTCGTGTATATATCATCGTTCGTAGATTTAGATGTAAAATGGCCCTGAAAAATTGTAAAATTAAAGGATCAGTATGGGAATATCACCAAGTGCCTCCCAGGTGATAACTTGGGCAAGAAGGCAGCTAGTCTGAACGGTTTTATGTTCGATCTTTCCAATATACTACCAATTGCAGCGATGCGATATTTGAATAGACTTATTTCTCTGTTGCCGTGTGTTCAAAAAATATTGGAATGAACAATATTCAAGAAAAACGTTCAATTTTGTATTAAATATGGCATATTATGTACCTACTGAACAACGTGGAATTTAAAAAGGTAGGTTAACTCAATCGGAACTTCTAGTTTTCCTTAGCGGAATATATGATGTCTAAATAATAATAAAAAATGTCTTGGCGTTTTTATGGATCTGAGTAAAGCATTCGTTCTAGTATACTTTACGATCATGCTTTACTTTTAGAAAAATTAAACAAATCTTGTTCTCGCCGGAAACTTAATGATTGATTGACTTCGTATCTGTCAGATCGTCAACAACTGGTAGAAATAAACAGTTTAAGATCAGAAAAATTATTGATATCTGATATATCTATCGGTATCCCTCAGAGTTATATTCTGGTGTATCTTTTTTTTATTATATGTAAATGATCTGTGAAATGTTGTCAAGGAAGGCTCATTATTCATATTCGCAGATGATAATTCTGTTTTGAATTAAATTATTCACATGCAAACTCCAATTCAGGATTCACAATTCAAACTGAATCTTTTTGTATCAAAATTCCAAAGTGATAAATCGTTACTAAATGAAAATATAACTATTTTTATTAATTTTACTTCCAGAATTTTAAATTATAGAAATCGCTTGTACATAATAAAACATAAAATCCCGATACATAGAAAATGGCGAATGCGCTAGTCACACATGTTATAAAATTGTTATAAAACTCTACTCAACAAATATAGTCAATGAAAATTAAGTAACAATATTTTGGCATATTAAGTTTTGTAGATAACATCATCATTTCGATGTTCGTTAACCCTTGTTATGAAATATCTACCTGTCTGAGCTATATATATGGTTTTTACAGTAGTTCGTAGGATTTCACGGCCGTGGTCCGTTGGTTGATGGAACTTCTGGGCTGTTCTGCCGTGGTCGATACATTTTCGCAGACGTTTCACCATTCTTAACAGATGGCATCTTGAGTGCTTCACGTGCTATTTTCGGCGGCTGAATGGTTGCAGATACGGGTGGTTGATTCTGACCTGTTTCTGAAACTTACGGTTCGTTCCGCATCAGAATGTTGGTGTGTAAGCTGTTTGTTTCGCAGTACTGGTTTCCAAGTTCGACTAATCTTCAGTCCCTCCTCCCTATTGAGATTATTACGGAATAAAGGAATCAAAAACATTCTTCACACCAACTACGAAAATAAACCAGCTTCTATGCGGTCCTAAGGATGAGTTAAACCCTTTGCATACGCTAGGTGACTTGGTTCCCTGTGGAGATTATCCCAAAGTCCCGTAGGAATGACGAAACGAACAGTCACAGCACATGAGCGGCATGCACGTTTGGTCCAGCCCTACAACATTCTACAACACCCAGAGCATCTCAATAGGGAAGAGGAACTGAGGATTAGTCGAACTTGAAAACCACTACTGCGAAACAAACAGCTTATACACTGACATTGTGATGTGGAACGAACCGTAAAGGAAAAGGTCAACCACAGTACCCCAGGATCTACCATGCGTAACGGATCGGAGACTATAAAGCCGCGATTAAGATCATACAGCAACGAAAACACACTACCGACCAAGACAAAATTCGCAAAAGATACTACCGAACAAAAAACTCCATGTATTGTATTATAATTAACAATCAAACTAATAAAATAAGAGAACAAATTCTTGAATTACAGAATAGTTGTCTAAAACAAACCCATTGAATCCCACCCCGATGATTCGTATTATCTTTCTAGGCTATCCACGAAAGCAAGACCCCCGGCGCTAATCACAGCCCGTGGAGATATACAGACGGATGTAGAGAAGGCCGGGTGTTTTTCTCAAATATTTGCTCAACAATTCACCCCAAATGACATAGATCATAAAACACAAAGCACAACAATCAATTATAATAACAACCTTAACAAAAAAGTGCTAGATAATAACGAGGAACCAATCTTCTTCACTCCGCAGGATTCTAGCTCTACGGATTCATTAAAACAATCAAAAGGAGAAAAGAACCCGGCCCTCAGAATATTCCTATTTTTGCCATAAAAAAACTTACCCCACCTTACAGTAATTTTCCTGGTTAACCTGTTCAATTCCTGTATGAGACTTACCCACTATCCTACATATTGGAAACCAGCCAAGGTCGTCCGATTTCTATCGCCCGATCAACCTTTTACCTTCCATAGCCAAGCTTTTTGACACTCTTATGCAATCCCGAGGATTGGAATTCGCAGTGACACATAACTAACGTCATGAGCGAATTCCAATACGGATTCCAGCTAGGCCACTCTAGCGACCAACAGCTGTTTCGCATCTGCGAGTATATAACCACCAACTTAAATCGACGTCAATTCACAGGGGTTCTCTCCCTAGACCTCGAGAAAGCCTTCGACAAAGTTTGGCACCCTAGACTGCTTTACAAGCTACACATAGGACCAACTCTTTCTAACATATACACACACATCTCACATCCAACAGATCATAGGACCACTGTTGCATTATACGCCGACGACACAGCTACACTAGCTAAGACCAAGAGCCTACCACTATTACAAAGACTGATGCAACAGCATACAAACCAAATAGCTAGATATTATAACAAATGGGGGGTAAAAATTAACGAGACAAAGACACAGGTAGTCGTAAAAATATCAGAAATATCACAGTTCTAAAATATCTGGGGGTAAATATTGATAGACAATATAAGTTTGGGAAACATATTAAAGAAATGTTAATTTAAGTAAAACACAGACAACGCAAAATAAGTACTATTATGTTCCAATCCACCACGAAAACAGCTTTAACGCTATACAAAGCATATATTCGCCCACTAATTATATACGCTGCGCCAGTGTGTTACCCTTGGACCACCAAAAAACAACAAAAACAAATACGAATATGCTAGAACAAATCCTTGAGAATACGGCCATAGGCACCAGGATGAGTCCAGCAACCAAAAACACTACATTACACCAAATTACTGGCATGTACACAATAGACACTTACATCGAAACCTTCATTATACCATCATTTCTACATAGGCTTCACCGACACACTAACACCACAGTACACCAGTACACACAGCATTAACACCCAGCTTCAGATACCTATCTAAGTACCCATCCGTCAATTTTGTATATACTCCTTAACCCTGCGTCCAACCCCCATAGTTACTAATGCACTGAATTGAAAAAATCAAAAAAATAACAATGAAATAAAAAACAAAACAAAAACAAAAGAACATAAAAACAATACATACAAAATAACAACAAATACACAAAAAAAGAGCATGAAAAACAACATCTAACAAATAAGAGGCGTCAGACAGAAAAATAATAATAAATAACCACAAAATTCCCATACCACTAACCTAGACTTAAAAAAAAAATGTTACTAACGCTTATTATAGCCCTTTTTCATGTAATAACACTAACAACTACCAAAAACAACAATAACATACCCGCATAAACTTCCTGCAATATCCCTAACCATAAATCTATGACAAAAATCCAGAATAATGGACAGTCAAGAACACGTAGTCTTTATACCACAAACAACCGGCAACCAAGTATTTCGTGGGAAATAGAAGCCAATGCATAAGCAAAAATACACGCATGTATACAGCAACCATTCAGCCGCTGAACACAGACCCTGAGGCACTGAAGATGCCGTCTGTTAAGAATGACGAAATGTCTGCGAAAATGCATCGACCACGGACTACGGCAAAACAACCCAAAAGTTCTACAACAACCAATATATGGTTTTTCAGTTTGCACACGGATTTTCAACTAGCTTAAAATTTAAAAAATGTTTGATCACGTCACAGTAATAATTTTTTTTTAAATTTGGTTTTTTATGTTTAGTTGGTATAATTTTGGACCAGAAATTTGTATAAGTATTGATTTGTAGAATCCTGAGGATGATTTATTGATGATTTAATGATCAGGATACAATTATTTTTCGAGAACTTCGGTACGTCATGCAGCTCTGCACACAAATAGTCTTTATACTGATCCCATAAGATTAACACCATGTCTAAATAAGTAAATACCGTATACTATATACTACCGTATACCATATGCCGTATACTAAATACCATATACTATATGCTCTAGGTAACTCCATTATTCTGCCAACTATTGGGACAATATGGCAACACATACCTGCTCCAAGAAATAGCAACGTTTGAAATTATCGTTTATATCCACGGTCACTTGCTTTCCTAAGTTGCGTCCGCTTATTTTGATAAGAATGCTCAAATTATTCCTATACGGACGCTTGTTTATGTTTCCATGTTTGTTTGTGGTTGGATAGCGGCGTATGTAAACATTGGGAGCTTGAAATTCACTAGAGCGATCTCTTATTATCTGCCTTAGTGCACCTGATTTATCACCCTTCATTATATGCTGCCGCCTTGTATATTTTACCCTTTGGCATGGCCTTACATGGCATAATATTTACAAAATGGGTTGTTGGGGGAATCGCAATCATTTTACGCTTCTAAAAGAATTTCTGCATCGGAATTTAATAAATGAAATAATATTTTAACTGGGGCTAAAACAAAATCTAAAATTTGGACCAGTTATTATAAACTCAAGAAGTTGAATTGCTTAGATTTTCCTTTAAATTTGTTTAGATGCCTTTTTGACTAACCTAATTTACTTTCTCTTGTTGTTTAGTTTTGAATATAATATTTATATTTTCATCATGAAGACTGAAGCTTAATGATTGAGCATTCAGATGGGATAATTTTAATTTTGTTTTTATTTTTTCTAAAATCTACGTCCTGCGCTTGTTTTTCCGCAAGGATTGACTTCGCTGACATTTTCCATGCCGCCTTATCAGATTAAGCGCGGAGAGAGAATTAGCGATAACAAATGAAGAAACAAGCTTTTATGGCAGTAAATAATTGGGGTTCCCCGAGTTTGTTTGACAAAGGGGACCGCCAAGATTCGTTATATTAAGATAAATGATACAAATAGATAGCATTATTTTGGCAAAGCCATGTCATTGTCCCTAAATCACGCCGTTAGAGACATTTGGCGGCATAAACATTCACTGGGATTTCTCTACGAATTCAGTTTCGTATCGGTGGAAGGAAATATATGCGATATAGAGTATGAAATACAAATATTGCCAAAATGTATAACATAAAATGTAAAAAAAATATAGCAGCACCTACAATTCTATTAAATATTAAAATATGATTATATTACCTTATAGCCTGATGTTTCAGTTATAATTTATAATTTAGTTTGTCAATACTAATACTTAAAATCGATGGAAGAAAACTCGCAACGAATGTTGCAAAGCTGCAAATCGGGGGTGGTCTTGCCAAAGTACGGTTACTTTTGAATTGAATTAGAATTGCCAACCGTGGTGTTAAACAGAACATACGTCTGATGATTTATTGATGTTTAATTTTTTTGTGCTTTGTATAGTGCAAGAGTAAATATTTTACCAGTCTTAGTAATATCCTGTCTTGTAGCATTTGGTTTGTTAAAGGTTTTAACAACTTCTTGTAAAATTCTTTCTAAGTTTAATAAATTATTAGTTTGGAGTTTGCTTCTTCCAAAAAAAGCAAACGTTGTGTCACTACCACTAAATGCATGAGCAAAAAGAACTGTTTCTCTTGAGTTCTTAAGGACATTTGACAACTGTAAGGTTGCTGACAAGGTTGCTTAATAATTTTTCTTTAGGGTCTTTAATTGGCGTATTTTGTTCAAAAATATCTTTGAGGATGTTCTTGTTAAAATTCCCTGTTGGCGTTCAATGCCTTTTATGCTCGTAGGATTATTACCATAATCATCGAAAATAATTGTGACATTTTCTCATAATACCTTTTCACAAATTTAATGTGCTATAAATATCCTTAAATGTGCCCTGACTCGGCCATACAACACGATAAATTAGATTTCCGCTATCAATTACATACTCATAGTTGGCGATATTAATTGGACGTTCTGGTCGGATTTGAAAATTTGATACAATTATGACTTTGGTTTGGTTTTGGTTTTTCTCATCAGTCCTCTTTCATCAAATATAGATAAAGGCACAGCCGTAAGTTCAAAGGCAAAAGGTCAACACAACCTCTATCTCTAGCATATGTATGAATTAGGCGGTTAGGATTGTGTTGGATCATTCGATTAAGTACCATATTCAATATACTGAGGCTTTCATTTTTGTTTAACCCTACGGTTTATGATTTATTAACATAGAAAAATAGAAACAGAAATAGAAAAATCGATACATACTATAGAACCTTCAACTTTTGTTACAAACCTTTTTCTATACTTATGTTTTTTCCCTAAGATAAAGCGTTTAAAAGATATTGTAAAAAAACAAGTGCGGTGTCCTTAAAGTGGGTGAGATAGTGATGAAGCTTATCACTTAAGGGTGGGAACTTTTTCGATATATGTTCAGATATATGTTTAGAAATTTCAGATTATCATAATTTTTTTCTTCTATTCCGCATAAATTTGACTAATTTCCGTGTACTAATTCTATGGTAGTGCATTTTATGCGTTTTTACTTAGGTACTTTACGGAATATTCACTAGCTTTAATAACAACAAGATAGGATTGTTTGAGATCAGCAAGTGTAGTTTAGTTATTTGCCTAATCTTTACCACGTCCTGACAAAGAAATAATGTTGCTTTTGTGTCAACGAGTGCGATAGTAAACAGTAGAGTAACCAGTGTTTATGCAAAACGACGCTGAATTATTTCCATCGCGGATTCCCTTCCACATCCTCCTTGCAACACTATCTTCACATTTAATTTAAACGGGCAGTTTTCAGGCAATAAAAATGCACGCCTTCTGGCCTCGTGAAAAACCGTCTTTTTATTTATTACATCCTCTAATCCGCTCTCAAATTTCCAGCGAGCGGCTCTGGGATTCCCAGCGAAACCACAAGCACTCCCTGGTTGAGAATCGCATCGCTTTCTGCGAATGGGAGCACCGATTTTACGGGAAGATAAGTTTTTCTTTCCACCGAGAAATTTGTTACAATCCGCGAAACATTTATACACATTAACATCGCCGGTTATTTATTCCGTCTGGCCCCTTTTAACTTTGGGATTTTGTTTATTGCCGTATTTACTCTTTTAGATTAAAGCGCAAAATTTGCAGATGCCGGCTAAACGGAATGGATAGTGAGCTCTGGTAACTCTGCACGCAGTAAATACTAGGTAATCCAATTTGAATTGCTTTATTTATTTATTTTTAGAGGGTTTATCTTGGGATGGTAGCAATAAAACCACTGATTATATTAATTAACGTTTCGGTCCCATTTTTCGGCCTTTTTCAAAAGATATTTATTTATTTACTTTTTATATATGACATATTTGACATATGCAAAAATGACAGTTTTAATTAATTTTTAAGGTTACTAAACTGTTAGATTAGTATCATAATTTAATAATTACTTTATTTAATAAACATGCTCCATTAAGAACTGCTAGATGTACAAAACCAAAGGCACCGTGGTTAACAGATAATGTCAAATTAATGATGAAGATAAGGGATGAAACTCTACAGAAATATAAAAATTCTGGCAGAGTGGAACATTTAATGGCTTACAAAAATTTAAAAAATCTCACGACTAAAGCAATAAGAAATGAAAAGAAGGCTTATCTAAACTCACGGATACGAACAGGTACTTCAAAAACTCTATGGCAAGATCTTGATGAACTTAATATTCATTCTCGCAAAAAAAATATTACTGATATTCCGGCTGACATCTCTAATGTTAATGAAATTAATAGTTTCTTTGTAAATTCTGTGAAAAATATGCCAGCTGGAAATGTTCAAGATACTATAAAATTTTATTCTCATAATCTTCTAATAGATTCTGTTGAACAATTTAATTTTACTTTAGCTACCAATGAACAAATTTATGACACTATTAAATCAATTAAAAGTAATGCTTTGGGAATAGATAAAATTAATATAAACATGATACATTATTGTTGCCCGTATATTCTCCCTTATATTACTCATATTCTAAATTCGTGTTTGCTGGAAAATTATTTCCCAAGTTTATGGACAACATCCTTGGTAATACCATTACCTAAAATTTCACAACCTAAGAACTTCAAAGACTTGAGACCTATTAGCATTCTTCCTCCGCTATCAAAAGTTCTAGAAAAAATTACGTCAAATCAAATAAAAAGTCACTTAAACAAATATCACATTTTACCACAAACTCAATCGGGCTTTAGGCAAGGTCATAGTTGCACAACTGCTCTTTCTAGCATTTTAGATGATATATTCAAGGCATCGGATAATGATGAATTAACAGTGTTAATTCTGCTTGACTACTTAAAAGCTTTTGACTGCATTAATCATAAAATTTTGCTGTCAATATTACATTATATCGGCTTCAGTAACAATGTAGTAGAATTAATTCAAAATTATCTAATGAATCGCAAACAAATGGTAATGTTAAACAATGAATCATCTAATGAAGTAACTTTGGATCGTGGAGTACCACAGGGTTCTATACTAGGACCATTACTATTTTCAATATATACCAGTCAAATGCATAAGGAACTATTAACGTGCAATATACACTGCTATGCAGATGACACACAACTCTATAAGTCATTTCCTCCATCGGATACGGTACATGTCATAAATGCAATTAATGCTGAGTTGCAGACTTTGGTAAAAACCTCAGAAGACCACAGTTTATGTATAAATCCAAATAAGTCGACAGTTATGTTATTTGGAAAGAACAAATTGCGCAACAGCTTTAGTGATAATATAAAAATTGAAATTGATAATGTATCAATTGAATTTGTTAACGAGGCAAAGAACTTGGGGCTAGTAATTGATACGAATTTAAGATTTAAAACTCACGTTAATAGCTGCATTAAAAAATCATTTTGCAGCCTTAAAAAGATATATGCTAGTAAGCAGCTATTGAATAAAAGTACAATTAAATTATTGTGTGATTCTCTCGTTCTGTCTCATTTTGCATACTGTGATGTAATATATGGACCTTGTTTGGACTGTGACACTTCAAAAAAAATTCAAAGGGTGCAAAATTCGTGTGTAAGATTAATTTGTGGTATTACACGCAGAGAACATGTTTCTCACAAAATTTCTGAGATTAAATGGTTAAATATGACAAATAGACGTCTACTTCACTCCTCAATATTATTTCACAAGATAGTCTCCACGAAAACACCACCATATCTCTACCAAAAAATTAGATTTAGAACCGATGTTCATAACATTAACATAAGACGAAAATCTTTAATAACTCCTCCTGCTCATAGAACTGCTTTATTCCAAAGATCTTTTACTTATAATATTTCACAAATTTATAATAAAATACCTGCTAGTATCAAATCGTGCAATACAAAAGGATTTAAAATACGATTGCGTAACTCACTGTTAAATGGTCAATAGTTTTTATCATACTTTTGGGCAAGTGTAAATTGCAAGTGTACAATAAAATAGGTATACAATATTATATTAGGACGTAGAACTTAGGAATCCAGGGGGTTAAGTGGGAGAACAGTACCTGGGTACTGAACTTCGCCTCCTCATTTATTATTATTGTTATTATTGTTTTTTTTTATATGGAATAAAGGCCTTTTATTATTATTATTATTATTATTATAAGAAGGGAAGAACAGTCAAGAAACCCTATGAACCCTATGAATAAAATAGTTAGGCTGTTTTATATTTTATTATTACTCTAACTTTAGTTATCTGAATATTATGTAGATGTATATTTATAGTAAGTAGGTATGTATGTACGTATATAAGTTTATATATAGAGAGAATGTTTTTATATTAACAAATTGTTGATTGTAGAAAGATGTTCTGTATCTTTTTTGGTATTACATGCATTAGGATTTTTTTGAATATAAATTGATTCCATAATTAGCCGTGTTTTATAATTTTGATCTTTATTAATAACTTTAGTATATTCGTAGTTAAATTGATGACGTGTTCCTTAGAATGTTTTTTTAGAGCTGTAATATTAGCTAAATATTTGTGACCTTTTAAACGTTCTTCAAAAAGTTGCATTGTTTGCCCAATGACTTCATCACGTTCTATGAATTCGTTTCATATGTTCAAAGTCTATTTTATAATTTAGCAAAATTTGTAGCAAATATTCTAAACAACGTTGTTAGAAAAACAAACCATTATATTAAAGACTCATGGACATTCAAAACATTTATTGATACGATAAAACTTAATAACCAAGAAAACCTTTTCTTGGTTATTAAGTTTTATTATACCTTTAGATATAATTTCACTATATACCGATATACCAATAGACCTTGTAAAAAATATAACAAATAAACGAAACGAAATGAACGAAACAGAACGAAATATGGAACGAAATAAAAAACTATACTTCATTACCAATAGAAGAGTTGTTATATACCTTTGAACTCACATTAAATTGCACATTTCTTCAACGCAATAATACATATTACAAACAAACATATGGCTGTGCAATGGGTTTACCAATATCCAGTACAATCGCAGAATTAGTACCAGAAGATTTAGAAAAAACCATAATTCCAGCATTAACTATAAAATACCATTTTTCAACCGTTATGTTGGTGATTGCATAACTGATTCTAAATAAATTTCATATTTACCATCCAAAAATACAATTTACAATTGGAAACGAATTTCTTAGACTAAACTCTTATAAATAATAAAACAGAAATATTAACAAAACGGAATACAAAAACAACCATAAAAAAACGGTATTATTTGATATTGCAGACAGATAAATAAAACCAACGTCTGCCATTTTTAGAAAAGAATGCATAGAAAAAGCAAAAAGTGTTTTAATAAATAATAATTATCCTTTTTCTCTAATCAACAAAATTTCCAAAAACAGAATTCACAAATACTACAATTACCAACCACCACTAATAGATACAACTAATACTCATAAAACATATATTGCCTTACTATATATACTACAACTACCAGAAAATATTTCAAACATTTTGAAAAACATATGATATTCACACAGCTCACAGAAATACAAAAAACTTAAAATTCCTTTTCACAACATTAAGACAAAAATCCACTTGAAAAATCGCACTGTATATACGAAATTCCATTAGCAATTCATTATATAGAGAAATAATCAAATAGATGAATAATATTTCCCTATGTATGGATGTACTATATCTGCTATATGTATTAGTTCTATTTGAACATATTGACATATAAAAGCATCAGGCATACATTTATCTAGAAGTAGAATTAAACTTTAGATTGCGTAAAATCCTGAAGATCTTCAATAAAGGTGAAAGAACTTGTAAAACTTCTAGATTATCGTTGCAGTATATTTGTCGAGATATTCAACGTAAGTGTTTTCTTTTGATTATTTCTCTAGGTAATCATTTGTTACAAACCCAAAATTTCTTCTCGCATTCTAAAGTTAAATTCTACTTCTAGATAAATGTATGTCTAATGCTTTTATATATCAATATGTTCAAATAGAACTAATACAAATAGTAGAGTAGGTTAGTAGTTAGGAGTAATAGTACTAGGAGTAGGTAGAATTAAATAGTATTTTCTATGAATGTGAATTCCGTCAAAACTTATTTTTATAGGGTTTATCATGGGATGGTAGCAATAAAACGAGATAATAAAATCTTAACTTAATTGTTTACATGGAATTTCGTATGTGTAGTTTTGTCAAGTGGACTTTTCTTTTAATGTTCTATTAATGTTTAAATGTCTTTTGTTGTGTTTTTTTAATGTTGTGTAAATTAATTTTAAGTTGTTTGCATTTATATGTGCTGTGTGAATATCGTGTTTTTAAAATGTTTGAAACAGTTTCTGATAGTGTTGGTATATGGTACGGCAATATATGTTTTATGAGCACTATATAGATTTGTGTTTGTTGAGAATTGTAGTAGTTTTAAATTCTGTTTTTTAAAATTTTGTTGATTGTTTTTTTAGTGTATTTATTATTTAATGAAACATTTTTTGCTTTTTTATGCATTATTTTCTATAAATGGCAGATGTTAGTTTTATCGTCCTATCTGCAATACCAATTATTACACTTTTTTATGGTTATAAGGGCTTTTTTGAGTTGAAATTCGTATATCTACCAACATGCTGACCTACCGCAATGCTGTTTTTGTATTCCATTTTGTTAATATTTAAGTTTTATTAACTATACCAGTTAAATCTATGAAATTGATGTTATTTTCTCATTCGTTTTCAATTGTTAATTATTTTTTAGACGGTACCTGTTAAAAATTTATTTAGAATCGAATTTTTATGTTCAGTTGAGGGTGGTTTTTTTCTAAATCTTCTAGTATGCATTTTGCAATATAGAACTGGATATTGGTGAACCCATTGCACAGCCATATCTTTGTTTGTAATACGTATTATTGCATTGAAAAAAATGTGCAATTTAATGTGAGTTCCAAGGCATATAAGAACTCTTCTAATGGTAATGAAATATAATATTTTATTTCGTTCCGTTTTGTTTATTTGTTTATTATTTTAAACGTGTATTTGTTATATTTTTTGCAAGGTATATTGGTACAAATAGAAATTATATCTGAAGAGAAAAGTTTTTCTTTGTTATTAAGTTTTATTGTATCAATAAATGTTTTGAATGTCCAAGAATCTTATCTTATATAATATTTTGTTTTTCTAACAATGTTGTTTAGAATATTTGAAAGTTCCATCCATTATTATTATTATTTAATAACACTTTTACTCAAAAATTTATTTACATTTTGAACTAAACAAAGTAAGTATTAAATGAACTATTGTCCGTATTGAAAACTAGACAAAAGTATATATTAAATACACAAATCAGTACATATTTAGACAACAAACAGTAAAATATAAAACATACTTATAAATTGACCATAAATAAGTAAATGGGCGGTGCCCGGTGGGTTATAATTTCGACACTTGATTACACTATGAAATAAATCAAGATATATTGGTCTGAATTTATCCGAAACGGATATACCTATATACTTACTTATGAGTAAGTACCAAATCGATTACACTTTCTTTGAAATATATGAAATGCAAAGAGTCCCTTTGTCAGATCCACTCCATGAAATATACGCCGCCTCGTCGGAGAGGGGTAGTAATAAAGCAATGTTGCCACAAGCAGCCGCTCTCCTTACATAAATCAAACGCTTATTAAGTCAAGTGGTTAGGTTGGTAAGACTGTCGTTACGAACCAGCACTGCGCCTAAAAAATAAAATATAACGCTCCACTGAACATAACGCACTGCCATTATTTCATTTCGGATATAATTCCAAGTACAAGTATATATCGAAAACAGAAGAGATATTCCTAAAATATGACCCTCTTCTTAGTATTGTATTGCATTTCGTATAATTTAGAAGATTGCTTGTTGTTAATTAATTTTGGAAAAAGTTTACAAATTGCATAAAAAATTTTCACATCTTTTACATTAGGTTTAAATTTTTATTATCTACTTAATTCTGCACATTGAATGTAAATCGAGCGTAGAAGAGCAATAATTTATTTTTGTTTCAGACGTCATATAAGTGACAAATTATGTGACGTTACACAATAACACTGTCATTTATATGGCTAGGAGTATAAGTACTTATACTCTTTACATTTCAGTTCTATGAATTGAATTTTAATAATAAACATTAATTTATTTTATATTTATTATTTATTATTAATGTTTATAGTAAAAGTACAAGTGTGAAGATTTGCATCATTTAAGAATTTTCTACAGAATTTTCGATGTATCCAGCAACTGCATCCGATTTCCAACCCCCATGCCTTTTCAGCGTAGTAATATCCCCCCGCTATCGACGAGCATTGCTGCGGAAGTTCTTCACAGACAATACCCTGTATACTCTTCACAATTTGGAAGCTTCAAATACAATGCCACATCCTTTGCTACACTACCAATTTTATGGATAGCCATAACAGTTTTATAACATTTCCCATTTTGATGTTTCAAAAAAAACGTCGTTCCTTAAAATCGGAAAGACGCAAATTAACGTAACCATATTCATCCCCCAAAATGGTGAAACTCCTATTCCTATTAGTTTTAGTGTTAGGAATTTTAATTGGCATCATCGTCTCATGTCTTTAATAGCATCAATTGTCATCTTCACTAGTTCGTTGCAACGACATGTTCCAGATATACCAAATATCAAAATTACCTGAAAAAATAAGAATTGATTACACAATATGAACCAAACAAAATGTAATTTTATTACTTTTATCTCCAAATACTTTTATAGACGAAAATTAAAATCAATATGTATTCAAATCAATATCAATATCAAAAACAATAGTTTAACCACAATGTATATAAAAAAGGAAAATACAACATACCTTACAAAATACTAACATATACATATAAGGATATATAATAGAAACATAATACAAAATCTAATACAAAATAGATGATATTCAAGTATTTTTCTGGAGTGAAAGAAAATGAGTTTTACTTTGTTTCGACATTAAAAAGAAATTTTGAAGATGCTCATCAAGGGAATTATATAATAGTATTGCATTATATATAACAGTTCGTCGTAACATGAATGGACGATATCGAGGAAAAGCTAATTTCATAGTAACCGCAAATTTCTTTTGGCGAATATTTTCACTATGGTTAAATTTGTCGCGATGGTAAGGACGAGGGGATGTATACAAAATTTTATGAGTAAAAAATGCTAAATTATATTTGATTGAAATTATATTGATTTTTTATTTTAAGTGAAAACAAATTTGCAACTATTTATTATAAACAATATTGAAGTGAGAGACACATAATTTTTAATTTTTAAGTATGAAATTCAAAATAATAATAATTGTAAAGCAACAACAAATTTTTTTTAGTATTAAACATTCTTTTAGTATTAAAGACATGTTCCTTGAAACGCATATTATCCTCAATAGTCAAACCAAGGTTTTTATCATAAGTATCAAGACTAAGTGGTTTATCCTCTAAGGTTACTGTAAGGTTTAATTAAACTTGATTTTTTTACTCTATGACAAGTATATCAGATGACAAATTTATGATGATTAAGCCTTAAATTGTTGTTCTTCGAATAGCACAGAAGTGATCGTAAATCAGAATTATATATGCAAGTTAAAGCAATGTCACGAGATTGAAATGAGTGCGATAACTGTGTATCATCCTCATATAACTGAATTTTAGTATGACTTGCGCAAGACATAATGTCCACTGTATAAATTAGGAGTCATATCGATCCTAATATTGGTCCTGAACCCTGGGACAAGCCCGAAGACATTACTGAATTGGTGTCAATATCATAGTACTCACTCGATTTTAGCGCACAATAAAGCACGATCTAGAGTATAAAATGCTTTAGAAAAATTTAAGAAAAACAAGCGCAGTAGAATTACCTCTATCGAGAGCAGAAATAATATTGTCGGTAATATTTGCAAGAGCAGTGGAGTACACAATATTATTGCCTATTACATAATCCTTAATTTGGACTCGAACCACTTTTTCTAGAACTCTTCGTAATCTTATTAATTATTGATAACTTCCATTTGTTAGGAGAATGGCTAATCTCTAAGCAACAATTTATAATATGGGTTATATGAATACAAATAATTGGTAAGCAATATTTTAGCATAAGAATTGAGACTCCATCACACCCTGTGGCATTAGATTTTAATTTGGAAAATATATTTCTTAAATCAGCAACTGTTACAAATTCAAACTGAGGAGATAAACTATTATTAAATTTACTGGATTTATTTGTTTATTGTAGCGGAACAGTTATTAACAGTTAACAGATGAGAAATAATCGTCAATATTATCTATATTATTTAGCTAAGCTGGAACATAATTATCGTTCTTTTGTTTAATATTTAATTTTTTTATAGCTTTCGAAAGTTCTTTACTAGATGTATTACTCTGATGATATGCTAGATAAGCTGATTTTTCTCATCTAATAGATGCCAGAGTTGTTTTTTATCTGTTTATAATTTATTTAGTCAGCAACTTTTTATACCATAAATAACGAATAAGTCGGGAGGCATATGGTGGGTTAGTCCTGAGGTTACATTAGGAGAGTGGGTATCAAAAAGATGTTATATTGTCTGTTAAAAAGTTAAAAAGATTGCTTTTTAATTTTAACTATTTAAAGAAAATATATCGTACATTTAGCGTCTAGGATAGTTGGTCATAGTTTTTTTTGAAGGTACACTTTCCTTGCACTAGTCTTGCAAAAATTTTTCAAATAAAAAATGTTTAAAATCTATGCATACTATTATTACTATTTATATATACCTACCATGTAAAAGTGGGTAAGGAAAGAATAGAATAATTATTTTTCACGAATTAACATCTATCCATTAAAAAGTCGTTATTAGTTCTATGCTGTAAACACCTGGCAAATTCGAATAAGCTGGGGAATGTAAATTGAGACAAGGCAAGCGCGAAAATGCCTGGGATTATTTCTAAAGATCCTGGATTATGTGACGCCGTTTCCGGAATTTCATACAAACGAAGCAGGAATGCAATGTCTTCAAATTATTAAATGCATAACGCTTATATAGGAATACAGTAATGAATGTGAAACAAAGTAAGTATAAATAATTAGAAAAATGTATTCTATTTATGAAAAGAAAAATCAAACATTCAACAGATATTTAAATTCTGTTTGCTTGATAATATCACGTAGAATAGTAAATACCTTTAATGCCTGGTTTTCATCTCAACACATCAGTAAAAGTGGGTACAGTTATTTCACTGTATAATAAGTTAATGGTAAAAAACATTTTTAAAAACAAGCTTTTATTTGCAGGTTCTAAAAAGAAGAAGAAAAACCTGTCGTGAGATTTACTTTTTTTTTAAAAACAATATTTTTTTCTTAGTATTACTTTACTTTAATCAACGTAACGTTTAAATTGGTGGGTAACGTTTAAATTGATGGGTTAAATTTAATTTTAAGAATATTTTCTTCTTTATAGAGCTTTTCAATAAAAGTATGATTTTATAAAAACCGGCCAAAAATATTTTTTTCTATTAATTTATTTTTTATTTTTTAGTTCCCTGTTTTCTAAGTCTGTTCATTTCATATATTGCGTCGATGTTGCATGGTCTTTTGCCTATTAATTTAGTACAGTAATTTAGTATTAGTTTAGTACAGTACTTCTAGTGATTTGACTTCTGACTCTACTTATTTCAGCTTGAAGCTTACTTGTGCCTGACGAAACACAGTTCCGGGTTTGATTTTGGAGCTTTTCTTTTCCTAGATAGGTTGAAAACCAATGCCATTGACGCCAATCTCGCCAAATTACACAAGTCATAGTATGAAGCCAACTAAGGCGTCCTTTTAAAATGCAGTTGCAAGATTTGACCCGAACAATTTGACTTCTGACTCTACTTATTTCAGCTTGAAGCTTACTTGTGCCTGACGAAACACAGTTCCGGGTTTGATTTTGGAGCTTTTCTTTTCCTAGATAGGTTGAAAACCAATGCCATTGACGCCAATCTCGCCAAATTACACAAGTCATAGTATGAAGCCAACTAAGGCGTCCTTTTAAAATGCAGTTGCAAGATTTGACCCGAACAATTCGACCCAAATCGTAATCGGGGACTCCAAAAATTCCAGCATATCAAAATTTCAGACAGGGGCAACTAAGTTTTTGATCGCCATCTTAGATTCGCCATCTTGATTTTTTTTTATCTCCAGCAGTTGACGCTTGTCGGTCCCTACAACATTTCCTCGAGCACCACCAAACTATCCCTAACCTTTGACGTATTATAACCCTTTATAATTGATATAGAGGCCATCTTGTTTTTCACTATTTTCATTTTTTTCCTCTTGAACAGTGTCTTTTGATATCCATATCATGGCGGGGCATAAAAATGAACGTAATTCACCATCTTTGGTCCGCCATATTGGATTTAGAGTCACCTCATTTTATTTTCGTATTCTTCTCATTTCGTATTCTCTCATTTCGTATTCTTCTTTTATATGATACCCATGTCATGGAAGTGCATAGAAATAACTAGTCCGCCATCTATGGGAGTCCGCTATATTGGATCTGGAGTGATTTAATTTTATTTTCGTATTCTTCTTAGCCAACTCTTTCATTTGATACCCATATCATGGAAGTGCATAAAAAGTAAGTAGTCCGCCATCTTTGGAAGTCTGCCATATTGGATTTAGAGTGACGCCACTTTATTTTCGTATTCTTGTCAATAAATCCTTTCATTTGATAATCAAATCATGAAAGTACATAAAAAATAACTAGACCGCCACCATGGGCGGTCCGTCAAATTGGATAAAATTACAGCTCAATCGGTTGAGGATATCTGCTTTGAAATTCAGTTGCAATATTTTAAAAAAACATACATACTTAGATGCAAACATAGTAAGTTAAATAGCTTGTAAAAAAAGGCTCTTCCTCTGTTGCCCAACTCTCGTGTGGCGAACTTAGTCAGTATTTTATTTTAGTCACTATTAACAGATTAGTCACTATTTCAATTTCCTTTTCAAGATTTTTTAATACGCTTTTCTTCAACGGTTGAATTTTTTAACAAATTTAATGTATCAAATGATAAATAATTTGGTTTCTGTAGTAACACATGCAAAAATGTAAAAAAAATGCCAAGGTGGCCGAGAATGAAGCAGTCTGAGAAAGACTGCCCCAGCTCCCCTCTGTGGAAGTGGTCGGAGCCACAGAAAAGGGTGATATATATACATTTTTTAAAAATATTTTTTTTATATTTTTACCCATGTCAAATATGTCATAAATAAAAAATAAGGCCCAAAAAAAGGAGCGAAACGTCAAGGAATATATATATATATATATATATATATATATATATATATATATATATATATATATATATATATATATATATATATATATATATATATATATATATATATATATATATACATATATATATATATATATATATATATATATATATATATATATATATATATATATATATATATATATATTAAAATTACTATTATTAGTACGAAATAGGTTGCTGATTATACAAAACTTAAAAAATGCGATTTTTCTTAAAGAAAACTCGTTCTTATAACTTTATTGTTATGTATTTTTAAAGGACGTCGTACCAGAATGCAAATTAAATCTTTAGACACACCTAAAATATTCTCGAAAAGTTTACCTCATAAAAGTTTGCGCCGTTCCAGCTAACTTAAAAGAAAAACATAACTTTTACGTATAGCAGATTCGCTGATTCTTCTACCCTTAATGCACTGTTTTACTATTCTAATGAATGCATATCGGCTTATAGCCGGCCCCGATGCTTCAGCTCAGCTGAAGGAAAAACTTCAGCGATGCTCAAAATGTGGGCTCAGACCCGATGCCAGTAGAAAGGAGTGACTAAATAAAACTAAACTAAACAGCAGATGCCTCATTTCAAAAATAAGTAAGATGTACAAAATTATATCATATTTTTAGATCAAAATAACGTCATGTCCCCCAATTTTATATTAAACATATCTGTTCAATATTCGATATCATCGCTGGGTTAACGACATTAATAAACAAATATATCGACAAGAAACAAACATCGTTATGTCTTTTCGTTTACCTAGCGAGGGCGCTTGATACCGTTGGCCATAACGGCTTATTGAATACCTTAGAAAATTCATGATTTCGCGGTATTGTGTGTTAGTGCCAATGTACTTTATGTGATTTTGAAGCAGTCAACATCGGCGTTCCGCAAGGCATGGTATTGGGCTCCGTATTGTTTAACTTATATGTAAATTATCGTTTTGAACAAGAACTATAGTGCTTTCGTTTGATATGTAAACTAATGGAATACGGTGCTCAGTGGCGCGCGCTATTATCCTAATATAGGAAATAAAATAAAAAACAATAATCTTATCATTCTTGTAGAACAGATCAGATGATTTTGCTCAATATTGAGCTGAAAAGTACAAGGGATGTGAAGCTACATTTTTCCGAAAATTCGAGAATTCTATCCTGCTGTTGTCCAGACGATGATGGCACAAGCCAGAAGAAAAGTGAGGGCCATTGATGTTAATGGCCTCTATGAATAATTTGAATACTAAGTATATTTACTTTTGTATATATTATTGTCTGTAATATGGCTTCTTACAGATGACCATAATTCATATTCCAATCAATAAAACCATGCATGTATATAGAGCAATACGGTATGATATTTTCAGTTGCTGCACTATCTCATATTACCAGAGGAATGAGTATCACGTTCACTATACGCTCCTCTCTCGAAATCTCCAATTTATATATAAGCAGTAAGTCATTTACTTTCAAATTGAGTTTTGTATTTATTTTTTATCTCCGGCCGCTCTGGTGGTGTTACTTTTAGATGAGTTGTCATTCCTCATAAGTAACAGTTTCACATCATCGGAGGCAGATGGGGTGGGGACGAGTCTTAACTTCTGATCGCCTCGTTCAACTGATCAAAGGCTGGATATATAATCGAAAAGTTGCTGGTTCTTTTACAGCGGCTTTCTTTCGAATTTATTTATTGATTGAAATGGGAAAGTTGCAAGATGTAAAGTAAGCAATTTTAATATGTATGTGGGTGTTGTGTACTTTGCAGTTGAATAAGCGTTATGTAAGATGTTTTTTTAAAATGAAAGTTTTACAGGGCTGCCGTATTAAACAAGCACATGTTAGATTTTTTAGCAATATAAATTAGCGAATGGGAAGTAGGTTACATAATAAAGTTTTATGCATTTCAATTGCTTCCATCATTCACATGTATAAAACTCTTGAGAGTGATAGACAATTACAATTAGAGCATCATACAAACTTTGTTAAATATTATATCGAAAATTATTAATAAATAAATACTAACCAACACATCATAGAGTGTTAATATTGTATACTTTTTTCATATCAAATGTAATATTTTGCAATGTCGCTATCCTGAACAATAAATTGAAACGTATTTTACAAACAATATGTATCCACGACGCTAATTTAAATAAGGCGGATCAGTACAGTTGGTAACACCATCACCTTCGACACTTTACAGTAATACCTACCGACATTTTGTATATTTATACTTTACGCTAACGATTTGTAAATTATTATAGTTTTGTTTATATTTAGACGTGACTTAAACAAAGTTTGTATATATATTGTGATTGGTCAGACGACACTTCAGTTGGATTTTTGTTTTTACGAAAATGCCGAAGCAGTTGAGTAGCCGCTGCCAAGAGTTTGTAGCAAATTTGAGAGTATTTTGTGGCAGAACGTGAAAATAATTATTACTTAATTATTACCATTTAAGAGGTATAGTTTACTCACTTTTCCTATTTCTAACGAGTGGCAGAATAATAGTAAGGTGAGCAGTGAAAAATAGCGAGCTGATGTCGCCTACACTCAAAAAACGTTCTTATAGTAAGAGGGCGGCTCATCAGGATAGGCAAGATAGGCGCCCCCTACCCTTAAAAATTCGTTAGTCCCTCGGTCCTCAAAACCATTACAATAATTAATAATTGCAGTAATAATTTCTCCTATTATACCCACATTATGCAACATAGCCCTGGTCGTTAGGCGATACATTCGACCGCCTTCGTCTACGAACGGATTAGTTTGAGTACGGTAGCTGAGCTGAAGCGTCCTCGGCAGGCAGTTCGCGCTTTACCTGTGTTTTCTTGTGTTTTATTCTAATTTCTAAAAATCGGAAATTTATAATTTTGAAAACTATAATATAGTGTATTGTGTGTTTATATCATTTATTTTATTGCAGTTATTCTTATTCGTAGTTATTATAGTGGTACATATTAAGGTTTGCGCGGGAACCGGCAGACCGTCGCGTCGCAGAGTACTAGGCTAGAAAGACGTAGGACTGGTACGGATATCTAAATATTTTTATTTACGGATAAGTAGTACTTTACTTACCTTGTTTAAATGTATTTTAATTTTATACCTGTCTTTTATTTAATAAATTTAATTAGCATTTAAAAAATGAATAATCAAGTTCACGATATAATCTGTTCTTTATTGGAAACTCCATTTTATAGTTTTAAAGACACATATGGAAAGGAAACTAAAATTAAAGGCCGCATCCACCTCTCAATATGTTTAAACCCGATCCAAAACATGTCAAACCTTCTCGCCATCTTTAAAACCCAGTGGTTGCTACTCATCAGTTATGAGGCAGTTATTTTAAACAAAGTTTATCTTGTTGGCCATGTTTACTGGTCATGAAAGGGAAAAATAACGTATGGGTCTCGCAGAGTTATTCTGATTATCCCAGTCTAAAACGGGTACAAAAGAAACACGTCAACTATACAAGACGTTCTGGAAATTCACTCCGCTTTATCATTACAATTATACAATGAAAATGTGAGAAATAATCGGAAACTATTGTGTTATTTAATAGATGTTGAATGCCTTTTAACAAAACAAGAATTGTCGTTCAGGGGGCATAACGAAAAAATAATCGAATCTTTCAACATGGGTAGTTTTTGTGAGACATTTAATGTGATTATTAAATGGGATTTAGAAATACAAAAGGATTTAAAAAAAATAAAAAATATTTTTCAATAACTTTTAAAAAAAATATTGATGAGACATCAGCGGAGGTGTCCATAAATGGAGCATAAGTTTATCTTAAATTTATGAATGATTTGGAATTCTCATTTTAAACCACGGCGTATAAATATAGAATACATTTATGGGTTTAATTAGTGTTCCTAAATGTTAAAATAAATAAAAATTAAAAAATTCAATAATAAATATTTTTCTGTTGAAATATGTGAAACCAATTTTAAGCTTTAACTGATGCTACCAATGATCTCTTGGAGACATTTGACAAAGGGTTGGTTAGTATTCTGGTATTACTGGATTTCTCTAAGGCATTCGACACTATAAATCATGGATTAATTTGTGCTAAATTTAATTATTATGGTTTTGAACTTGTAGAGCTTATGTAAGTAATCGTTCTCAGAAAATTGTTATAAATAATACGCATCCCTCAAATTTAAATATAAAATCAGTAGTACCACAGGGGTCAATCTTGGGTGCATTGCTATTTATAATTTACACCGCAGATATTTTGAATTATGTTCTGACTGCAAAGTGCAGGCTTATGCAGATGATGCGGTGCTTTACTCACACTTTCCTGTTGATGATACAGCAAAGACTGGTGACTTCTATGAATTCTGTACTTAATAATATTATGAAATTGTCAACCGAGCATGACCTAAAGTTAAATCCCAGTAAATCTAATCTAATGTTGTTTGATTGTAAAAAGAATATGGATATTCTGACAATTAATTTAAATGTTAATTTGAATAGCGTAATTTTGCCTATAGTAGATGAGGCTAAGAGCTTCTCTGCATAAGAAAAACTTACGCAGAGGGATATTCTAGTTTAAAGTTATTTTTTCTCGTCGTCATACTATAAACTTTAATTTAGTTAAAATGTTGTGTGAGTCGCTTGTTTTGAGTCATTTTAATTACTGTGATTTTATTTATGGCTACTGTCTGGACGATCGAGATAAAAATCGTTTTCACAAAGTTCAGATATCATGTTCATAATACCATATTTGGATTAAGAAAGTATGATCATATTTTTCATAAAATTAAGGAATGTAACTGGCTCAATATAAATAATCCGAGAATTCATCATCTTGCTACATTTGATCATAAGATATTGGTGTTCCTCAATTCATCAGAATTTCTCATAAGCAAATTTTTAAAGCGTTCCAATATTCACCAAAGAGATATTAGATTTAAAAATATTTTTACCCTTCCAATTCATCGTACTGCCATGTTCAGGAGAAGTTTTATATTTAATGCAGTAACACTTCAATATCTATAATTCAATACCTAACCAATTTAAAGCTTTTAATATAAACGAATTTAAATCAAGAAAATTGGATCATAGATCATTACGATAATTTGCAGATAGACCATAAATTGATTTTTTATAACCTCAAAAATATCAGAGAAAAACCCTTACCGGTATGCATTTAATATAGATTTAGAATCTCTTGCTTTGGGTAATATGTTTTTTATGCTTGAAATAGAAAACAAGCTTTTGCACTTTAACAATTTAATAATCACTTTGTTTAATAAACATGCTCCTTTAAAAACTGCTAGATGTATAAAACCAAAGGTACCGTGTTTAACAGATAATGTCAAATTAATATGAAGATAAGGGATGAAACTCTACAGAAATATAAAAATTTGGGCAGACTGGAACATTTAATGACTTAAAAAATTTAAAAAATCTCACGTCCAAAGCAATAAGAAATCAAAAGAAGGCTTATCTAAACTCACGGATACGAACAGGTACTATGGCAAGATTTTGAAGAACTTAATATTCATTCTTTCAAAAAAAAATAATACTGATATTTCGGCTGACATTTCAAATGTTAATTAAATTAATAGTTTCTTTGTAAATTATGCGAAAAATATGCCAGCTGGAAATTTTTAAGATACTATATATATATTTTCCCTTATATTAGTCAAATAGTCATATTGTAAATTCCTGTTTGCTGGAAAACTATTTCTCGAGTTTATGGAAAACATCCTTGGTAATATCATCACCTAAAATTTCACAACCTAAGAACTTCAAAGACTTGAGGCCTATTAGCATTCTTCCTCCGCTATCGAAAGTTTTAGAAAAAATTACATTTAATCATATAAAAAGTCACTTAAACAAATATCACATTTTACCACAAACTCAATCGGGCTTTAGGCAAGGTCATAGTTGCACAACTGCTCTTTCTAGCATTTTAGATGATATATTAAAGGCATCGGATAATGATGAATTAACAGTATTAATTCTGCTTGACTACTCAAAAGCCTTTGATTGTATTAATCACAAAATTTTGCTGTCAAAATTACATTATATCGGCTTCAGTAACAATATAGTAAAGTTAATTCAAAAATCATCTAATGAATCGCAAACAAATGGTAATTTTAAACAATGAATTATCTTATGAAGGAACTTTGGATCGTGGAGTACCACAGGGTTCTATACTGGGACCTATTTTCAATATATACCAGTTAAATGCATAAGGAACTATTAACGTGCAATATACACAACTCTATAAGTCTTTTCCTCCATCTGATACGGTACATATAATAAATGCAATTAATGATTTGCAGACTTTGGTAAAAACCTCAGAAGACTGTGGTATTCTGAGATTTTTACCAAAGTCTTGTATTTATACATAAACTGTGGTTTATGTATCATTATGAAATCATTTCCTTCATTTACTTGAAGGAATTTTGAAAACATTTTACCTACGAAACTGAAAAATATTCCTTATCAACATTTCTGTCAATTTGGTATATATTTCAGTATCATAGACTCGCTTTATGGTGGCAACACGTCCCATGCTGCATGTAATACCATGCAATCAAACATTAAATTTAATCCTGGCGATATTATTTTATGTGTTCGAGCTGTAACTGCTCGAATACAGCAATTCCGATGCAGGTAACCGGGCGCTCCGGAAAAACCGGGCAAACAGAAAAATCCATCGACATCAAAGCTGTTTTCTCGCATTCACTCCTCTGAGTGGATGGGAGTCGAGCAATAAGGCGTCTGGATAAGAAAAGTTGAAAGATAGCTCCGCCCGGAGTCCGGAATATTGCGCCGAGCAACCAATAGTTTCCCGCTGAATCCCGAAAGGATCGGTCAATTTTCACTAGTGACCAATGAAAAATGGCACTTTTAATGACGCAGATGGGAAATTTTTGTTATAAATAATGTATGTTGTTAAACTGGGCGGCCGGGGGTTTAGGGAGATAGAGAATTAAGTCTGGAAACCTTTCCAGAAATATTACTTCTTGTGTAACCACTCGATTTCCTCAGCTGAAAAACTCCTAGCATAGTGTAAATGTAATTTATTTTCTCTTTAGTGCGCGCTAGTCTTTCTCCAGCCAAATGTTTCACGTCTACCTTATTTGACGCAAGAAAACGCTTTGCTGAGTTCTTGGAGAAGAAACATTTTTAAACAACAATATAAAATTATTTCTTATTATGACATTATCATAATATAATTATTAGAACTTCCCACTTCCACTCTGATTATGATACATCAAAACGGAACCGATCTAACGTTACTAATCTAATAATTAGATTGATGTTTTATTTTCATGCTAAGATAAACCTTAGGCATAACATTGATTATAAACTCTATTATTGTTCAGCTACATTTCCTAGCTATATGCCAGAGAATTACGTAACAACTACGTTGAATTACGTAACACCAACAACAGTGATATGCTGCAGTTGTCGGACACGAGAATTGCCCACTCTTTTTTTCGTCGGTCGGTATAAGTGTAGAAATTAGTTCTGTGCTTCCAAACTTTATAAAGATAACTGTTAGTGCCTTGTTCAATTTAAACCTTATTTAATAATAATGTTCTTATTACTAATAGTCTGTGAAAAATATGAAAAATTAGATTTTGTTGTTTTTTAAGCGAAAATGCCTGGTTGTGCCGCAATAAATTGCAGTAAATCTAGAACAGGGGTTTTTACTAAAACACTTTCCCAGAGCCTCAGCGAGGAGAAAAGAATGGCTTATCAAAATTAGATGAGATCAATGATGGAAAGCGACAGATTTCTCGTGTTTATGTGAGATCGAAATGTTTGATGTACAGTTTATTTTTATAACTATTAACCGAACTAAATATGGGCACCCTTAAGCAAATTATTTTATTGCAATTACAGTATTTACTACGGAATAATGAAATTACTTGTAGATAATCTCTAGGTTATGGAGTAGGTTATGGAAAACTGTAGACAGAATTTTGTTTTATCAGTTATTTAAAAAATTCAAAATTAAAAAACCGATAAATGCTCATATTGGGGCCCGGGGCTCCAAATATGGTACTCATATTTGGAGCATGTAAGTAATTATACATCACGATTTTTTTTGTACAAAAAATAAGAATGTAACCGCGTATAAACTGCTGTATTTTCGAAGAAAAGGTTAAAAAATGGCCTACGATAAGATAAAGTAATAAAAACATAGGTCGCCACATCGCATTGATGTACTGATAATAACATCGCATCGCAACATCGCACATCGGACATGAAATAAAAACGTTCGCAATTGAAATATGGTTTTTATGTGCACGACGTCTTATTTACGAAACGTCAAAATCTCAGGATGGTCCAGATTTGTGTCTTAATTATTTTGTAGTTTTTAGTACAACTGATAATTTAAAATAAAACCGTTTACGTAAAAAGTTTTTTTACCTATTTTTATTTTGTAGTTTTTTTCCACTCCACCTCCTGCCTTCATCACCAACCCCTCGCCACCAAGTATAATGTGTGGGACTCATTAAAAGCAACCAAATGAGCCCAGCAACCTTAAATAACCCCAAGTACCAAGTTTGAGACAAATCGGTTCATAAATTCGATAGTCCGCCATTTTGGATTCGCCTTCTTGATTTTTTTAGTTTGATTTAAATAGTGTATTGAGTGACTTAACATCGCAAAGATTCAACTATGAGACAAATCATTTCATAAATAGGATAGTCCGCCATTTTGGATCCCTCATTTTGATTCTATTAAATTTGAGTAAAAAATTGTATTGTGTGATCTTGAATACCGCAAAGTTTCAAGTTTGAAACAAATCGGTTCATAAATAGGATAGTCTGCCATTTTGATTTTTTTAATGTTTGAGTCAAAAATTCTATAAAGTGACCTTAAAGACTGCAAAGTTTCAAGTTTGAGACAAATCGGTTTATAAATAGAAAAGTCCACCATTTTGAATCCGCCATTTTGTTTTTTTTAATAAAAAAAAATTAAGTTGTATTGTCACCGGAGCAATATACACATACCAAATTTCAAGGTTCTAAAAGGTTCTTTAAAGGCACTACTTCAACGAACCTTCTCTGTAAAACTCACTTTATTTCTGATGCAATTGATGCGAATTCCGAAGTTGGCGTGGGAAGCCCACAGTCTTTTAATAGGCTTTATCAAGGCATTCTCCTTTCAAAATTAAGTAATATAGGATTTTCCAAATGTTTATTGCAAGTATTTTATTGCTAATTGAAATACTTCTCCCAACACATTATGTCAAATACTTGTAGACTTAACTACACAATAGGAGCATTTTTAATTATCAGACCACAAAAACGAAATGATTCTTAATAGCTTGTCTAATTACATGAATTATAAACATTCTAATACCCTACCCGAGTAAGCCTATTAAACTCTACCATATAAAATAATTAACTCGGAGAATTCTAATGCTTCTGAAATTTGGCTATTTAGACACACTACACGATGTAATATACCCAACTCAAGATTAGGGTTTACAACACCTAAACACGAACCTTCCATAATATTTATAATACCACGTCTCCGAGTTTGTGTAATAATTTTTATTTACTACCTAGTATTTACGTTGCAACTGAAGGTTGTAGATTGAGTTCGATAAACGTATTAATATGCATATTATTTATTTATAACAATAGTTGCAAGTTGTAATATTCACTACAAACAGTTACATTCGCTGAGTATATAATTCGTTTGATTATGTTTTGACCGAATTTAATGTATATTTTAAATATGAATTAAGTGTCTCAACGTAGAAGAGTGCGAGGGTTTATATATTTAAATAGTTTTAATAAAACTATTGCATAATTGGTACATATTAACTAAATTAAATGTGTTCAAAATTAACCGAAAAATAAAAATAATATATCTGCCCCTTATTCCAAACACAAAGATTATGCCAGTAGTCAGAGACTTGTATAGGAGACATAGTATAGATATTATTATTTGGTGGGCTGTAATTGTGCCCAGGATCGACTTGATTTTACTCGAGAAAATAAAGCAACGAACTTCCGATTTTTCGAGCCATTAAAATCCATCTTACTGGATTTTAATGCGGTCTATTAACTTTGTGAACTAAACTGATCAATTACTTTTGAAAAAATGCGTTTTTGTATATAAAAATATGCATTTTAGAAGTGCATCTTGAAGAGATAATAAATAAAAAAAATTGCAACTCGGTAAACATTGATGGAAATTAGTCCAGTTCTGCTACTCGGAGGTTTTTGGGAGTGACTGAGAACGAATATCATTACAGCAACGATCTCCGAGGTACCTGGTGCCCAGGGTGGACAGTATGAACGTTGTCAAACTTGACAGTATGTCGTATGAACAAAATGAGCACTTTCGTTACTTTAATATTGAATTATAACTTATAACTAAGCGAGTTGCGATGCAAAAACGGTGGGACAAATTTTTGAAAAGCTAAAACCTCAGCCATTCCCACCAGAATCGATATTGGATTATCGAATCGAAAGTTTTGGATTACGTGAGTAACACTAAAATAAAGTAATTGGTAGAGGAATAACGGTTCCTCTACAAATTACTTTATTTTAGTGTTACTCACGTAATCCAAAAGTTTGGCCGGGTTAGAATGCCGGGTACCTATTTATCGAAAAAAAATGTGATGAAAATGAAAAACGTATATTTAAAATTTCTTAGAAAATTTTATTTTCAAAATAACTAAAACTAAAAATAATACGTAAAAATAAGGTTTTTTCTTGACCAAAATTTTGGATTTTTTTCTATTTCTGTAGGATGAAAGTGCGCAGGGTAGTCCGCGCACTATAATCTTCCGGGGAAAGACTCCCGAGTCTTTCAACCCCTTATCTCTTGAAAATGACGGGTTTTTAAATTTATATAATCTTATAACCCTTGAAATTACCTGTAAAAAGCTTGTTGAATGGACATTGTAGCTTTAAAATTACGGGAGTTATGGTAAAATAACCAATCGCATTTTTTCGGCGCATAAACATTTTTCCATTCCACATAATTTTGGAGTTTCGTAGTTGTTAATTATGTGCGTGTATTGTGTATATACCATAAATGTCAAATTTTTACAATATTTCCGTTGAATTTTTTTCTTAATTTAGGTAAGGGGTGGTTTTTAAGGGTGGAAAATTTGGAATACATCTAAATAATGTTCTAAATTATGAGATAAGTTTTATTCTACATAATCAAATAAGATGTGAATCCATAAAATGCTTAAACCTGCATTTCTTTCTACTTTTTTCACGAACTGGTAGTTTTTTTAACCCATTAAAAGCAACAAGCTCAAGTCGGGCATATATCGCTTTTAAAGTTAAGATGAGCTTTACATGATGTCAATTTGTAATAGAAAACGCTGCTCCACATAAGAACATCGTATTCTTGTAGTAAAATTCTGTGTCAATATGTTGAAATTTAGATGACCAAATGTTAAATTTGTCACAATTGTGCATTTATATCATATTCTTATATCATATATATTATGTCTCACCTAATCTAAAAAAGTTAGGTATTTATCCTTCCAAACTTTTTTGTACAGAATTTCATGCCCCACAAGAAATGTTTCATACGACTTTTCGATATAATGTCTTCGACCAAAAGTGTCTAGGGACGATTATTTTCAAAAACAGTTTTTCCAAAAAATATAAGCTGAGGATTTTTTTGATCCCCGAAGACGATTATTTTCCTTATTACCACTCTCGTAGGTTTTGCCTCCAAGGTTTCCCTCTCGTTGCATCCAATGAGATACAACTGGAATTAGTTTTTCCCAAGAAAAACGACGAGGAATAAATATAATTGTTGAATGTAGCAGATGATCTGGTAGACGGGGCCCAATAGAGTGGCGAACTAGATCTCCATGTCTAACCCTTCTATATTTTTACTTATGATGTTACCTAAAATCTAAGGTATATCCGAATGGACCTACTAATATGGAGATATTTAAATCATGGATTTAAATTAGGTCATAGAATACGTTCAATGGTTTAAATCGATTTGCGTCTTGGATATTTCCAAGAAGGAAATGGAGGACAATTTCAGCATTTAATTTGAAAGTATTTCAGTTAGTTCAGATCATTTTCTTATTTCAATACATATTTAGAATTAATAAAGATTACTATGTTAAAATTGTTACTTTCATATATTTTTTTCCAAAATGCCTTCCCCTCGAAGTTACAGCGCTAAGAAGTTAATAATATAGGCGTTGCTTTTTGTAGTCCCTTTTAACAATATCTCACGGTTACAAAAAATGTCACGAACTGTCACTTCATTGGTACGTAAATGTCGTTTTCCCAAATCCATACATAGCGGAGAATAAATAAAGACTTTTTTTTACTCAAACTTTAGAGGGCTTAACTCGGACTGAAAGGCGCTTTGAAAAAAAATATATGAAAGATTCCCCTTATTTTTTGCTGAAAATTCACCTACTAAATCTTTGGCATCAATTGAGAAACACCCTGTACAATCACCCAGCAAAAGAACTAAAATCTGAATGAATTGAATTTAGCAAAATTTAAACAGGAGCTGGGACTATTTATTAAAAACACAAATAGCTGATACACAGTGAGGTATATTAGGTGTGTATGTCTCGAAAATGTTTGCTGTTTAATTTTCTAATAATTAATGGTATATCACAAATTATTGAAAATTGGTGAGACCAGGTGAGTAGTCGAATTAGAGGGAGCTTGATTCATAGGAAGCATAAAGGGTTTCTGCGTTATCAGTAAACAAAAATCTTGATGAATGAGTTTTTTACAGTTAGTAAAATAAAGTTTGTGTCAATTTTTGTGTGGCCAACAATAATGTTTCTGTATATATTACATAATATTTTTCACAAAAGATCTGTTATAGAATGAATCACTTTTATATACTCACATGTCAGTGTTAGGTTATGTTTGTTTGAGACATGGAAATAATTGTAAATAGTGCGCTTGGGGCAAAACCGAACGGGGCATAATCGGATTCGTCCGTTTTGTGGAAAGTAAAGAAAAATGTGGATTCGAGTAGTGATTATGCATGGGGTTAGGGGGTTAAATCGAATTATCCACAAGGTATATAAAAATAATTTACACTTTATTTGATACAGTTAATAATTATTAAGTTGAATTTTTATATACTTTATAGGCGTAACTAACATTTTGATAATATTTTAGTTTTTTTTAATAAATGTTTTTTTTAATAAATGAAATAGTTTTTCTAACGATTTTCTATCGAAACATTTACTTCCTGAGTATGATATATTTAAGGTTAATTATTCTTGGCCTTTTTTGGTTATATGTTGCATTTTATAGCATATCGTGTTTAGTTTAGTTTAATCATGTAATTCAGGGAACATTCCCAATTTTTTTATTGCATCAAAATGTTCTACCATACTGAAAAATAAGATATGCAAAATATGACGCCTTAATTCCCAGTAATAAATTTATTATAAATTATTAAAGCCGCGCGCGTGCGAACCGTCTCAAACAGGTTCAAAGTCGTGACGCGACATCCTAAAATTTACAAACGACGAGAAGACCGATTCAGTCGGCTGCGGGAGATCTCAGCACTCGACCGCTTGTTTTCATAGTTCATTCGGCCGCTTTCCGACGCAAGGCCTAACGAATATTGTAGGCTGTAACGTCAAAGCTCGTATCTGGCAATTTTATCACTGTTTAGATCCTTAATATTGATCGCGATTGTTTTTTTTGCGAAGTACACGTTTTATTATAACGTTATGCTCTGTTTTTTAGTATTATTTTTATATTTATAATTTTTGTCATGTTCCCTATTGTGCTGTATGCTGTTGCTAAATATAAAGATATTTACTAATATTAATTATTATTATTATTATTATTATATACGAAAAAAAGGCTACCATTTAGAAACTATCATTGACGTCATTATCTAAGAAACAAAAACCCACCAAAACAAGTCACATATAAAAAACAAAATCATAGCTAAATAAACAATTATTTCTAATGTAAGGACTGATAATACTAATGTAAGGACTGATAAAAAACGAATTAGAAAAAGTTAGTACCAGAAAAGGAGGAATATATTAGGTACTGTAAATCAGTTTGGAAAATTTATATTTGTTTAGATAAGATTTAGATTTCACTACATTAAGATATAACCCTTTTATAACTCCTAAACACGAAACATCAATAAACATGTCTCCGAATTAGTCCGAATTGCTAATAAACTTGAATACTTTTAACATGTTACATATTTTCTTTGCATAAAGCTGTAAATTACTGTAGTCGGTATTAAAATTTATAACTGTAAAAACATTCTATAAATGGGCGAATGCGACGGGTAGTCGCTTTAGTGTTTACGTAAACTTCCATTCCTTTTGGTGCCGAAATGTAAAGATTAACGCGACTGAGGTGAATTATTAGCATCGTACCTAAAAGGCAGTTTCACCAATGTTTACTCTGTGATTATGCAATCACACTTTACTTTCACGTATAGTGTGATAGGACAATAACAGAGCAAAAAATAACTTTAGCGTTTTAAAAACAGTAAATAATATCAATGCAGGAAGGAGTATTAGCTCTCTGAGTAGTTGTTACTTGTAAATCCATTCAGTAAATAATATGTTCGCTGTAGTGTAATATATTATTAATGCGGACTTCTAAGCAGTCATATTTCTAATCCTGTCTCTTATTTAGGTCACCATTTAATTATGACCTTGACCCTTAGCTGGAAAATATATGACTTATTTACATCAGATGGATTTACCGTGGTGTGCTGTATTCACCTAGGTCATTAAAGCAGCAATTAAAACACAAACATAAACCGATCCTTTCTTGGCCTACTAAGCAAATCTTGCGAACGCCAAATCGTTCCCCCGTATTTACCTTCCCACATGCTAATTGTCTTAATAGGGCGCGCGTGTTCTAGCCGATCGTCCAGCCGTGTCCAACATGAAACAAACTGGGAATGCTGCACGGAACATCCGTTTTAACAATTAGACCAATCCAACTCTTTACCATTACTCATTTAGAGCGTTCCCAAGTCCCACGTAAAGTCCCTCGGAAGGAAACGTAAAGTGGTCTCTGTTCCGGAAGTAGATGAAAGAACGGCTGCTTATCGCATATACTTCCGGTACGTTGTTCCGGTGTATCGGAAGTAGCCGCGTAACGTATGCGATACTGTCTCGAACGCTTTGCTCATGTCGTACTTGATGATCCCTCGCGGTGAGACGAATCAGGCTCACCATCATGCTGACTTGGTTAGCGAAACGCGAGTTGTAACATATTGTATCATTAAATCACTTATATATATTCTTTGTTAATGTTTAACTTTGTTAAACATTAACTTTGTTAATGTTTAACAAAGTTTAATGCTAGATAAGGCACAAGTTGCTGATGCAACAAATGCCTTCCAGCAAATATTTTAAAAGGCCAGTTGCGCTGGTCACTATTAACATTACAATTTTCTTTTTCTGCCCGTACACTTAATTCGCGCGTTCTGTCTTACGTAGCAATATTTAGGGTGTTGTCATGGATTTTGGACCATCATAAATCGGATAAGCCTCTATAAATCATAGTAAATGAATACGTTAAATTCCACCAATAAAATTTCAGGGCCCTGGACCTAATATATCAGCGATATTCACGTACGTAAAAGAACTGAGCTGCTACACGCAGTTCATCTTCTCGGAGCGAGACCTTCCCGGAAACCGCACAATGTGACCGGAGCGGCTCAGGAAGTTTCAGATGCGTAGTCGTAGGTAATACTGTGAGTGGTCGCTGGCCCAGACTGGCCACGGATAGGGTTTCGCTTGTAAAACACATTTAACCCACGCCGTTTATCTTCTTAGCCTGTACAGGTAATATTTCACTTTGGGTAGCCAGCGGCTGGGTGGATATTGAATACGTCTATACAAGGTTATTTGAATGCGGATGTAAAAATGCTTTTCGTCTGATTTACTTTTAAATAATTATAGATATTTATGCAACAACCAGTAAATAGTTCTTTTCATCATCCTGGTTAAACGTTGTCCATCGAGTTTGTAAACCAAAACTGGTCTAAGTCGGACTTTTCTTCTAATAAATTTTGCAGGTATTAAAAATGTACGTTTTTTTAATATTACTTGATGGGATTGACAGGTATGTGCTTGATATATTCCAGGTCTATTCCCTCCTTTGAGGGTATATTATTGTTTAGCTTTTGCAGTTATCAGTTTCGATCCCTCGCTCCCCAATTCGCGGAATCCAGCTCAGAAAGCGAGGACACGGAGCCGAACACCGTTAATTAACAATACACACATCGACAGAGTGATTATTAGTCGTGGTCCCACATAAACACCACAATCCCGTTTTATTCATGTCACAGGAACCGAACTTGTTCGCATTTACATTTTAATAACTCCCAGCGATGTCTGTCTGCGTCCCTCAGGGCAGAGGCCTCGGTCCTTCTCCATCCAACGGCACAGGGTGATTATCAATTTTCTACCAATTTGGTTTCGATTGTGCTGTTTTCATACAACGAATTAATGTGGATAACTCCGCGCTGCTTTCTGCATACACGACTCTCTAAATACCAAAATGGCTTGCTCGTTCCGCGATGCAAATATGACTAATCAATCCGGCCGATAGCTAATAAATACCACTCCTAATTGCGGAAAATATCGAACCGACATCTCACTGGTATAGATTTTAATCAACGGTATTATTAATTTGCCTGTCATTGCAGATACAGCCAGTTCAATGTTTCCTAAGCATATTAGATAGCTAAAAGTACCATAGATAAATTGAAAAACTTAAACCCTAGAACCAGCAGCAACTACTTACATAAACAAAATAATATCTGCTAAAGTTGGTATTCTAGCTCGAACATAATTAAATACTAGTGTATTATTCAATGAGTACTTATAGCAACTTTTAACGCAAGGCAACGTTTACGCCACGAGCCGAAGACGAGGTGCGCAAATTGACCCAGTTAATAATGGCCTTTAATTATAAGTTGAATACTATAATTTATCTACGATCATTGTACGTTTTTTATCTTCAACGAGTTGTTTTTCAGTTCTTAATAAGTTTTTGTGAGAAATGTCACATGCTTTCTATTTTGCTCGCGCATCCCCACAGCTCTATACTGTAGGTCCAAATATGTTTTATGACTTTCTTAAAGACAAGAAGTTTGTTTTCTGTTGATAGTTCTGACTTTCTCGCTATCAACCAGCATAGTTCTTTTGTTTCTATATCAATTTGTCTTTTCTTCTTTGGTATATGTTGCCTCCAGTTCAGTTTCTTTAATATTTAGTTTCATTGCTTCGTGATATTTGTAAGTATGTTATTGATTGTAACAGACGCACAGGAATCTCGCCGAAAGGGTAAAAGTTCCTTGAGCTGACTTGTTCTCGTTGACGTTAATTCGCGATTGTTGGATCCGGTGTTGAAGCTGGTTAATATGTTGAGTGTGGTGCTTCTATATATGATCTTAGGGTATTGCGATAAGATGGAGGTCACATTTATATGATTTTATATAATAAACCTGGGTGCCAAACTATGTCGAAAATTTGGCTTATATCCAGAAAAGCAATTGAGCAGTACTGTTTTTTTTTTCGAATACTTTACTTATCACTTGTGTTGATCGGTGTTCGCCTTTGTTGAGGCTCTTCAGAGTGATGTACGATATATTTAATTGGTTATTTGACACTTGAATTTACTATTAATACCTACTATTCTCGTAGTGACATTTTTATGTGACATTAGTTTTGACAGAAACTCACATTCATAGAAAACAACTACTACTTTGTACAAAATTTAGTTATACTATATTTTATAGCTGTCAACTTTGAAGTCCTCTGCACCGTTCACCCCTATTTCTAACCTTGAAATTTAGCGTGGTGTCAATTTGACTTAAAACCACTAGATTTTAATAATCGAAAGTTATAATTGAGAAACAAGGCGACGTGAATTGATCTATGTACAATATTGGACTGTCTATTGTTGTTTATTGTCGGTTCTATGACAGCGAACAGAATTTAATGTATTTGACAAGTGTGTAAATAATACGTATTGTCTGCCCTGTTACTAAGATATTTTAGAAAACGTCTTTAGATCCTCTCTAAGTTGTTAATATGATTGTTGAAATGGGGACACCACGTAATGGAGGCATATTCAGCGTGAGGTCTGACAAGAGCCGAGTATAACAATTTGAAAATATTTAAATTTTGAAACTCACGAGTATTTCGTATCACAAAACCTAGAGATCTGAAGCTTTTAGCTACTATATCATTTACCTGGGCTGAAAATGATAGGCTGGGACCAAAAATTATGCCAAGGTCACGGATGGTATATATATATATATATATATATATATATATATATATATAAAATAAAAAGTAATGTTCCTAATATGGATCCTTGAGGAACTCCTGAAGTGACCGATATTATAATAGATTGTTGACCATAACAGTGAACAAATTGTTTTCTCTCTGCGAGGTAAGATTTGGAGAAGCATGTCAAATTTTTTGATAGACTGAGTTATGTAATTTATTAAGACGTATATATTGTATAAAATGGGAAGCATTTTATATAATATATGTGTATTGTATATACAAATACTTTTATTTCACTCATAAGCATAACTTAACCCAGCTGTCTTTCTCAGAGAACCTGTTTTCGACCCGAGACAAACAGATGCTGAGCAAGACCTGGGAAATTATTAATAAAAGAAATGAAGTTAGAGTTTGGTAATATTATGTGTGTGTATGTATCTTACTATATAATCATTTAGGACATTTATACTTATGTCATGTTCTCGATCATGAATAAGAAGACTCATACTTAATATAAAACTTTATTAAAATATACTCCTATAACAAATTGTAACAAACCTGGAAAAATTGACATTTTTATTAAATTTCGGTTTCATGGATTAAACGTCACCTTAAACGTTTATGAGTGAAATTATTACCATAATGAAAAAACACTATGATTTTTTTACCACATAAAGTTGTATTCAGGAATGACAAGCGACAACAAGGAGCGACAAGCGACAAGGCGTGTGTATCAAAGACTCTGCAGATATATATAAAAATGCAATCATTAAAATGATAGGTACTTGATAACATCCAATGCGTTCCTAGGGAATCTAATAAAGCTTATATACGTACACGTCTCGTACCTCATACGATCCGTGTTTAAAACGTGAAGCAATCAAGAAGAAGATCAAAGGCCGGAGGTGTGTTAGCAAACTCCATCTCATGCCAACAACTCACTTTGGGAGTTACTACTGCTAGACGCAATATACTTGAACTTTGATCATCGGGTAAGGTAACCCAACGATAAAAGTAAAAAGCCGGTAAAGGACTTAAATAAACTTCCCATTAAGGGGGAGCACGAGGAAGAGATAAGGTAAAAATAGTATAAAGGGATATTATATCAGGAGCTTCAGGTTTTACATGAGAGAAACGCGGTCGATATAAGGAATAAATCTTAAAAATTACCTAAATCGCAACAAACATTGATAATGTCAATATTAGTTGTAACATGCGTATATGCTTATGTATATGCATATATGCTTACATACTGTATATGCATGTATATGCAGGTATATGCTTACATATTGCGGATGTGTATTCGACTTATTTATATAAAACCTAGTGAAACAATTAATTTGAGATTTATCGTGTTACCGGATCCTTCGCCACTTTTTAGAAATTATAGGAATTTATGGTAAGATGCAACCGTCCATTTTAAACTATACCATAATCAGAAATTAAAATTCAGGTCTATAATGTGATATGCGGTAGTTATCGGTCTATTAAAGTTAGAAATAATCAGTCTGCAGATCTCTGCAAATCTGCGCACGAGCGAATCGAGCCACTTACTTTCAAATTTGCAATATCTATGAAACTACTAGGTACCGAAATTGTTTTTATATATTGTATTTATATGATTATTTATTGACAGTCAGAAATATACAATATACAATAATATTCTGTAATCTGATAGGTTCTTACGCTAAGGGTAGTTCTTCTCCACTGATGGGCCAAATATTCCTCTTAACATTCGTTCACATAACTTGGCCATTTTATTTCGAGTCATATTGTATTTTATGATACAAAGAGAGGGTTTAAGATTATGTTCGAGGGGATTAATAGTTTATTATTATTTATTCCCGTTATTTATTATTCTATAGATTTTTCGGTTATTTAGGTTTTTATTTATTTTTTCTTTATTTTTATTTTTTTAAGTATTTTTATTTATTTAGCTGATTCTTATTATTTTAATATTCATATTTAATAGTCATATTTTATCTACACTTATAAATATTTCACACCTAACTGGTAATTCATTCTGAAACGTCACTTATGTCTTTACGAAAACTATTGTCTGGGCTATTTTAGTATGTATGGATTGTCAAGAATGGGTAACATGAATTGTAAAAAGACAGATTTACACCACGCAAAGCTTTGGTACCTAATATATTGCATCCTAGCATATGTCAGAGTTTCAAAAATAATGATAAAAAGGTTTCGTAAAAAAATGTTCAGTAGTAAGAGATACATATTATCTAACTGATCCAGGGAGGTGAAAAGTACGAAAAGTGGTTAGAATATATTCTATAATATTTGGGCAGGAGTCATAACGAAAGGAAAATAAGTTTGAACACTTGAAAATAATGCAATATACCGGGTGATTTTTTAAACTTGATACATCCAAATATCTCGAGAGGAAAGCACTTTGGGGAAAATTTCTCGGATAAAAATTAAATCTTTTCGTGGGGGAAATAATTTGGTACAGAGACCACCCCACGCACTGCGCAGGGGTGGTCTCTGTACCAAATGTCTCTGTACCTCTGTACAATAATGATAGATGTTATTTAAAATGTCAAAGTCACCCCCACCACTGCGCAGTGGGTGGGTGGTGTGGGGGTGGTATTTGTACCAAAGTCTTTCCCCCACGGAATGACTTAATTTTATTCCGAGATATTTTTCCCCAAAGTGCTTACTTCTCGCGAAATTTCGATGTATCAGGTTAAGAAAATCTACCCGGTACCTATACATGAACTTACCCCATAGAGTAAATACTTTCAGTTTGCATTACTTCCGCTTAAGTCAAGTTGACCGGCAGCATGGATTTTTTAGGATCATGGATCAAAAAAAATAAAATGAAATTGACATGCTGGTCATTTAAGTTTGTTTAATTTTTTTATTTTTCTACCGAATATTATCCATATTTTTCCGAAATTTTAAAAAGGGAGGAGTAATTATAATATAATGAATTGTTCATGAATTTGTTTCCCTCATGTGGATTGCCGCCTTTTCTTACGACAACAAACAAACGGCTGCTATTCGCGATTCGTTACCAGATGTAAAATTACAGTGATATCACAGGAATACGTTTTGTTCTGTTCACTGTTCCATAAAATAGTTCCTTATTTGTAGTTATGAAAAACCAATGTAATGACAACATAAATATTTCTAGCTACTATATAAATTACTACCACTAACACGTATATCAGCATTTCAACATTCCTGCATATCCATATAACGTATTTAGTAACGTTTTAACAATATACATCATCCCTTCATCACTTACATCAGAAATTACATTCGCTCTTGCAAGCGTTATATTTTTAAGGTCTAATTATACTTGGGGTCCTTTATTCTGCCGCGAACCCGTCAGATTTTGTCAAATGAGACCACAAATAAATTCAGAAAAGTTAGAAACGAGATTATTAGGCAAATTCTAGAGTGTATAACTTTCGAGCACACATAAAATTGCTAACTTTAAAATATTTCCACAGTTTTGGGAGACGGGCCGGATTCGGTCGGCGGTAAGTCCACATCTGCATGTCTTTGAGAGCACTCGGCTCAACCCTTTTGGTTTTTGCAGTGCGTTGGAATTACCACTCTTGGGAATTGCAGGATTTAGGCACATCGTACTAGAAAAGGATTCAGTAAAAATATATTACTGAATGGTTTGAATAATGGAAACAAATATTATTACTGTTTATAATAAATTAATTACGTATAACTTGAGTTGGGGTCGAAAAATGGAATTTGAAATTTGAACATGGAAATTATCTGGTTTATTTTAAAGCTTATTTAGCTAAGGTTCATTTTGGTGGTATTTAGGGAGAATATTTCACGCAAAAAATAGTAATGATACAAAAAGGTGAATTTGTTGAAAAAAGGTGAAAAAAGGTGAAACGTACCTAGCAAGGTGAAACGTATGTAGCAACAATAACAAATCTCTTATTCTCTAAAACAAAATTTAAAAAAATGCCCTAATATAAAGCAAATGATGTATTTTCTAAATAAACACATCAATAATGTATATACATCGTATATACATCAATTATAATTGGATATTAAAAAGTGACATATCGTTATGATGCCTGATTAGTCAGTAATGAATTCATTCTAATTTTGGTGTACCTTATATGTTATCTCTTTGATGAAATATTCAGACAAAAGTTCACTAAAAAAAGTGCACTAATTTAATTGAAATTCTTAATATAACAATGAATGTAAAACATGAAAATTTAGACCAAAAATGTTCTTCATAATCTGTTTATCCTCTAGCAGCATTAATTACAGCTTGACACTGTCTTGGCATACTTAAAATAAAATTAACAATTTCGTTTTGAGGTAATAAGGTCCATTCTTGTGTAAGAAGATCTTGAAGATCTTGTCGAGTATGATTAGCAATCCGTCTCTGGAGCAGATACCATACGTGCTCGATGGGATTAAAGACAGGCGATTGTGCTGGCTATGGCAGAAAGGTGATATCCTTATTATAAAAACAATCTCTTACTGTTGCAGCAGTATATGACCTTGCATTATCCAGGATAATGCAAGGCACATGCAGGATGTTATATGCAGGATAATTTATCCTGCATGTAACGCAAATGAGGGCCTGCATCAGTGAAAAATGGAAGGACAACGGATTCTAGGATACGGTCTATGTATTGATAGCGATTCAAAGTGCCCACTCTTCTTGAAGCAGAGTAGAGACAAAACCTAGATTCATCTATGAATAATACAGAACTCCATTCCTGTAAGCCCCACTGGATGTGTCCACGACGTAACATGGGAACTCAATGGATGTCTGGTGTATAGCCCAGCATCACGTAAGTCTATTCCTCAAAGTGTGGTCACATATTAATGTTGTGGGTATTTGCTAAGGCCATATATATAGTTGTATGCACATTTCGGCAGGTTAACCCTACCACATATCGATCATGTCGAGGCGTAGTTGCATGTTGACGACCTCCATGTCTTTCAGCGACATCACCGATTTGTTCATATCGCGAAATATGTCACACTCGCGAAATCACGTTCTGAGTGGCCTCAAAATAACAAAATATTCACAGCACTTACCATTTGAACACGTGCTAAATGCCGATGCACCATGACCACCATTGATATTAACAATCTTATTTTAGTACAGTTTTATAGTTTACTAGAGCACATCTTTAAAATGTAGCGTTAATAATTTCTATTAACTTAGTGCACTCTTTAACATTTGTTTGATTATTTAACGAAAGAGAAAACGTGTTACATTGAAATTAAAATGAGTTGCTGACTAATCAGGCATCATAACGGTATGTCACTTAAAATCCAGTTAAAATTGATGTTCTCCTTGAATGTAGTTCCAGAACTTTTCTATTTTGTAATTTCCTAAATTTGATGTTACAGAAAAATTGTATATAGAGTTTTATTACAGTGTTATGTTATGAGTTTTTAATGTGGAGTGAACCTGGTAGATTCCATCCGAGCCTAAATTTTTGCATGCGCAGTTGCAATGCGTACCCACGTACCCAAAATTTAAAAAAAATATGCCGGTTTTATGGCGACGTAATAATGTATTTATCTTAATAAAGAGACAGTCAAGTTCTATGTCGTGTAAAATATTTTCTGGTGTTAATAAAATAATATATAGTTAAAAAGTGAAGCATTATTGTATTAATTGTTAGTTAAGTAATGTCATACATAGTCATGTCATAATAGTATGAACTGTGTATTTCATTTTCGATGTTTACTCAGATTCATAGGTAGTGACCACATGTGCATTTTTCTAAAAGGAAAAAATAATTTAATGAAATATAAATAAATAAGTGTAAGAAGTGCGAACATTGCTAAGAGGTGAAAACTAAATTGGGTTTTTTATATAAAATATTGCTGAAAATCCCTCCCTCTTGAAGCTACAAGAAGATAAAAAAAGAACTAGAATGATTGAAACATCAAAAATGAAAGCACATCTATGTATCCTGTGATATTATGTTTTATATTATGCATTTTTAAATACTGTACCTATTATTTTATTCACAAGTTATGAACAAGAGTTCAACAACTTGTGATGAATATCTGGTCTACACAAGTCCCAGTAGTATATGTAAGCCGCAAAAACGTTGAAATTATACAGAAAAGTTGCAGTAACATTGTTGAGATATTATAGTTTTTTACTTATGATAATAAATTATGATAATAATTTTTATGATTATCTCTATAATAATACACAACAATATTTTTTCCATTAAACTTCTGCATACAAAACTAAAACATGGTAGTTCGTTTTCTTCTTTCCAAATTCCAAAGATCGTGATTCGACCTGTACATAACATAAGTTAATAAGTCGTTCAATTAAGACACTCATCCAAATGAGTTACCAGAAAATTGACTTTATCTGTACCTGAACTAAGGATGACAGAATCATGGATATTCACTGATACGGTGTCACATTTAATTTGTCTATTATGAAATCTAATAATTGGCGTTTTATCGAAGGGAAGTATAAATAATTTTGGTTACACTAGCTGCAAACATTATCTAGAACATGTTTAAGTTAAATGATTTGTTTGAAATAACTAGAGATAAATCTTCAGGGTACATGGTAAAGGAAATATGCCCTAGCACAGATTATAATGAATTAATATATAAAATAAAAAGCACAGGGCCCAGAACTGAGCCCTGCGGTATACCTATTTCTACTAGACAACAGTCAGAGTTAATTTTATTTACATAATAGTTATTAGTATGTTGTATAGAGATTTACTGTTTACGAAGTATGCGGGAATAATAAAGTATGTTTAAAAAAAATCGAATACTTATCGAATACTAAGGACTATAAGTAGTAAACATCCGCGCAGGATTCAGGTTTAGGTGATTCTGTTCCAAGTTCGAAGTTACATGCACTGGATTATAATAGCAACTGGATTTTACCCTGATATTGTTTTCCATTTTGCACGTGGAAACTGTTACTTTGGTGCGAAGATATTATGTTTGCCGCTGATTAAAAAATCGGTACAATATGAAATATTCTTGTTAATGAAGCTCTCTTGGCGAAGTGAATCTCCTGCGTTTTTAATTATTCTCCGCTTTTTCCTCAAACGTCTAAGGGATACACATCTTCAGGCTGGGTAATATATGTACGCCACAGTTTCCAAGGGTTCGGGAGCATGTCGGTTTGGTTAAAATCCACATTTTAATTAAGGAGCCATTGAATAATTCATTTTCCCGAAATGAAAGCAACTTTGAAAAACCCTTAATGAACCGCGAAAAAACTGAACACACTTCATTGAATGAAATTTAATTACTCGAAATCTTTAATTAAATGAAAACTTTCCGATGCGGCGGCGGTATTTGTCATTTTTATTTTTAAATTACATAAACTCCTTAAAAACGCCCCAATTTGCATATAAAATGACAAAATCTTGGCTGGGCTTCACTAAGAAATTAAATAAATTTAGCGGGGTGTAATGGATTTAGGTTCATCAAGTTTGTTTTGGCTCTCAAGAAAGACTTTCTCTGATTGCAAAAACACAAAATCAACCGACTTCCTTCTCTTGATTGAGGAGACTTTTAATTGCATTATGCAAATCCGGTGTTTTGTGTCTGAATTCTTTATTCGGTTATCACGAATCAGACCTTATTGGGGGAATAATCGGGTGGGGCGAATCCTTTCCTACAATTTCCACAATAAAAGCGTAATATTGACAATAACAAAGAATTTTGAATTTTATAAACAAAGGAGTGCAAAAGCAACTGCTCTGCATTGAAAATATTGTGTATACCTTTCCAGTCCAATGTTTGCTGCAAAAGTATGTAGATAAAAACCAAACAAAGCCGAACATCGAAATACAACACTGCACTCGACGTGCGTTTCGGTAGCCAAGTTAGAATCAACGGGAAATGATTAAATCAATTTTTACATTCAACTGTTTAAGACGTTTAAGAAGGGGGACCGTCTAGCCGCATGACTTGGCTCGTAAGATTTCAGAACTCGGAAGAACATCGATCTTCCGAGTTAAGCAAGGTGGGCGCCGGCGGGTGCTTGGATGAGTGGCCTAGGCAGGCTTGGGCGGACTGTGGCAGTCCACCTGAGGACTGGGAGCGCTCAACACATCTGCTCGGGCGTGTGGTCGCCGATAAATAGTAAAATGAGAACAGAGCAATAAATCTCATAAAACTCAGATCATTCTATTATACATAAAATTGTAAGAGACTTTGCCACCAAGCCACCCGTAATAAATAGGTTGGTTTGAAGAAAAGGGCTCAAGTAAAAATGAGGAATGTACAAGGGGCCTAATGAGGCCTAAGTGAAATTACTATACTGCGACCCCTATACATACATACATATTTAAGAAGTATTTATCACTTATTACTTTAGTAACTTCCCTTCTAAAGATAATTTCCAATAATATTGAACTAAGAACACAATATATAAATTACAAAAATAAATTAATCTCCTTAATAAAAAAAAGAAAATCTGAGTACCTACTATAAAAACAAAAAAAAACAAAAACCAACTAAACACAAAGAAACTGTGGAATATAGTAGAAGAAATTACTAAAAACAAAAATAAATCCTGTAGTATATCATTTCTAAAAAGTGAAAATGGAAACAATTCTGCTAAAGAAATTTCAAATTAATTTACAAAATATTTTCAAACATGGGCAAAACATTAGCTAATAAAATTACTAAAAATCCGAATTTTAAGATAAAAATATATATTAGGCATTTTTTTGCGTTAGTTGCTACAGATGATAATGAAATTAAACATATCATAACATCAGAAATAAAAAATAAAGAGTCATCTGGAGTTGACAATATTAAGGCTGAAACTTTGAAGTTACATAATACCTCATGACACCTTTAAGTTTACACAGACACGGTTTATTCAACCGATGTATGGAAATTGGTAACTGGCCAACAGCTTTTAAGGAATCCATTATAGTTCCTATAAAAAAGGAGATAAAGACCCATATTTCTTATAACAAATGAAATAAAATGTTTTTTTAAAAATTATAAGAAAAATTGGTAAAAAAACTTTATAATAATTTATATATAATAATTTAAATGGTTTTATTTTAAATAATCAGTTGTTGGTACTAAAAACTACAAAATAATTAGGACATAAACCTGGACTTTCCTGAGATTCTGGCGTTTGGTAAGAAATAAAAACACGTGGGGCACATTTGAAACATGGTTTTTATGCCCCCCATGTTTTTATTTCTTACCATACGTCAGAATCTCAGAAAGGTCCAGGTTTCTGTCCTAATTATTGTGTAGTTTAAATAAAACAGTTTAAGTACAAAATTGTTTTACCATTTTTTGTTTTGTAGTTTTTAGTTTTTTTAAGTTCCACTCTCCACCTCCTGCCTCCATCATCAGACGCTCGTCACCAAGTATAATGTATGGGACTCGTTAAAAGCAACCAAATGAGCCTAGTAACCTTAAACAGCCCCAAGTACCAAGTTTAAGACAAATCGGTTCATAAATAGTATAGTCCGTCATTCAAAAATTGTATTGAGTGACCTTAAACACCGCAAAATTTCAAGTTTGAGAGAAATCGGTTCGTAGATAGGATAGTACGCCAATTTTTGGATCCGCCATTTTGATTTTTTTAAGTTTGAGTCAATTATATTGAGTGACCGCAACGTTTCAAGTTTGAGACAAATCAGTTTTTAAATAGCAAAGTACGCCATTTTGGAACAGCCATTTTGATTTTGTTTGTAATAAAAAAATATTAAATTGTGTTGGCATCGGAACACTATAAACCTAGGAAATTTAAAGTCTCTAGCTCATCGGGAAGTAGTTGAAAAAGCCGTTTAAAAAAGAGACTAATTACTTATGTTACAAGATTAATTTCCGAAAACAATTTGAATTTAGAGAGAATATGTCGACTGCAGATGCAATAGTCGCTTTAACAGCAGAAATCCACTCCGCCCTAAATCAAGATAAACCCTATCACTGCACTTTTATTGACTTACCACAAGCGTTTGATACTGTTAGTCATTTCTTACTTTAACAGTCACTTGGTGGTATCAGACGGAATAGTTTAAAACTATTTCAAATTTATCTAAGCAACAGACATCAGAGCGTAAAAGTAAGTAATATGATAGGTGAAACACTACCTGTAGAATATGGAGTGCCACAAGGTACAGTGTTGGGTCCGCTTTTTTCTCTATCTATATAAATGACTATCTATATATGTATTTTCTTTATCCTTGTGCATAGCGGATATTATAGGAGTCGTGGATGACACCGCAGTGCTTTTTTCAAAGCTAACTCATGGGAAGATCTAAATATAAGTTCTGAAAATGACTTAACGGACATTAAAAACTGGTTCGATCACGAGCTACCAACAAGACAATAGAGATTGGGATCGACACTGAAACACCATTCTTCCTCATGGCGTACCGAGGTTCCATCCATGAAACTGCGAAACAAACACCAGCTCGTGTGATATTAGGACGTGAAATTGGACTGCCGTGTGATTTGGTGATTGGGACACCTGTGGAAGAATCATTTGCCGTCAAGGAGTACGCAGATCAACTGGCCGAACTATTAAGAAATATCCATGACTTGGTTCAAGACCAAATGGCAGTTGCAAGTGACCGGATGACGGCCAATGATCTTAAGGCCAATTCCAGAGAGTTTAAACGGGGAGACTTAGTTTGGTTGTATAATCCACAGTGGAAGAAGGGATGATCGTCAAAGTTACAGCCGCCTTGGGAGGGGCCCTATTTCCTATTGACTAGAATTAATCATGTTGTGTACCGAATCGGACAGAGCCCAAGGACGAAGATTAAGATAGTCCATTTAGATAGACCAGCATGATATGCTGGGGCAAATGGGTTACCTGCCTATGACGAGTAACGTCACGAGTCGGTCGAAATCCTCTCCTTCTTTCTAGGCGTGCTGAAAGAGTGCTGACGCATCGACAAACGACCCTTTTTGGATATATACGCAGGTTGCCAACGGCGGAGTTCAGTTACTATTGAACGCACGTATAGTACACGTCGATAAGAGATTAGTTATAAATTGTGTTGTATAGATGTTAATCAGTCCCTACGTTTAGTCAGTGTTTATTAGCAAGTTAATAAAGCAGTAATAAGTTATAGGGTATTTATATTATTGAATCCACGATCCACGGAAAGTAATACAGTTTGTGCACAGGGTGCAAACACGTAACAATACCAACATATTTTACACCTATGTATGTTTACTATTTATGCAAATAAACATTATTATTATTATTATATTATTATAATTTATAGTTATATGCGGCATATAGTTATATGCGGCAAATCAATCAGGGGAGAAAACACCTCTATTCCCGATTTAATAAAATTTTATATACAAAACCTTGGTGCAATAATTTTATTATATAATTTAATCTAATATCGCGACTCTCAGCATGACCAGCCGCAAAATAATATTCCTGCATCAGCATGACCTGGTGCAAAATGGGTCGTTGTACATATTATAGATAGCGTGCTGCAGAACCGACAGTTTGTGTGACACATGCGTGCTGGAAGCGAATATATCACGTTTAAGGGACGGATTAGCAGATTAACATAAAAATATGACATTTAGGATATTTTGCTGCAGTAATTTTTCTTTCAATAATAATTTTCTACACTGAATATTTTTTAGGGATTATATACTCTAGGTGAGAGAGAGGTTAACTAAATATACCTAACTACAAACTACTTAAAATATTGTATTCAAAATAATACCATCGTGTGAAAATATCGATTAATTTCCACAAGTTTGGATTTATCACATTTTATCTGAAATTTTCAGAACGAAATTCGGGAACATCGGAAAGGACATAACGCAGTGCTATTTGTCTCATTGATCATCCATCATTTGCTGTAGCAATAACAACAGCATTACAATAAAAAATAAAATAAAACTTTTTTCTCGTCTATACGATTTACTACGTCTATTTATATGTCTACTACTTTTTTCGATTTACATACAGTTACCCTATTTTTTTTACTCTTCTTTTTTTGCTATTTCTTTGCATTCCTAATTAGAATTTTCAATAGAAGCACGGAGCAATCGCAGGCGAGTTGACAATCATTCGACAAGTAAATAATACATCAGACATGACAACCATTGATTTTGTAACCCAACCTAAACACCTGGTGTAGCTATTATAGTATACCATATATTAATGATTTCTTAATGATTCTGCAAAAAGAAAAATATCGGACCTTAAAGGTTGAGGAAATAAAGGAGAAAGGAAATAATTTTTAATAAGCTATAAATTTCTTTATAGGTTGGCCATACCATCATTATTAACATAGCAAAAGTCAAAAATCTTAGCCGCCATCTTGAGTTTTTGTTTTTTCTTTGTAAATAACTCGAAAAAAATATACACATCGCTTTTTTATTTGTTACGATAGCATAAATAGTAAAAAAGCTACAGTGGAAAAACTTTAGTCGGAGTCTCATTTCCCAAATTTAGCAAGACACAATCAGATGGTTACTACAGGATCGTTACAACGAAACTGAAAATTTAGATCTTTAGAAACGAACTGTAGAAGTGTCAGTAGCTCCAGATTCAATTGTAGCCGTTTCCCAAGCAGACTTTGTAAAAAGTAAGAAAAACGAAAAGTTTTATTAACATCTTAAAGGGATCTTGTAAGCAGGATTTGTAGTTCAGCAACCCCAAAGAGATGCAGATGTTGATAGTTCTAACAGCAGTTAACCATAGTGATTTTTATCATACTGTTACAGTTGTTTCTGAAGATGCTGATGTCGCTATGGTATTGCTACGCCATACCAAAACATCCAACATTTATTTAATGAAACCTGGAAAAGGGGCCATGGTAGATAAAGCGTCGCAGTACAATTATAGCAACAGTTAGGCCATAACATAAAATCTTCAATTTTATTTTGACATGCAATGTCGGGCTGCGACTCTACCTCTTTTCTTTCTAAGAACTCAAAGAAGCAGCTGTCTGTATTTTAAAAAGAGAATTTGTTCTGCCATAAGGCCTCCTTATTTTAAAATGAAAATGCACCAAAAGAAGAATTATTTGAAATTGGCTTTCAATGTATTGTGTGTGAGCCCCATAAAATGGTATGGGGCTCACAAAGTGTAGAAATTAAATGACTACCGGTATATTATTTATAATAAAGTAACAAGCAGGCAGCAAATACGTGGTGCAAATTTTAATCTAGCATTACTACCACCTACCCCAAAAGCAGCTAAGTAGCATATTTTAAGAGTACTTTCAGGTACAGATCGAGTTTTAAATTATTTAAAAAAATAAACTACCTATTTTTCGTTAATATCCAAAAATGGTTAGGCCGAGATATTGATCCTACCAATTTGGGATGCAAAAAAGACAAAGGAAAGTTGTACCCTGGATGTGACCCCAAAACGATATATTGAAGCAGATATCCTGCAAATGCAAAACTTTGCGATAGAAGTTGTTCATGTAAAAAGCTAGGTTTAAGATGCTCATAAGATGCTGTGGCAATTGTTATGGACTCTCTTGCACGAGCAATTCGATGGACAAAATGGAAGAGATGGAGGAAATGGAAGAGATGGAGGAAATGGAAGAAAGTACCGATATGGCATTTGAAATATATAAATGAAAATGTAGTTTAAAAATATAAAGATATATTGCTAGCTAATATTGTAATATTTTTGGATATACTCACGATGTAATATGTTAGGTAGGACTGTAAAACCCCCATGTTTATCGACACTTTCTTTATTTGTGTCTTGGTACAATAAATTAGGCAAACTCGAGGGTAAACAAGTAAAACATCTTAAAATAAAACAGTATTTTGTTCGCAAGTGTTGGAAAAGCGGTATTAGTAACTTAAATGTAAAAATTTGAGAAATTTAATTTTGCAACTAAAGTTTATCCACTGTAACTTTGTAAATATTTATTCTATTGTAACAATTAGAAAAGTAAAATGTGCGTTTTTTAATTCTCTACAAAAAATTACATTGCATATTTCCCAAAAAAATGCACCTTTTATGAGTTATTTTCCCAAGATCCATCCAAGCGGCTAAGATTTTTTAGGTTTCCCGGAAAGGGAGACTTTGGGATTTTTAGTATGTTAATAAGGATGGTATTAACTACCTAAAAAAAATTGTAGCTTGTTTGAAAAATATTTCCTTGCATTTGTCTAGTGGTCCTGTGCTACATGAACATTAAAGGGTACAACACTTTAAATGAGGTCACAAGGAAATTAGGAACTATTTAAAATAGTCGCCATCAGGGCCGTTCGTAGGGTGTTGGCCACGGGCTTACAGATTCTATTTTGCCGCCCCTGGGCAGAATTTTACAAAATAAAACATAAACAATATTGTTCTTTATATGGTTCTTTATAACAATTCTTTATAACAAACGATATAAAATAAATATGAGTGTAATAGTAGGAAGATGTATTAACACAGTGATGTAGCCATTATGTAATTTGGGGGAGGTCCGAGATATTAGGTCAGCCCTCTGAGACCCTGTAGTGTAACAGCCGAAAATTAAAAAAATTTCAAGGTCACGCGTTTTACTGGCACTCCAGAAAATTAGTTATATAATTAAAGGAAACAAACTAAAAAAAACGACAAAAACGAAAACGACCGAAAATTTAATTGGCAATTGTCAATTAATCTAATAATTTCGGAGGGGGTCCGGACCCCTGCCCCGCCCCATTATTGCCCCACATTAAAGCCTTACAAACTTAATAATCTCAGGAAAAAAGTATACTAAAAAATAAAAATTGTATGTACTAAACTAAAGGACCACTTTTTGGGTCTTTTTGGGCGTAAATTCATTTTATGATTCGTGACAAATCTAAATGTTCTGATATGTCACTATCAATTGAGATGCCAAATTGGTCAGACGTTCTTGAGGAATCGATAATATTAGGTTGTTTTTAATTAATTTCAATTAAGTGTAATTATTGTGAGGTTGGGGAAACATGAAATTAAGTCGACTCGTATTATGTGATTTAAGATATCAGAAGGAAAATTTGGAAAGAAAATACATATCTAAATGAAGTGATTTCTATATACGAGTAATTGGAGTCTAACCAAATCGTGTAGAATGGCGTCAATCTTTGTCAATGCAACTGTAGATCTTAATAAAAGCGTAGTTTTATTAGTCTTAAGACTCATATTTTTTAATAGGTTAAACCATATAACATCGTTTAAATTGGTAGAGAAAATGTAGGAAGGCTATTTTAAATTGTTGTTTTGCTTCAATAGCCAATAACAGCTCATCATGAGTTTCGTAATCAAAAAGGAGAATCTTTTTCTTTATGTAGATTAAACAAATGGACGCAGCTACCTACAACATGCAGCTAGCTCATTAGCAACAGAATTAATGTAATGTACAAAACTGCCATCTGTCCTATTTGATTTGATAAATCTGTAGGTCTTTTAGAACCGCTTTACATTCTGCAATGATTTTTTAGAATTTTGCTTACGTTATTTATTTTGGACAATAAATAATGATGCCAAAATGACTAGAGAACAGATGAAACCTAGACTGATTTTTTTCCATCATTGAACTGGCTGTATTTTTTGTTCTTGTATCCCTTGTGGGATCATCTATTAGATCAAAGAAGGTCAATACAGTATCTTTTAAATTTTGTTGTTCTAAAATTTCATGGCTGCGCGGCCGCCCCTCAGCGCAAGGGTAAGTGAGACGTTATTTAAAATAATAATAAAAATGTCCCTGCCGCAATATTAATATTATCCTTAGACCTCATAGTATAATGTAAATCTGAAGATCTTTACCGTTATTTTATTATTTATTTGTCAACATCATTTACGAAAAATTACCGTATTATACTCATCAATAACAGAACTGACATTCCCATTAATATTCAGTTATAATTTGAGTTTCTATATTGATATTCCGACTTATCCATAGTTTTTATTTACTTCAGTGCATAGTTAATGCATGATTTGCATTTCAAAATTTTCCAATCCAGCAACAATTCCTAACTTAATTGTTAGTAGCGCCCGATAAAATAGCTGCTTACTTTCTGCGCTAGATAAAAACCCGCATTATATTAACGGAAAAAGAGTTATAGAGAATGGTGGAGAGGCGAGAGCGTGACCCTTATTGAATCGTATACAGAACAGATCCGAGGGAATCAGAGGATGATCATTATAAGGAGCGCTCGCAAATATTTAGTTGTTGAATATGCATGAGCTGAAAGTACACCGGCTGTTTTTCTAACATCCTCAGATTGTCGATGTCCTATATCCCTCTATCTGGCATCCCCGCTCACTAATGGGATATACATTGGCGTATAATTTTCAATTTAAATCAACAGATATAACAAAAAAATATTGTATAGATTATTCTGCAACACTCACAAATGAATTGATATTGCACGTTACTACATTTGTAGTAATTTAATACTAATTCGTCAACGCTCTTAAAAGTAAATGCAACCTTTACGCTCTAAAGCAACCTAAAGCTCTATTCCAATGAATATCACTATATAAAACAGTGGCTTAAGATTTGCCCCCTCCCCCATAAATATATATTGAGGCCCCTTCAAGGAGTTTCTTCAAGCTTCACCAAATAATAATTTGAATTTCGTACCCATTCCTATAAATAATAGTGTTAATAGTATCGCAATAGTACAGCATTTATTAAATGCTGTATCACATTCTTCTTCTTTCTAATTGAGAGTTGGAATTTTTCAGAGGAGTTAATTCCAAAATATGCGTTTTTTTCCAGACTTTCTAGGTTAGTTTATGTTCAATAAAAATATAGCAACATATTACGTTAAATCTTTTAAACTTTTTGAATTTGGGCGTCTTCATGTTTGTGGAGTAGTATTGTATTTCGGCTACGTTTAATGGTGCTGGAAAATATTTCAATAGAAGATCTGCATTAAATAGGTAGGTTAGTAAGAATCCTTTTTACGGGTTCTTCTTTATTATTCTTCCTGTAACTAGATCGTACCCATGTGCACTTTTCGTATTTAGATCAATTGCAATGGTCCATTTAACTTCTATGGGTATGATCCATTTAACTTCTATGGGTGCATACGTTCAATTCCGTTCAGTTCCGTCTGCTTCCATCTGGTTTTCGAATGGCTGAGAAGCGGACTAAGATTTCCTGTAAGTAGCATCCAGCAGAGCTGCCAAATAGTACCCAGACGATTCACACGTTAATTTGCTCCCTATCTATTTCAGTCTCCCTGTTGCTTTCCGACTGGATATGACGAGCACCTTCTTCGCTAAGTCTTCCTTCACGCTACCCCCCACGGAAAGATCATGTTGATTGCAAGATCAGTTAAAAACTGTGCGTGCCAAAATATGGGTAGGTCTGTTTTGATATTGGAAATGGAGAGCTTCTCCGCGAAGCTACTCTACAAATTTACACACTTGACTGGTTGTTCTTGTAATGTTCTTGGTTGTTATGTGCTTTTCAGAATAGGGCTGCTGCTGCTTTGAAATTGGAATTGAAGAGGACTATTTTAGAAACATATTTACCCTGACGGCAGAGGTAGAACGATATTTTTAGGAGTGGTTGTTACAAAAATAGGGACAGGTCGATTTTGATGGAAGATTGGAAATAAAACAGACTTTGCTCTAGTGGCTGTTTTTCTATTGTGCTCGTCAAGGGCATTTCGATAGTATTGATCGGCAAACTTTTCTGCTGTTCTGCAAATTAACCACAATCCACAAAAAAATAGCCTTATTACTACTTTTAAAATTGTTAATAAAATTGTTAATATGACTACAGGTTGATTCTTGTAGTTGACTTGTAAGACGGTTTCACGGATATTCCTTCGTTGAAATACCCAATACCTGATAGACCATCAAGTAATCGATTACGGTCCTGATAGCCTCCATGAACTGTAAGTGAAGTTTAATATTATATTTCCTAAAGCGTTTCTAGAAAATTTTTAGAAAAGAAAAAAGTTAAATTGTGGCATTACTTAAGACGACATCAGTGAGGTCAAATAGGGGTATCACGTGGATCAACTCTAGGGCCTTTTTGTATCGGCGATTTATATACGGCGCCTAGTAATATAATTAAAATGGCAACAAGGCTACTATACTAAATCAAATCTAGCATATCTGGCAACACTGTGACAAACATTGACATTTCTACATTCACATGTCATAGAAAAATTATATTACGTAATTGGAATAATAAGGAAATTACTCGCTCATGGAATTACAAACTCCTCGCTAAGCCGCTCAAGAGGTTTTGTAATTGTAATTAAAAATGTCCCCATCCGGACGTCATTGTCAGCAAACACATCTTCTGACAGATCAATTTCCAGCACTTATTATTTGAATTTTCCTCGTTATTTGTACCCCTATGACTATGCAAATTGAGCACTCTCTTTGGAAATTGCTTTGTTGTTTGCTTCGCGATTTGTTTATATGTTAAACCGGGATTTAATTCCACAAAAGGGAATAATTATTATTGAATGCGAAAGTTCGGGTGGCTGTGGAAGCACGTAATTGCAGATAAAAACAAAATAGTAGAGAATAAATACATTTACCAATTATTGCTACTAAGGATGTCAGAATATTATATCGCAAATTTACTCCAGTCGCCAGAGACTTAAAAAAGGGGGAGAATTAAAAAAGGGGTACCTCTGAGCTCACTCAGGGAGGGGGAAATAACCATCAAAAATCGACAGTTTTTCCAGTTTTTGGGCTATAATGCCTTTGTTGTGCTTTTTAGCGCAAAACGTTTGCAAAAGTTGCTCAGGTAGAAGTGCTCGGTGTAAAAGTTGTAGAAGACAAAATTTCCTAGTACATTGATCTCGTACCCTTTTTTGGACAACCAACAATGGAGGAGCTAAATTCAAGATGGTCAACATCTGCAACACAACATCACAAATGTCATTTTGTATGAATTTTGGAATAGTATATTCACATAAGGTATTTGGTCGTATCTTTAGGCCCTTTTGTATTGTAGTATTGTAGTACATGAACATTTTTAAAGTACAGAGGGCTCCTAGCCTAACATTTATTAGTATACCCTAAGGTACTTTCTTGCCAAATTTGGTGCTTTTAGCTGCGCGGAAACGGTAATTTCATTCAAGTCACCTCACATATGAAAACGGCGACCATATGGCGAATTTAAGGGGGAATTGGTTTTTGTTGACAAAACTTGTAGGAAATTTAATTCTCTACAACTTTGGTCGTAACAGTTGTCTCTCTATGATGGCTATTTTCTGAATTCCACCTGAAAGAATTGCTTGGTTTATTATTCACTGTAGCGCATAAATGAAGATAAACAATTTGATAGAATGAAATTCCTGGCAATTTTTGTCCATATGTTTTTTCTTCTACGGCCAATATTTAAGGTTTTACGGGAATGCGAAATCTAACGATATCAAAGATGCCTCACGACAGATACCGTCTTATGGGTGGTAGCAATGGCCACTCGAGGTAGATATATATATATATATATATATATATATATATATATATATATATATATATATATATATATATATATATATATATATATATATATATATATATATATATATATATTTATATGTATCTCGCTGCTACTACTACACTGCTGAGTCGGCTTCAGACTACCTTTGTTGTTTGTTTGGTTGCTATTGTCATTTATCTTTTCAATCACTTACAGCATGCTGATGAGAACATAAGAGACTCAAAACCAGGCCATGTTTGGTGAAGGAATTATCAGATATTACTAGCGACCAATTAAGATTTGTGGGTTATATTCAATGCAGGGAGGGGCATCTGCCCTCTTAGTAGTTATATCTTGTAAATCCATTTACTAGAACAGTATTTATCCAATGTTGCTTCCGAGGTGTGTCGGATATTAGACGTGTATTGCGATAACTCTCCGTTGCCGACAAACTCAATACTGCCAGATGAACCTTGTGGTCGCCCCTGAAACATGTGCCAGGTGGTGCAGACGTTCGTGACGTCACACCGAGATTCATTAGGCGAATACCCTTCGTAAGAAGATACTTGAGTACATTAAATTTGAACTGTTATCGCGTACTAAAGTCGCGGGTATCAACTGGCTTAAAATCAATTTAATAGTAACATATAGTACTTATTAGTTTTCCACGAAATGGAAAAATGGAATAGAAACTAAGGAAAAATGTCGGTAGAGGAAACAGATTAATGTTTACCGGTGAGGGCCTCATTATTACCCCCATTATCCCCGTAAGTACATGC